>LPNX010525813.1:1124727-1268937 GCA_001517045.1 Pseudotsuga menziesii | reverse complement strand
TCTATTATATATATATATATATATATATATATATATATAATTTTAATTAACTAATTAATCTTCCCAGGTGTAAACGTTTTCTCAGGTATTGTACATAAGGAGCTATAAGAGGAGAGGTTTGCACCTCTGGAGATTTGATCTCTCTCGACGCTTAATAGAGCCTAGGATTTGGATCTACACTGGTAGGATAGATTTGAGGGTTTGTTGTAATTAGGATTAGTTAGCAGATTTTGAGGATCTGAACTAGAATGGTTCATGAATCATGTTGTGTATATGTAAGCTTGCGAGGAATAGAGAATAGACAGGGGTAGATAGAAGGATAGATAGGAGTAGGAAAAGTAGCTAGAACAGAGTAAATCTGGCCCAAGCAAGGCCAATAAAATATGTATCAGGCCTAAGGAAATCAAAACACAAGTGCTGAGGTAGCTTGTATGTACAAATTCAGTGTGTGAATGAAAAATCCTATTTCGGCATAATCTCTGTATGTGTGAGATTTCATTAATTGAATGTTTGTTTAAATCTCTGTTAATGAATGATAATCTTGCATGTGAATTCAGGGTTTCTGAAAATGAAGGAAACAGAGATCGATTGATTGATTCTCTGATCAATCAAAGGGGAATTAGATCATTAACCATTGAATATTTCATGGGTGTGCAAAATAACCTTATTGCGGGTTCCGAATCGGAAGATCTATCACTGTAAATATCAATTGATCATAGAAAAGTTGAATTTTCGAAGTCCGTTGTGGAGCGTGGAAGTCAGAAGAAATAGATCGGAAGAATATAAAAGAAGCTAAGGTAGAATTGGTATTTTCAATTCCCGAAGTCCAGAAATTAGAAGGTGGGATACAGACGATAAACCAAGGTTTAAGTCTATGCAGATCGGATGGTTGAGATCGTGCGGTGGAGATAGACCTTGACAAAATATCAATGGTCATAATTAATTTCTGTATAAAAGGGGACATAGATCCACAAAGTAAAATGATGTTCAGCACTTGATCAAGATATCAAAGGTCAGAAAAAAATCCGCAAAAGATCTTACAGTTGAGGACATATCTGCATCAAAGTACAGATTGATGGTCAAAATCTGCCCCGCAATAGATCAACGGTTTGAGAAGAGGCTTGCGAAAGCAAAAAGGAAGAAATCCAAAAGTTTGAGAACTTGGAAGTTGACAATCTAAGTTCTGTAACTCAAGCCGGGAAAGTGAAGTGCAGAAAGGTGCATGCAGAATTGTGAAAGTGCAGATGCGGAAGTGCGGAAGCGTAGAAGTTCAAAAATTGAAAAGGTGAGTTTCTGATTTCCGATCTCCACACTGCGGAAAAAGTGAGTGCAGAAATCCCAATGCGGAAGGGAGCATGCAGAAAGTTGGGAAGGCAGAATAGATAGTACGGAAACCCAAAATTTGAAAGATTTGGGTTGCAGAAATTTTTTTATACACCAAGCTGGCTATCAGAAAGGGTTTAAAGTCCCTCCATGCTCTGAAGTTCATGTGTTTGATTTCAGAGATGGAAAAAGCATGCCACCAAGGAGGGGGGTTGGCATCAAGTTTAGTATCAGAGAAGCACAATAAGCATTATGTGTGAGAGGTAAATCAATTTCTGATTTTCAATTATTTTTAATTGAAGACTAACAATTGTGTTGAGAGGGTTAGTCAGGTGAGAGGGTATTCAGACTTGATTGCAGATAGAGGATGTGTGGTTAAATTTGATTATTAGCCATAGGATAATATAGAAGAAATCCTTGGGAGGATTGGATAAGTACATACATCGAGTTATGAAGCATGAAAAGAGTATTGTAAAACTACTCTTGAGCAGTTGAAGGAAGCAAAGGTAAGGAATTTCTACAAATTGTTCTTAAATTTGAAGACTGATAATTGTGAGGGTGTATGTTCAGTCTTGTGCAAGGGATCATAGCAGATATTGGAGAGGAGGAGTATAGGCTCTACAGTAGGAGAAATTGTAGACAATGGCTATAAACCAGAGAACAATTTTGTTCCTAAAGAAGATATTTTGAAGATAGTGATGGAGATATTTTCGGCCAACTATACAAGTGAAAAGTATGAAGGTATGGATTGTTTGATGCTTGTATTTTGACTCTGGTTATATGAAAAGATTTGACAGCAGCAAAGAACAGAGAAGTTCTTGAGAGGAGATATATCAACGATAAATGTATTCTTGATAAATATTTTGTGAACTCCTAAAGGAAGAGGAAGCAGTGGCAGAACCTAGGAAATTCAACAGAGATTGGACCAAGAGGACTAGTACATGTTCTCAAAAAGGGGAGTGGACCTGCAGAATCCAAGAAGAGAAAAGGAGATGCTCAATATTTTCTAGCGAGAGGAATAGAGATACCAAAAGGATAGGCTCAAGAAGAGATAGATTGTTGAGGTAAAACAGACAAGTATGGAGACTTGTTGGAGGTGAAGGATTAGTTACAGTCCATAAGTGAACAGGATGAAGTTCACAAAAGAGGAGATGGATCTAATGACTACGGAAGGTCATTGCAAGGGTTCAAATAAAAGCCAAGACAGAAGAAAGAAGAGAGGATGTAACAAATAATTAATAGAGTTAGCAAGAGAAATTTTGCGCTTTGAAAAGCATATGCAAGCAGTTGCTGAAGAAGAGAACCAGAGGTATGGTTGGGTCATGAAAATGAAGATAAGATGGCATTCACTATAGGTGAAGCTACAACAAAATATGTTTGTTGGATTGGAGAAAGAAATCAGAGAAGTTGAATATGAGATGGAGGTTTCATATTCTAAACCTGAACAGGGTCCTTTGCTTGGAGAGGATGATGAAGTAGAAAAAGAGAGACCAATTGAGAGTCTCATGAACTCTATAAGGAGTACAGATCAACTTATGGAGGAAATGACTGTGAGTGCGAATGAGACCAAAAGGTCTTATACTTTTGAGACTGATGATTTTTTTTATTATAGGTTTTGTTGCAGATGATGGGAAGTCCTTTGAAACTGTCTTAAAATTTGATGAAGTTAAATATGATGAAGATAGTCTCTCAAATGAACAAAGGTATGAGGTATTGTAGCAAAACAATCTCATTGATGAGTTGTTTGATGGAGGAACACAGTCAGTTGAAGATGATAAGAAGATGAAGGAAGAAAAGGAAATGTGCAAAGACATTTCTACAAAGAAGAATCAAGATTGTATTTTGATGAAGGAGAGATTTGAAGAGTCACCTTGGAATGTCATGAAGTCTGAAGGAAAAGAAGATATGCCTTCTGAAAGCATAACAACTAGACATGATTCTGTTGTAATAAAGATGAAAGGGATATGATTTTGTGCTCAAACCAATACAATAGGGGGACGCCAGAGGAAATATCTACAGGGACTTCATAGTCTCATATTTTTGAAACTAATTATTGGTGTATGATTGCAGGTATTGAAGAACACTTAAATGATGTGTCTATGCAGGTTGTGAGTCATAGGATGGATGCTTTGAGGAAGAAAATAAAGATCAAAATTGGACCATTGACAAAAGAATATGTTCACTATTGTGAAGAAGAATGTAAAATCATCTTAGAAAACTATGGTGCGGGAGAGGGACTATCTGAAAGTCTCGTGGACTCTTGAGAGAGTTCATATCAGCAAAAGAATATGCTGATAAGAAGGTGAATGGGAGATAAAAATTTCAATATTTTTGAAATTAGTAAATTGTGTATACCTGCAGGAATGACATATGATGAACCTTATGAGGTTGTCCCATAGGTAAAAGAAGAAGAAGGAGAGTATCCATGTATTCTTGACATGGATCAAAGCCAGAAGTTTGTTCTGGAATTGAAGGATGAGATGACATGGTCTCGTGGAGGTAAACTAAAGAGAACACTTGCATATTTGGATAGTGGTGTTGCTGATAGATAAGGGAAGAAATATGTCATGGACCAGGAAGGGAATATATTGTCTCAAAAGGGTGATCAATATAGAAAAGAATTTTTTGTTGTAGAGATGGCTAATGAGGACGAAGAAAATATTTCTAACCTCAAAAAATATGATGAAGAGTTAGGAAGGAGGAATAGATAGTGTGGAAACCCAAAATTTGAAATATTTAGGTTGCAGAAAAATGTTAATTACAACAACCTAGATGTCAGGAAGGGTTTAAATTCCCTCCATGCTTTGAAGTTCATGTGTTTGATCTCATAGATGGAAAAATCATGCCACTGAGGGGAGGGGTTGGCATGAGCATGGTATCAGGTTGAGATTGTTAGAACATTGGTCGATCAATCCAATGATTGATAAAGATGACTGCTTAATGTTTGATTGCAGCATTGGAAAAGAGGATATAGTAGGTAAAATAAATGAATTATTTTATAATTTAGTGGATAGTAGCAAAGATTCAAGGGGACAACAATGGTTTCAAGAAAAGATGATAAAGGTGTACGAGCCAAAGGATAGACTGGACATGGAGATGGAAGAACTAAGGTATTTTATGGTGAATGTGTCTTAGAGAAGGCATGAGGAAATAATGAATACTTTCATCAGTAGAGAAAATAGATAGAAAATTGGCAGAAGGAAGATAGCAGAACAAGATTGCAGAAGCAAGGCCAGTGGAGCATTGCAATAAAAAATTTGGAAACCAGGAGAACTGAAGATGACAAAGATAAACCCACATGATGAGATGGATGATCATCTACAGAACAAATTTTGGGATCTAGGCATACTGAAGATGGAAGGTTATGACCAAGAGGTCATATTTATTTCTTCCTAGGGAGTCTGATGCAAGAGCATCCTACTCTCCATTAAAAATCCAAGCTCAATGTTGGATCAGACCTAGAAGGGGTCTTCAATTCTAAATTGATGGTCTTTGAACCATAACATTGTAAATAAACCTATGTTTTTATGTGATTCTAGATGATGACGAGTCATTAGGTGAGTCACTAAGTGGAGGAGTGAGTCATTGGGTCAACTGATGATTCATGTAACAAAGTAATCAAGAGTGATAGCGAGTCATAGTATAGATTTGAGGGTTTGTTGTAATTAGGATTAGTTAGCATATTTTGAGGATATGAACCAGAATGGTTCATGAATCCTATTTTGTATATGTAATCCTGTGAGGCATAGAGAATAGACAAAGATAGACAAAAGGATAGATAGGAGTAGGAAAAGTAGCCAGAATAGAGTAAATATGGCTGAAGCAAGGCCAATCAAATATGTATCTATCCTAAGGAAATTAGAATGCGGGTTTTGAGGTAGTTTGTATGTACAGATTCAGTGTTTGAAAGAAAAATCCTATTTCGGCATAATCTATGTGTGTGTAAATTCAATTATGTTTGAGCGTGTGAATTCATGAATTGAATGTTTGTTTAAATCTTTGTTAATGAATGATAATATTGCAAGTGAATTCATGGTTTCTAAAATGAAGGAAAAAAAGTTCAATTGATAGATTCTCTGATCAATCGAAGGGGAATTATACTATCTACCATTGAAGATTTCATGGGTATGCAGAGTAACCTTATTGCGGGTTCCAGATCGGAATATCGACCACTATAAATATCAATTGATCAGATGAAAGTTGAATTTTCAAAGACCATTGTGGAGTGTGGAAATTGGTGTAATGTCTCTTTTTTAAATTTTTACTAAAATGCCCAATTTCCCAATTTTTCACATTTTTTGCTCTTGACTAGTCTTAGTGTCTTGGTCTCCAAATTGTCCCAATTGCTCCCAAATATTCAGAGAAGGTGTATGAATGATATAATAACTTGTTTATTATTTTTATGGATGTATTATGGCCCTCCAATCACTTCTACAAGTTTGTACTAAATTATGAACAAGATAGATTATTTTATTAGCAATTTTGGGGCTCAACTCCCCCCCCGGGTAATTGCCGGAATGGCCTCCAAAATGTAAAGAAACCAACTTGAATTATAAAATTTACGAATGGTATGTGTATATTACATCAACAGGGACTAATATGCTGAACCAATCGAAATCCCATGGTTATTATCACTTCCTTCAATCAGATATATAAAAACTAGTTTTGAACCCTTGGGGAAATGAGATGCAATTTAATCCAATGGTTATGGAATTCAACCCAATGGCCATAAAATTTTGGTTAATGAATATGAAACCTCAAATATGTTTCAGTGACATTCCATTCATGCATGAATAATAAGTATTTTACACAGCCATTCAAATCTACCAATATTATAAGAGATTGCAACAAAGAAGTGGGAAATGGCACTGTTTCTTTATTACTGATCAATAATACATAAAATCTCTTGGCCTTTCAACATGATAACTTTATTAAAAGAGATATCAGATTATTTTCATTATAATACAAAATTATGGAGAAATAGGAGCTCCCTCAAAAATATAAATGGCTCACCAAGTGCGCCTCACTCCACCGGGCTTAAATATGGTGAAAGAATGTGAGATGGGAGGGGGAATGAGATAAATCCTGAAGTGTCCATGATATGCTGTAGCTGCACCTATATATTATAACTCCATTGAATCTCCTTAAATACCTTATTGGCCTCTCCAATCACCAATTAGGATGGGACTCTTTCACCCTCGAAATTGGCTCAAGCATGAACTAATCGCTCACTAGCTCTCTCTCTTCACAACAACAAATTTCACAACTGATAAAAAATATCCTTATCATTCCTGTTCCCTATATTTTATAAACATTAATGGTCTCCTCAGCTTCCAAATACATCCATAAACCAAATCCAATTCGAATTGGTGTGCCTTCTCATGCTATTCCATGTGGCCTCTCTCTTTAGCTTCCATCTTCTCCCAAATTGAGTAGGAACCCATTGGGATTCTCCAAATCACATGAGAGCTCTATTGGGTGCTCTATTTTGACCTGATATGTCATATATGTCAGATTCCATCCTTCATATCTTACGAGTGTCATAACTGTCATAGAATATCCATGATTGGTGTCATATATGTCATAAGTGTAAGGGGAATCTAGCCAAGTGTCCATGAAACTCCCCATTTGGATCTTCCTTGCTCATGTAAGTTACACTTCATCCAAAATTCAACCTATGAATTATATGGAAAATTATATTGACCTTATAATCCATCCAAAACATTATGCTTTCCATATATTTGAGATTGCAAGAGGTGGATGCCATTTAACATAGGAATTCTAGCTTGAGTGGGCCCCATAGTCTCCATATGTCTCCATTTTTCCTAGACATTTCATTCTTCATTTGAATTCATTTAATTGACCTTATTAAATAAATATTTTATTCCTTCTAATGTCTAAACATCATTTATTAGCTCCCTTATTAACTTCCCAATGTTTCCCAACCTAGGGAACTAGTAGGATTGATGGAATTTTCCCACCATGTAATTATTTTAAAATGGGGACATTACAGCCCTCCCCACCCAATATTGCTTGTCCTCAAGAAATTTCATATTTGGATTCTGAACAAAATTCTCCTCTTCCCATGTGGCATCTTCACTCGGTAGATCCTTTCCTTGCACCAAGTATTCTTTGATTGTCCTGCTCCTCAATATTCTCTCCCTTATCTTTAAAACCTTTTCCGGAATAAGTGTGAGCTGTCCTTCATCATCCAAATGGGGTAGTTTATCTAAAATTAAAATTTTCTAACCAACAACTTTCTTGAGACAAGGAACATGAAATACATTAATAATTTTACTCCCTTCCGGAAGTTCCAACTTATATGCTACTTCTCCAATTTTCCGGATCACCTTGTAGGGCACATAGTATCTTGGCTTTAACTTTTATGCTCCATTATTTTTTAGAGATGCTTGTTTGTATGGATACAACCTCAAATACTCTAAATAATAAACCTGGAAATTCCTTTCCTCTCTGTGTTTATCTCCATATTGTTTTTGTTGATTTTGGGCAACCTGCAAATTGTCTTTTAAAAGCTTTAAAATTTATTGACTTTCTTCCACCCAATATTTAGCTTTTGGAGCTCTACTATCACCAAATACCATATCAAAAAATGTAAGTGCATAATAAACATATAATTATCTGAAAGGAGACATTCCTATTGACATGTGAAAGGTGGTGTTGTAGCAAAACTCACCCAAATGTAGCCATTTTGTCCAAGCTTTCTGCTGTTCTCCCACATAGTTTCAGAGGTACCCTTCCAAACATTTGTTCACCCTCTCTGTTTGTCCATAATTTTTGGGATGGTATCTTGTAATTGGAGTCAATTGAGTGCCCACCAATCTGAAAAGTTATTTCCAAAAAGCACTTGTGAATCTACCATCTCTATCACTCACAATGCTCTTGGGGAGCCCATGCAATCTGAATATTTCTCTAAAAAAAAGGTCAGCCACTTGTGCAGCACTAAAAGAGGATGTAACAACACAGAAATTAGAAAAATTATTCAATCTATCCACTACCACATATATGAAATCCTTTCCCAAATATTTGGGCAAACCGATGATGAAATCCATCGATATACTGTCCCATTTTTGCTCTGGAATGGGAAAAGGTTGTAGTAACCCAGCTGGATATGTGATTTCTGATTTGTTTTCCTAACATACCTTAAATTCATTCACATAATTTTGAACATATTCATTCATCCCATTCCAATATAACCTTTGCCTTAGTTTCCTATAGGTTTTGAAGATCCCCGGATGGCCTGCTAGTGGGGAATCATGTGCTTCCTACAAAAATTTGTACTTAAGCTTTCAATCTAGAACCAAATAAATTCTGACCTTATAGTATATCATCCCCTCCAAAATTCTGTAGTTATCACCTCCCATGAGTCCATATAATACATCACAAGAAAACTTATCCTTGGCATATTCAACTAGTAGCATGTCCTTCCAATTTTTAGCAATGGCCATGAGAGAAAAAGAAGGTTTTCGAGATAATTCATCTGCTACAATGTTATTCTTTCCTTTCACATATTCAATGTCAAAATAATAATCTTGGATATTGCTTACCCAATTTTTTTCCTTTCATTTAGATCCTTTTGGGTAATGAAGTGTCTTAGACTATTGTAGTTTGTTTTCACCACAAACTTGTTTCCTACCAAGTATTGTCCGAATTTGGCCAAGGCATGCATGATGGCAAACATCTCTTTGTCATATATGGAGTAAATATTTTCATGAGGCTGCAACTTTCTTCTCTCAAAGGCTATATGGTGTTGTCCTTTCTTTATGACATCTCCTACTCCTCCACCTGAGGCATCACATTCAACAACGAAAGGATTAGAAAATTAGGTAATGCAAGTATGGGACAACTACTCATTACATATTTCATCTTTTGGAAGGCCTTCTCAATCTCATATCTAAACTTATTGGGATTTCTATAAGGTGGTATCTGAATGGGTGAAGTACCCTCATCCAAAACAATGTTATGCTCAACCCCCCTATCAGGTGGTCTACCATGTGGAAGATCTCTGAAAACAATTTCATATTTGTACAGAAGTGTCTCTATCTCTTTTGGGTGTTTAACAAATCTGATTTTTTTATTGGTAGAGGTGACATAAAAATCATCATCCCATTCTACATCACCATTCCTCAATATAGATCTCATACTTTTGCAATTTACTACCTGTTTTGCTAAGTGTGATGCCCTCTCACAACCCTTAGTGCACCTGTTGAACCTTGAAATTTCATTTCGGGAATTTGATAATTTACTGAATTCTCTCCTATATAATACATCAATTGCAGTCCCAAGACTATATTAGTATCATAAACATCAACCACATAAAAACTATCAACAAAAGTATAGTTACCTATGATGACTTGCAGCTTTGGAATCCAGGTGTTACATTGCATTGTGTTGTGACGTGGGATGACAATTGTGAAGCCATCAAATGGTTCACTTGGTATTTTTATTTTCTCCACCATATATGCATCAATAAAATTATGTGTATCTCCTCCATATACCAAAAATGAATCTTTTTGTCCCAATACCACACCCTTGCAACGAATAGTGTGATAGCGAGGAACTATTGAAAGTATTGCCATTCTTGCTTTGTCTGGTGAGGCCCAATTTTCTTCTTGTTTTTATTCTTCAGCTGCTGTCTCATATGTCTCCTCCTAATCTGAAATGTTATATTCTTCATCCATAACCCCCTCATACTCATCATTATCAAAAAATACTTCTATGCATTGAGCTTTTCCGTTAGCACATTTATGCCCTGTGTCCATGGTTGGAAGCATGTAAAGCACAATCTTTTCCTTTGAAGTTCATCCCTGTTTTTTCCTTCTTTATTATTCTTGTCATATGTATCTCTTTGTCAAATATTCTTATCAGGTGCATCATTTTCCCAAGGCTTTCTTTCAAATCTATATTTAGGCTTGGGAGGAAATCTTGTTCTAGGGAGCACATTTTGAAGGTCTCTAGTCAAGCTCATTGCATCATTTAAGTTAGTAGGCTTGTGGGATTTGACCAAACCTTTTAAGGGATCTGGAAAACCTTCAGTAAATAGAAATACTAACCTTTCCATAGATACATTAGCCACCTTAACTGATAATATTTTTAATTCCAACATATACTCAATAGGAGTCAATACCTGCTTCAATTGTGCTAGTTCTCTGAAAGACAATTCTGGATCTTTTTGCTCAAACCTTTCTAATACCCTGTCAACAAATTCCCCATATGTTTTTACCTAATAATGACCCAATGTTTTCAGGCCATGGAACCACCATTCATTGGCATCTCCCTCCAAGTGCAAAATAGCCATTTTTAAAGCATCTTCTTCCACCATTGGATTCAACTTGAAATACACATCCAAATTTTGCACCCAAGTGTTAGCAGAGCTTTGAGATGAACCATCAAAAGTAGGAAATGGAACTTTACCTATGGCATAATTTAATTCTTTATTTTTGTAAAGAGACTTATTTCCCTCCTTCTTTATGAATTTGTTTTCCATAGTGAAGTACTATTCAAATGTTATACTCCTCCTACACTCTTCATCCAATTTAGCCCAATCTTTTGTTATTGTATCAATTTAAAATTGAATGTTAGTATCTTCTTTGGGAGTAAGAAATTTAGGTTTAGTAGGCCTTGGTGTGATTTTTAGTTCATGGGGTATATTATGAGGTATTGTTTGTGAGAAAATTTGCTCACCCATTGTCTTCTTTTCTGTTGATTTTGAACTACCACTAACTCCCGTTATCCCTTTGCTTCCCATTTGACTGGACATCAATTCGAATACTTTTGTTATCTGTTGGGAAATGACTACTATATTTTGGTTGGTTTATTCAAACAAAGGTCTTATAAGTTGGACATTCTCCATTTTCTCCTTAGTGTGGTCTTCTCCCTCGTGAGCCATAGTTTTAGTCCAAGGTACCCTTTTTTTTTCTGATTCTTCTTCTACAAGCCGAGCACCTTCCAATTTAGATTTTAAGGATGATGGTTTATTACTTTGAATCCTATTTAAAACCATCAAGTTCCAATACTATTCTCTGATACCACTTCTAATGTCCCTCTTTTAAATGTTTACCAAAATGCCCAATTTTCCAATTTTTCACAATTTTTGCTCTTGACTAGTCTCAGTGTCTTGGTCTACAAATTGGCCCAATTGCTCCCAAATATTCAGAGAAGGTGTATGAGTGATATAATAATTTTTTTATTACGTTCATGTATTTATTATTCCCCTCCAATCACTTCTACAATTTTTTACTAAATTATGAACAAGATAGATGATTTTATTAGCAATTTTGGGGCTCAAATCTCCCAGGGTAATTGCCAGAATGGCCTCCCAAATGTACAGAAAACTAATCTAATTATAAAATTGAGGTAGGGTATGTGTATAGGACATCAACAGGGACTCATATTCTGAACCAATCGTACTCCCATGGTTATTATCACTTCCTTCAATCAGATATATAAAGACTAGTTTTGAGCCCTTGGGGAAATGAGATGCAATTTAATCCAATGGTTATGGAATTCGAACCAATGGCCACAAAATCTCAGTTAATGAATATGAAACATTAAATATTCTTCATTTAATTTCCATTCATGCATGAACAATCAATATTTTACACATCCATTCAAATCTACCAATATTATAAGAGTTTGCAACAAAGAAGTGGGAAATGACACTGTTTCTTTATTACTGATCAATTATACATAAAAAAATATTGGCATTTAGACCTGAAAAATTTATTAAAAGATATATATTAGTATTTAAATCAGAAAAAAAAATTATGGAGCAAGAGGAGCTCCCTCAAAAAGATAAATGGCTCACCAAGTGCGCCTCACTCCACCAAGCTGAAATATGGTGAAAGAATGTGAGATTGGAGGGAGAATGAGCTGAATCCTGAAGTGTCCAAGAGCTGCTGTAGCTGTAAATATATATTATAAATCCATTGAATCTCCTTGAAATACCTTATTTTCCTCTCCAATCACCAATCAATATGGTAATCTTTCCCCCTCGAAATTGTCTCAAGCATGAGCTAGTCACTCACTAGCTCTCTCTCTTCACAACAACAAATTTCACATCTGATCAAAAACCTCCTTATCATGGATGATCCCTTTATTTTATAAACATTAATGGTCTCCTAATATTCCAAATACATCCATAAATCAAATCCAAGTCGAATTGGTGTGGCTGATCATGCTATGCCATGTGGCCTCTCTCTTCACCTTCCATATTCTCCCAAATTGAGTAGGAACCCATTGGGATTATCCAAATCACATGAGAGCTCTATTAGATGCTATATTTCGACCTGATATGTCAGGGATGTCATATTTCATCCTTCATATCTGACTTGTGTCATAACTATCATAGAATCTCCACATTGGTGTCATAGATGTCATAAGTGTAAGGGGAATCTAGCCAAGTGTCCATGAAACTCCCCATTTGGCTCTTCCTTGATCATGTAAGTTACACTTCATCCCAAATTCGACCTATGAAGTATATGGACAATTATATTGACCTTATAATCCATCCAAAACATAGGATTTCCATAGATTTTAGATTGCAAGAGGTGGATGCCATTTAACATAGGAATTATAGCTTGAGTAGGCCCCATAGTCTCCATATGTCTCCATTTTTCCTAGCCATTTAATTCTTCATTTGCATTCATTTAATTGACCTTATTAAATAATTATTTTATTCATTCTAATGTATAAAAATCATTTATTAGCTCCCTTATTAACTTCCCAATGTTTCCACCCAACCTAGGGAACTAGTAGGATTGATGGAATTGTCCCACTATGCAATTATTTTAAAATGGGGACATTACAGTCGGAAGACGGAGATTAGAAGAATATAAAAGAAGATAAGGTAGAAGTTGGATTTTTTATTGCTGAAGTCTGGAAATCGGAAGGTGGAAGGTGGGATATGAATGATAAACCAAGGTTTAATTCTGTGCAGATTGGATTGTTGAGATCATGTGGTGGAGATAGACCTTGACAGAAGATCAATGGTCATAATTAAGTTTTGCGACAAAGGGGAAATAGATGATCCACAAAGTAAAATAAAGTTACGCACTTGATCAAAAGATAAACAGTCAGAAAACAATATGCAAAAGATCTGACGATTGAGTACAGATCTGCATCAAACTAAAGTTCGATGGTAAAGATCCACGCCACAGTAGATCAACGGTTCGAGAAGAGGCTTGCAGAAGCAGAAAGGCAGAAATCCAAAAGTTCGAGAACTTGGAAGTTGACAATACGAGTTCCAAAATCTGAACCAGGAAAGTGAAGTGCGGAAAGGTGCATGCGGAAGTGCAGAAGCATAGAAGATTGGAAATTGAAAAAATGAGTTTCTAATTTTTGATCCTCGCACTGCGGAAAAAATGAGTGTGGAAATCCCAGTGCGGAAGGGAGTGTGCAAAAATTTGGGAAGGAGGAATAGGTTGTGTGGAAACCCAAAATTTGAAATATTTGGGTTGTGAAAAAATGTTTAATACAACAAGTTGGCTATCAGGAAGGGTTTAAAGTCCCTCCATGCTCTGAAGTTCATATGTTTGATATCAGAGGTGGAAAAATCATACCACCAAGGGGGGGTTGGCATCAGGTTTGGTATCATAGCAAAAGAATAAGCATTATGCTTGAGAGGTAATTAAATTTCTGATTTTCAATTCATTTTTAATTGAATACTAACAATTGTGTTGAGAGGTTTAGTTAGGTGAGAGGGTATTCAGAAGGTATAGACTATTTGATGCTTGTATTTTGACTCTAGTTATATGCAAAGATTTGATAGCAGTAAAGAATAGAGAAGTTCTTGTGAGGAGATATATCAAGGATAAATGTATTCTTGATAAAGAGTTTTTGGACTCTTAGAGGAAGAGGAAGCAGTGGAAGAACCTAAGAAATACAACATAGATTGGACCAAAAGGACTAGTACATTTTCTCGAAAATGGGAGTGGACCTGCAGAAGCCAAGAAGAGAAAAGGAGATGCTCAAAAGGTTCTAGTGAGAGGACTAGAGATACTAAAAGGACAGGCTCAAGAAGAGATAGCTTGTTAAAGTATAGCATACAAGTATGGAGACTTGTTGGAGGTGAAGGCTTAGTTACAGTCCACAAGTGAACAGGATGAAGTTCACAAAAGAGGAGACATGTATAATGACTAATGAAGGTCATTGCAGGCGTTCAGATAAAAGCCATAACAAAAGAAAGAAGAGAGGATGTAGCAAATAATTGATAGAGTTAGCAAGAGACATTTTGTGCTTTGAGAAGCATATGCAAGCAACTGCCAAAGAAGAGAACCGGAGGTATGGTTGGGTCATGAAAAGGTAAGTAAGATGGAATTCGCTATAGGTGAAGCTACAGAAAAATATGTTTGCTCGATTGGAGAAAGAACTCAAAGAAGTTGAATCTAAGATGGAGGTTTCATATTGTGAACCTGAACAGCGTCCTTTGCTTGGAGAGGATGATGAAGAAAAAAAAGAGAGACCAATGGAGAGTCTCATGAATTTTGTAAGGAGTATAGATTAACTTTTGGAGGAAATGATTGTGAGGTCGAATGAGACCAAAAGGTATTATACTTTTGAGACTGATGATTTGTTTATGATTACAGGTTTTGTTGTAGATAATGTGCAGTCCTTTGAAACTGTCTTAAAATTTGATGAAGTTAAATATGATGAAGACAGTCTCTCAAATGAAGAAAGGTATGAGGTATTGTAGAAAAAGGAGCTCATTGATGAGTTGTTTGATGGAGGAACATAGTCAATTGAAGATGATAAGAAGATGAAGTAAGAAAATGAAATGTGCAAAGACATTTCTACAAAGAAGAATCAAGATTGTATTCTGATGGAGAGATTTGAAGGGTCACCTTGGCCTGTCATGAAGTTTGAAGGAAAAGAAGATATGCTTTCAAAAAACATAATAGCATGACATGATTCTGTTGTAATAAAAGATGAAATGGTTATGATTTTATGTTCAGACTAATACAACAAGGGGATGCCAGAGGAAATATCTACAGGGACTTCAGGGTCTCATATTTTTGAAACTGATTATTGGTGTATGACTACAAGTATTGAAGAACACTTAAATGATGTGTCTATGCAGGTTTTGAAGCATAGGATGGATGGTTTGAGGAATAAAGGAAATATCAGAATTGGACCATTGACATAAGAATATGTTCAATATTGTGAATAAGAACATGAAATCATCTTAGAAAGAGATGGTGTAGGAGACGGACTAGCTAAAAGTCTCATGGACTCTTGGGAGAGTTCATATCAGCAAAATAATATGTTGATAAGAAGGTCAATGGGAGATAAAAATTTCAATATAAGTTTGAAAATAGTAAATTGTGTATATTTGCGGGAATGACATACAATGAACCTTGTGAGGTTGTCCCAGAGGTAAAATAAGAACAAGGAGAGTATCCACGTATTCTTGTCATGGATCAAAGCCAGAAGTTTGTTCTTGAATTGAAGGATGACATGACATGGTCTCATGGAGGTAAACTAAAGAGAACACTTTCATATTTGGATAGTGGTGTTGCTGACAGACAGGGGAAGAAATCTATCATGGCACAGAAAGGGACTGTATTGTCTCGAAAGGGTGATCAGTATAGAAAGGAATTTGTTGTTGCAGAGTTGGCTAATGAGGACGAAGAAAATATTTCTAACCTCAGAAAATATGATGAAGAGTTGGGAAGGAGGAATAGATAGTGCGAAAACCCAAAATTTGAAATATTTGGGTTGTGGAAAAATGTTAATTACAACAAGTTGGATATCATGAAGGGTTTAAAGTCACCCCATGCTCTGAAGTTCATGTGTTTGATCTCAGAGATGGAAAAAGAATGCCACCAAGGGGGGAGGTTGGCATCAGCATAATATCAAGTTGGGAATGTTAGAAGATTGGTTGATAAATCCAAGGATTGATAAAGATGACTACTTAATGTTTGATTGCAGAATCAGAAAAGAGCAGATAGCAAGTAAAAGCACTGAATTATTTTATAATTTAGTGGATAATAGCAGAGAGTCAAGGGGACAACAATGGCTTCAAGAAAAGAAGATGCAGTTGTACCAACCAAAGGATAGAATGGACATGGATATTGAAGAAATAAGGTTGTTGATGGTGAATGTGTCTTAGAGAAGGCTTGAGGAAAGAATGAATATTTTCATCAGCAAAGCAAATAGATAGAATAGTGACAGAAGGAAGATAACAGAAAAATATTGCATAAGCAAGGCCAGTGGAGCATTGCAACAGAAAATTTGGAAACCAAAAGAACTGAAGATGACAAAGACAAACCTACATGATGAGATGGATGATCGGCTACAGAACAAATTTTGGGATCTATACATATTGAAGATGGAATTTTATGACCAGGAGGTCATATTTCTTTCTTCTCAGGGATTCTAATGCAGAAGCATCTTGCTCTCGCTTCAAATTCCAAGCTCAATGTTAGATCATACCTAGCAGGGGTCTTCAATTCTGACTTAATGGTTTTTGAACCATCACATTGTAAATAAACCTATGCTTTTATGTGATTCTAGTTGATGATGAGTCATTAGGTGAGTCACTAAGTGGAGGAGTTATTAATTGGGTCAACTGATGAATCATGTAACAAAGTCCTCAAAATTCGTAGCGAGTCATATGATAGATTTGAGGGTTTGCTCTAATTAGGATTAGTTAGCATATTTTGAGGATCTGAACCAAAATGGTTCATAAATCCTGTTGTGTATATGTAATCCTTCGAGTCATAGAGAATAGATAGAGATAGACAACAGGATAGATAGGAGTAGGAAAAGTCGCCAGAACAGAATAAATATGGCTCAAGCAAGGCCAATCAAATATGTATCAGGCCTAAGGAAATCATAACGTAGGTTCTAAGGAAGTTTGTATGTACAGATTTAGTGTGTGAATGAAAAATCCTATTTTGACATAATCTTTGTGTGTGTAAATTCAATTCTATTTGAGTGTGTGATTTCATGAATTCAATGTTTGTTTAAATTTATGTTAATGAATGATAAGCTTGCATGTTAATTCAGGGTTTCTAAAAATGAAGGAAACAAAGATCAATTAATCGATTCTCTAATCAATCGAATGGGAATTGGATTATTAACCATTGAATATTTCATGGGTGTGCAGAGTAACCTTATTGCAGGTTCCAGATCAGAATATCGATCACTGTAAAGATCAATTGATTAGAGAAAATTTGAATTTCCAAAGTCCGTTGTGGAATGTGGAATTCAAAAGATGGAGATCAGAAGAATATAAAAGAATCTAAGGTAGAATTTGGATTTCCAATCCTCGAAGTCTGGAAATCAGAAGGTGGAAGGGGGGATACGGATGATAAACCAAGGTTTAAGTTTGTGTAGATCGGAAGGTTGAGATCGTGCGGTGGAGATATACCTTGAAAAAATATCAATGGTCATAATTAAGTTCTGCAGCAAAGGGGACATAGATTCGCAAAGTAAAATTAAGTTCCGCACTTGATCAAGACATCAACGGCCAGAAAACAATCTGCAAAATATCTGAAGGGTGAGGATAGATCCGCATCAAAGTACATATCAACGGTCAAGATCCACGCTGTAGCAGATCAATGGTTCGGGAAGAGACTTGCGAAAGCAAAAAGGAAGAAATCCAAAAGTTCAATAACTTGGAAGTTGACAATACGAGTTCCAAAATATTAACCGGGAAAGTGAAGTGTGGAAAGGTGCATGCAGAATTGCAGAAGTGCAGATGTGGAAGTGCGGAAGCACATAATATCAGAAAAATAAAAAGTGAGTTTCTGATTCTGATCTCCGCACTGCGGAAAAAGTGAGTGCGGAAATCCCAGTGTAGAAGCGAACATGTGGAAAGTTGGGAAGGTGGAATAGATAGTGTGGAAACCCAAAATTTGAAATATTTGGGTTGCGGAAATTTTTTTAATACAACAATATCGCTGTTGGGAAGGGTTTAAATTCCCTCCATTCTTTCAATTTCATGTGTTTAATCTCAAATATGGAAAAAACATGCCACCAAGGGGGGGTTGGCATCAATTACTATTTGTCTTCATAGCTTTAATAATTAGCAATCATTGATCTCTCTCCATCCTCAGATGTAATGCCACTCTCCTACGCTATTTCTTCCTCTAGCACATAACATGGAGATAATCATAAGTCATTAATTCAAATTTATAATACTTGTGCTCATCTTAATACCATGATTTGATCATGAAATATTATAATTTCATCTACATGATCAAACACACCTATGTGCATTCCATTATCACAATCTATCATTATTAAACACATAGTGCTAATATCATGAATAGATTCATTCATATATACATGCATTTCTTATTGCATAAGGATTTCATAATCATATCCATGCTTTCCATATGACATGAAATGTAAAAAGAGAAAAGAAATATAAATCAAAGGTGTTTCCCTTCCCCAGAATTCATTTACTTAGTTTTTTACTTTTATCTCGGCCTGTTGTCATCCACTCCCACAAAAATTTAGTGAAGATAACCAAAAAATAATTAAGAAACAACCTACAATCATACTTATGATAAAATTTAGTTGTAAGACAAATCAAGGCAAGGGAGAAAGAATTATCCTGGTCACTGTGTTTGTTAATTTCATCTCCTACAAATCTGCAAGATTAGTTTACTTGTTCTTTAACTTAGTATTGTCCCATATACATGGTCCGGTGTTGTATATCTGCTCTGAAACCATTTTGTAACATAATCATTACCCTTAGTGACCGTGTGGGGCATGGGGCAATTTTTTTTGTCTCCTAATAGGATGATACAATTTACATGTGAGAGAACTAAAATGTTTGTCTCATTAATAATCAAAGTATAATCGCCAAGCTATAACATAATCATTCATGGAATCAAAGTTACATAGAAAGAAAAACAAGATTCTTAGTGACTATCTACATATAAAGAACTTGCTCTCATAACTTGAAATTATCTATTAATTCACATCCAATTCAAATAATTTTTTAAACCATACCCCTTGTCGACCATACCTCTCTGCGCGGTAGAGAATAATTACATTGAATAATAGATAGTTTTTCAATTTCCCTATAAATATATTAGCAATAATGTTGAGATTTGTATCATCCTTTACAAGTATGTACACTAGTATAATCATCCTTATTGAAAGAATATAATCATAGCACTCATATCTCAATGCATCATCTATGAATTTCCCCTTGATATTAAAAGTTAAGGGGGATAGAAAATTAATTAATGTCACAACCCACTTTTAACACGAAAACATCAACTCTTTATCATAAACTTGAAACCTTCTAGAGGTATAATTAATCACATAGAGTGTATTCAACATAAAATAGCATTCATCTATCTTCATGTATCAAGGATAATGTGAAACCAACATCCTAGTCAAAATATATACATATGTGGAGATCATTAAATTTATTATTGTAGAAAAAATTATTAATCATAAATGTTTACATAATAAGATAGAGCCTCAACTTACTTCATAGTAATATCATCATTTATAATTAACTCATAAAGGATCAACTAATCCGCAAAAGCTATTACAAAGAATACATGGAGTATCAAATTCCTCTTCAGTATGGAGATGAATCTTCTAGTTGTCTACTCATTCACTTAATAGTTTATTTTGTGCCATCATGAAGCCTAGCAATGTAGTTAGACAATAGTTCTCTTATGTATGCATTTCTAGAAGCATGCATAATTCAATATGCATTCATCCATATTATTTGCACTTAATGTACTATAGTGATGACATGTTCTTATTTGTCTAACTTTGGCAATACATATATCACATGTCTATCAATAATTAACCAAACGTGAACAATAGAGGACATTTATACAACTTTTATTAATTAAACATAAATAAATAACAACAACATAGCTTAAGATAAACACTTAGCTTAAAGACATTCTCTTGGTGATTGAATGTGTAAGAACAACGTTCCTCCCAACCATAGGTGTTATGTTCAACATGTATTATTTACGCTGAGAATCCACCCCTAAGATGGGAAAAGATTCCACTACAGTGAAGGAATAATAGAAATTCCTCACAAATATTTCTCAATGCAGTCTAAAATTTAAACTCACAACCACTCTCAACAAAAATAAAAATCTCGGCTATTAAACATTAAAGTTAGGCTCCCAATAAGTAATACATACAATTCAATTCTTAAACCTTAAAGCTCATATCTCAAACAACAAATATAGACTTTGGTTCTCAACTTGTAAAACATGGAGCTCAGCTCTCAACAAACAAATATAGAACTCATATCTAAAACATGAAAAACATAGAGCTTGGCTCTCAACAAACAAATATAGAAATCAGTTCTCAAACATGCAAGACATGGAGGTCAGCTCTCAACAAAGAAATATAGAACTCAGTTCTCAAACAATGGGTTCGGCTCAGATCACTCAGTTTCATGCATATTCACCCAAGAAACAATATACATAATGAATTAAAGGGAGTTGGTTTCCTTCCAAAGGAGTCCTCTCCTTTATGCATAGCACTTAATATATTCAAATGAGGTAAGGGATTCAATTCTCTTTCAAAAGAGATCGCTCCTTATTTTATAAGAGAATGCAATTAAATAGAAACATTAATCATGAGGTTGATTCTCTTTTATAGAGATCCTCCTTTCTTGTAACAATAAGGAATACTAATGGGTTGACTCTCTTTTTGCATAGATCTCCCTTTCTTGAAATAACAACAATGTTAATGGGTTGATTTTCTTTCTTTGTATATATCCCTTGATGTAACAACCACTAATATTAATGATTTGATTCTATATGTATAGAGATCTCCCTTTCTTGTAACAACAATTAATTTTAATGGGTTTGTTAGCACCTTGTAATTTTCCTATGTTTGTGGTAGGAAGTCACAGGGGTAACCATTTCAAACAAATATTTAGACCATATTCTAGCCAATACAGTCAGAGAGGGTTCTCTCTTGTCATGAAAACATTCACATATACATATGGCTTTAAGCAAGAATTCAGAAGGCTAGATTTATGAGCGAAACAAGATATTTGCAAATTTAAATATGGTGAAACAGATAGACAAGATAAACCATTTGGAAATGGAGTCACAGCATGTAAATCTTCAAGGGGATTACAACAATAATGAGTGGTGATTTTCCTATGAAATATGAGGCAACATGGCTATTATGTTCAGTCAAATTATCTTGAAGTGATGACAGAAGGAAATGAGGAAAGAGCCCAGTGAAAACTAGAGGCATCTATCAAAGGATGAATCTCTATGAACACCTTTAGCAAAAACATAACAGGGGACAATAAATGAAATAAAGTACCTATATGTGGATGAATTCTATCACAGTCATTACCAACACACACAAAATATGATTTTTGATGGAAGGAGTGTTATCAAAAAGAATTCCTTGCATACATCCTAGAAATGTATTGGTGGAAAACACATACATGAAAATGGAAATACAGGAAACACATACTGAACAGGAAACAACTTGATGAATCTCAAAAAAATCAGAGCATACTCTTCATTAAAGCTTCCAAGAAAATGACAGAGCTACAAAACCCGAGCGTTAAGGCTTCTGAATGAAAGTTATCAACCCATTATTCCTCTTTCAAGGGTATATTTATAGAGTCCTGGTCTCCCAATACCAACCTAGAAATAGAGCCAAATTCATTTACCCTAATCAGGAATCAATCACACACACATAAAATATTAACAACTTCTGATCTGGTAGATTTTCCATGATCACAAAACCAAAACAGGAAAGCACATTGGGATGTGCATGGTGGATCATTTTGAGAAAATAAGAAACCTGGAAACCATGCCTCAATGTACTTTCAACGGTCTACAACAGCTTCACTCCATGCGTGCATCTTCACCTGCGAAATTTCTTCTAGACCATAGATTTACCTCGAGATCCATTCTGGGTCGTTAATATGGGGTCTGCAGGAAATGGAAAATGGGTCGATGGATTTCTCGAGGTTCAAGTCGGTATTTCTTCCCCCACCTAATCCTTTCCTCCTTTTATCTTTCTACACCATTGATCCCTGCAGGATTAATTTTTAGTCATTGATATGGGATCAAGTTGCGAAGGGAAGAAATCAGAATTCCGAATTTCATAAAAAAAACTTTACATTTCCGCTTTTTCTCTTCCACCCTTCTGCTTCTGCCTTTAGTGGAAAATCGAAAGCGTATATTTCAATTTTCTTCATCGAAACTCTCTTGTTACGCCTTCGTATTTATGCTTCCGCCTTTCGCGAAAAACAAAATGTGGAAAGAGGAATTTCAATTTTCTTGGAACTCGGTTGTGACCTTTCCAATTCCTCCTTTCTGCTTCTATCAATTTCTTTCCACACCGTCGATCTTCATGGAAAATTTCCAGACCGTTGATCAAGAGGATCATGGAATGTGGAACTTCCACCTTTCACGATCAAATTCTTTAAGTCTTTTTCCTTCCGATCTCTACCCTTTTTTATTTTCTGAGTCATTGATCTCTGGCGGACACGCTCTGAGCCGTTGGATCCTGATCATGAAAAGTAGAAATTGGGATTCTAACTTTCAAGATCAAACTTCTTTTCCTTTTTCACTTCTGCCCATTGTCGGACCATTGATCTTGGGTGGAAGCATCCTAGGACGTTGGATCTCGGATTGCAGAATGCAGAAATCGGTATTTGAACTTTCTATGGCCAAAACGTAGCATTTCCTGCTTCCGACTTTTTGCTGGACCGTTGATCTCGTTTGCGGGTTGGATATCCACCATCCGTTTTAGCCAATATCTATCTTTAATTGAATTTTTCATATCAGGCTCATTTCCAAGGTCACACCTAAATATTTTGGATCCATTTTGACCTTAAGGCTGAGGAATCATCCTCCCAAGTAGATTCAAACCCCTTTCTGCACACCTCTAGTCCATAACACATGGAAATGTTTTTACCCTACCCCTCATTTCTCACTGGTTTATACCTTTGAAGGGATTAGTGCAGATGCCTTGTGTAGCAAACTTCAAATTTTAGCACAAGTGTTAATAGATGCTCCAACTCAGGGATTTTATCCTCCCTGTGAGGTAGCAAAGAACCACATAGACCAAGTTCCTTAAATTTCAAACTCGCTTAAAAAAGAAAACTAAATGAAAACCCCTGTTGGATGCCTTACTTCCTTCACCTCGAGCTTTAAGTCTGACAGGGGGGATATCCACACATGCAATGTTAAAATAAAATGGTATAAACAATGACCTAGGAACTAAACTTACTTTATAGAAAATAGTGTTGAGGAGCCTCCCATTTCCAGGAGCTCCAGATACTAGACCTCCCTCCATCTCATCCAAAACATAGGCATTCTTTCCTATGAAGGCTGAAATTTTATATGGTCCCTTCCACATGTGATCAAAATTACCATTCTTCCCTTTGTCCTCATGTGGTGCATCCCATAGCAAAACTACATCTCCTAACTGGAAATCTCCAGGATTCATCCTTCTTTCAAATATTTCTTTCATTTTCTCTTGAAATTTCTAAGTTCTGTCAAATAAATGCTCCCTCTGTTGTTGTAGTTCAATCAACTGGTACATCCTCCTCTGAGTTGGATGTGATTGTGTTTCCTCTTCCTATAGCAATTTCATCACTGGAAAGCTCAGGTAACTAGGAAAGATCACCTCAAAGCCATAAACCAGTTGGAAAGGTGAGGTTCCTATAGACTTCTTCACACTAATTATTTCAACCCACAAAGCATGGATTAGCTTTGTGTGCCAATCTTTCTTGTTATCCTGCAGCAACTTCCTGATGATTCTCGTGAGGATCTTATTTGAAGATTCTACCATCCCATTTCCCTGAGGATAGTAGGCTATGGAATGTCCCAACTGTATGTGATATTTGAAGCAAAATTCCACCATCTTCTTAGACTTGAATGCAAGAGCATTGTCGATGATTATCTTCCTGGGAACCCCAAATCTTGATAGGATATGCCCCTCTAGAAACTACGTGATCTCTGTCTCGGTAGCTTGTCTTGTGGGGATGGCATCAATCCATTTAGTGAAGTAGTCAATAGAAGTAAGGATCCACCTGTGTTGTCCTGAGGAATGTGTATTTATTTCTTCAATGAAATCTATCCCCCATTGTTGGAAAGGGGCTTCAACTTGTATGGATTTCAAAGGAAATGGTAATAGCTTCCTTCTCCCCTCAAAGACCTGACATTTGTGGCATGCAACAACTTTCTTATGAGTATCCAAGAATATGCTGGGCCAATAGAACCATGCCCTCATGATTTTGTTTATAGTGGCCTTCCAATAGTGATGGCCTCCACATTCTACTGCATGGAATTCCTCAATGAGCCTCTATTCAACCTGCTCATCCACATAGTCCAGCAGCACCCCTCCTAGCTCCTTCCAATACAATTTTCCCTCCAAGATGCAGAACCTATATGCTTTCTTCTTGAGAAACCTAGCCCTTTTCCTTTCCATACCCTGTGGGGCCTGTAGATGTTGTAACACAAAAATGATATCAATGTACCATGGGGATGAAAAAAAATGCTCACCTATTGGGGGACCTGGTTGTTCCTGAGAATTTTGATCTTCTGCTGACAACTCAACAATCATGTGAAGGATAAGAGCATCACAGTTGAATTGGTACATAAGCTTGGCTAGTCCTTGGCCTTTGATATCCACATCATACTTGAGCAGGACTGCTATCCACTTTCCCCTTCGTCCCTTAGGATCAAGTTGGGTCAGAAGGTCCTTCATAGTGTTGGTGGGCACGTGAGCAATGATATGGGAATGTAGGATGTATACTCGGAAATCATTTAAGGCCTGCACCATAGCATAATCTTGTTTATCCATGATATTATACTTCATTGGAGCATCTCTCAGGGTCTTGGTGTAAAAAGCAATGGGTTTTTCATGTCTCTCATGATTTTTCTGCAACAATACCCTTGCCACTGTGTGCTCTGAGGAAAATGAAAATGTGAGGAAGTATTTAGAAAAATCAGGGCTTGCAAGTATAGGTGCTTCAGATATTTCCTTCTTTATGTCTTCAAGGGATTCTTTGGCTTCAAGAGTCCACTTGATTTCTTTATCCTTTCCCAACATATTAGTTAT
The DNA here is from genome assembly GCA_001517045.1 of Pseudotsuga menziesii. Lineage (NCBI taxonomy): Eukaryota > Viridiplantae > Streptophyta > Pinopsida > Pinales > Pinaceae > Pseudotsuga > Pseudotsuga menziesii. The sequence goes on along the minus strand of LPNX010525813.1, from coordinate 1,243,551 downwards.
ATATTTCACTATTTTGGCAAAGGAAACAATAAATCTTCTTAAAAAATTTACCTTTCCCAAAAAGGACTGAACCTATACCTTATTTTTAGGGAGCTCAATTTTATGGATCACCTCAAACCTCTTTGGATCTATCCCAATGCCTTCCTGGGAGATTATATGCCCCAGAAACTTCCCTTCTTTCATAGAAAAGAATGACTTTTTCAGATTCAGGGAGATGCCGAACGTTCTGCATTTCTTGAACATTCTCAATTGGTGTGCGACACGTTCTTTGTCAGATTTTGAAAAAAAGTGATGTCATCCAGATAGATGACTGGGATTTTTTCCTTTTCATCAGCGAAAGCTATGTCCATGGATCGCTGGAAGGTTGTCCCTATATTCATAAGCCCAAATGGAATTTTAGTATACATGAAAGTGCCCCAGGGTATGGTGAAGGTTTTATTTTCTTGATCCTTTGGGTCCATCACGATCTGGTTATAACTTGAGAAGCCATCTAGAGTGGAGATCCTCTGTGAACCCACTACTCTCTACAATATATGGTCCATTTTGGGAAGTGGGTAATGGTCCTTCAAAGAAACTCTATTCAAGTTCCTGAATTCGATGCATATTCTTATTTCCCCATTCGTTTTCCTAACAAAGGCTAGATTTTCCACCTAGCGTGAGAATCTAAGGGACACAATGATTTTGGCCTCAAATAACTTATTGATCTCCTTTTCTATGAGGGGCAGTAGTTTGGTATTCATCCTTCTCAGCTTCTTTTTGAAAGGAATCTCATTCTTCTTGATTTGTATGGTATGTTGGATTATGCTCGTATCGTAAGCCTTAAGGTCACTATAGCTCCAAGAAAACACATCTGAGTATTTTGTCATCAGTGAGATGTATTTTTGTTTGGATTCAGATGATAGGTTTCTTGATATATTGATGACCTTGGGTTGATCTTCAGTCCCAATATTTACATCCTCAACATCTTGACAGCTTGGGACCAGTTGAGGTTCTTTAGCCACATCATTATGATAATAAAAAAATATAAAGGAACTAGACCCCTAGGGATGGATTTACCTTTCAGCTGTAGGCTCTCCTTTCCATAGATATTGTTCACATATTCCTGTTGTCCATCAACCTCCTGTAACTTTGGCTCCCAATCTTCCTCAATTTCTCTAGCATCATCATATTCAAAAGAAGAAACCTCCTCTTCTCAGGGCATTTCTTTGGGAGTGGAAGTCTGGCCTTGAAAGGGGGATTGAGTAGGAGTATCCTCCTCTACAATCTCATTTTCTTCATCAATAGTCAATCCATTAAAATCACCAATGAGAGTGAGGAAATTTTGGATTTGCTTGTCATATTCGAAGACTTTCCATCTCTTCACGCTATCTGGGATAGAGGCCCTATGCCTAACTTCATCTTCATAATTCTTGCCAGGGTGCATAGGGACCTTGAAAGTTGTTATAGAAGTGGCCAGGGAATCAACCATGCAATTTTGTAATCTAGGGTTCATATTAAAATCACATTATTCAAAGTATTCTATGAGGTCCTAAGTAGCATTTCTGTAGCTTCTCATCCTGGGATGTCTAGATTGATACTCACCTGTCATTCTTTTAATCACTATCTCAGAATCCCCATGTATTGCTACCATCCTGACTTGAAAATCCTTCAGGATATGAATGGCTAACACCATTGCTTCATACTCTGCCTCATTTTTGTGTAGTCAAAGGAAATATTGTAAGATTAATTCAAATTTCTCCCTTCTGGGGGGTCTCATCGACACTCCAACTCCTGTGCCTTCTCTGCATGCTACCCCATCAACACTTACCTCCCATACTCCATCCAGCACCTCCTGAGTGGGTACAAAGGCAATGTTCTAGGAACTACAGTTGTATGTGTCTCCTTCTATAAAGAAAATATTTGATCCCATCTGAGTATCGAATGTATAGATGGGGTGCTTGTTTATCCTTTCAGCACTGGTCACTGTGTATGCTAACTTTTTCTCCCTGAAGAGCCTTCTCTACACTCCAAATACAGGGATGGTGTCATAGGACATATCCATTTGAATAGTGCCTTTAAGTTTGGTTTCCCAAGATCTTGATAAAAGATCCCAAACTTTGGAGGGATGTCAGCTACAACTACATGCATGACCAGGTTTTTGGGAGGGATTTGGGCCAAAGAGATGACTAGATATTTGATCAATCCTATACAACTGAATTTGCAAGAATCAAAAGAGAAAATATCTTTGTAGGATCTGGTCACTTCCAATCATAGTTCCTCCATGATTATCCTGGGCATCAAATTGTGGGAGTCTCCTAAATCATACATGGCATTATGTAAGATGGAATTGTGAATGTTCAGACTGATATAGAATGGGGGGGTATCTTCATCAAAAAACTCTTCTACATAGGGTCCAAAAAGGAAAGTGGGATTATCATCTTGGAGATTTAGGGAGTTTGAAATTGCAGAAACTTCTCCTGGAGGATTTAGCACTATGGCAACTTTGGAATGATACTCAGAGATTTTTAACATCTCAGTGACAGGGACATATATTTTTATCTTTTCAATTTCAGCCTCCAAACTGAAATAGGTCTACCCCGAATCTGAGCTCCATGGATTATATTCATTTTTCTCCTTCCCTTTTGGCTCTGCTACATTCGTGGAGGTGTCCTTGGGGGCTGGAATTCTTTTTGTTTTTCTTGTAGAGGCTTTGTTTGTTTCCTCTTTATTTCTTGTAATAGGAACATATCTACTCCTTAGACCGATCTATCTCTACACCTTCATGACGGCAAGTTGATATCCTCTCTGAAAATCTTCGGTTTCCCCAGTAGGCATCTCTCCTGTTTCAAGACACACATTATCATGTTCTTTTTTGGTTAGAAAGGTGGAAGGTGATTCAATGTCCAGCTGATGGATTTCCTCCTCAGCTTGATTCTCTCCATCTTTATCCATATAATTTTCTTGAAATGGAGGTCTGTTAGGTGGATCGGGAGGGTTTCGTTGGTCTCTTTGCCTGTTTTGGGGCATTTGTGGCCTTCTAGCATTATTATTCTTATTCTACTACTCTTGATTCTCCCTAGGAAGTGGTCTACAATCCACGTAGAGTCTCTCCATCATCCTTTCCATGGTTCTTAGCATTGTGTCTATTCTAGCCTCTTGTGAGCTAGAGGTAGAGGGTTGTTCAGATTCTTCATCCTTTCTCCTCTCCCATCTTTCTCCTTCCTCCTCCATTCTCCCCCACCTCTTCTCCCTTCTCCCTCATCTCTTCTCCCCTCTCCTTCCTCCCTTCTCCATTCTTCATCATCCCTTTTCTTCTTTCTTGCAGCAGTCAGGTTTACCTCCACCTCTATGGCATCTTTCATCATAGATTCCAAGGAGGCTGATCTCCTTTCACTTAGCCACAAGGTAAACTCACTATCGAAAGCTTCAGTATATTGTAGTTGGGCAGAACTAATGGGAGATTTGAATTGGGAAGGAATGGCATTGTATACCTTCATAAACATGTCAGAAAACTCTTAGATAGATTCACTCTCCCTCCTCCTCATGGAATTATATTGAGAGAGATATTAGTTAGGGTTCTTCTTGTTTTGCCACTCATCCTTGAAAGAGTCTTCAAAATATTGATAGCTCAGGATAGAGTTGTATGGTAGGTTTTTATACCATTTTCTTGCTTCTCCTACCAGAATTTGGGAAAATAATCTAACCTTAGCATCATCATGGTCCACCTCCTCCAGGTCTATCCAATCTAATAACCACACGAAGTGTTCTTCAGCTGAGTACCCCCTCTCCCCATTGAATTTCTTGAGCCTTTGGGATTATCCCAGAGGGAGGTCGTGAAGAGCAGTGGGAAGAAGAAGAGGAGAAAACCTATTTCCATCCTTGGAGGTACAACGGGATTTACAAGGGGGACTAAGACTAGTGTGATAGAAATTGGTAAGTTGTGAGGAATTGTAGAAATGTGAGGAGTTGTGAAATTGGAAAATGAATGTTAATTTTTCCTGGAAGTAGTGGGAGACAAATAAGTGGCAACAGATTTCCTTATGACAGTGGAATTTAACAAGGTAGATTCATCAGTAAGCATAGGGCACTTTGGGTCAGGAAAGTGTTGGAAATCCCTTCCTAGAGGCTCTAAGGTCTGAGGTGACCAAGAAATGCGGGGGAAATAAAATGCATAGGTATCAGAGACCACGTCAGAGAGGCTGAACTTAGATTTAGTTCTAGGGAAAGCTAGACCAAAATCCTCATTGCAATGTTCAGATATATAACTAACACAGAAAACACCTTCAACAGGGAAGGAAAGAGTTTTGACTAACCTTTGTAGCCTATTGGCCCTTCAAATCAGACTTTCTGGATAAAAAATCTCTTGGAAAGATGTTGCATCAGAATTTTTCCTCGCGTTGGTTCTTTTGGCCGCTAGTGTTTCCCAATGGAGTCACCTTCAAAATTTGTTCGGAGTAGCCAGAGCATGTACAACCAGTATGTGTCTATGATCGGTTTCTCAACCAAGTCTTAGAACTAGGAGGATGTCGTTTTCCCAAGGAGATAATAGTGATTACTCCCCAGCAACATCACCAAGATTTTAGCACCCTGTAAGTTTCCTATGGTTGTGGTAGGAATTCACAAGGGTAACCATTTCAAACTAATATTTAGACTGTATTATAACCAATACAGTTAGAGAGGGTTCTCTCTTGTCACGAAAACATTCACATATACATATGGCTTAAAGCAAGCATTCAAGAGGCTAGATTTCTGAGGCGAACATGATATTTGCATATTTAAAGATGGTGAAACTGACAAAAAAATAAAAACCATTGGGAAATGGAGTCACGGACTGTAAATATTCAATGGGATTACAACAATTATGAGTGTTGATTTTCCTATGAAATCTAAGGCAACGTGGCTATTATGTTCAGTCAAATTATCTTGAAGTGATGACAGAAGGAAATGAGGAAAGAGCCCAGTGAAAACCAAAGGCATCTATCAAAGGATGAATCTCTAGGAACACCTTTAGCAGAAATATAACAGGGGACAATAACTGAAACATAGCACCTATATGTGGATGAATTCTATCATAGTCATTACCAACACAAAACAAATACGATTTCTGATGGAAGGAGCGTTATCAAAACGAATTCCTTGCATACAACCTAGAAATGTATTAGCAGAAAACACATACATGAAAATGGAAATACAAGAAAAACATACTGAAGAAGAAACAACTTGATGAATCTCAAAAAACTCAGAGCATACTCTTCATTAAAGCTTCCAAGAAAATGACAGACCTATAAAACCCGAGCGCTAAGGCTTCAGAATGAAAGTTATCAACCCATTCTTCCTCTTTCGAGGGTATATTTCTAGAGTACTAGGTCCCGAGACCAACCTCAAAACAGATCCAAATTAATTTACCCTAATCGAGAATCAATCCCACACACATAAAATCTTAACAACTTATGATCTGGCGGATTCACCATGATCACAAAACCAAAACAGGAAAGCACGTTGGGATGTGCATGGTGGATCATTTGGGAAAATCAGACACCTGGAAATCATGCTTGTTGGATGAAAACGATGGCTCAAAGAACCTTCAACGGTCTGCAATAGCTTCACTCCATGCGTGCATCTTCACCTGCGAAATTGCTTCTGGACTGTAGATCTTACCTCGATATCCATTTTGGGCTGCCTATCTAGGGTCTACGGGAAACAAAAAATGGGTCGATGACTTTCTCGAGGTTAAATTTGGTATTTCCACCTCTGTCTTATTCTTTCTGCCTTTTATCTTTCTGCATCGTCGATCCCTGCAAGATTCATTTTTAGTTGTTGATCTGGGATCAAGCTGTGGAGGGAAGAAATCAGAATTCCGACTTTCATAACAAAAACTTTACATTTTCGCTTTTCTGCTTCCTCCCTTTTGCTTCATCCTTTAGTAGAAAACGAAACGCAGATCTTTCAATTTTCTTCATCAAACTTCTCTTCTTTCACCTCCATATTTCTGCATCCACCTTTCGTAGAAAACGGAATGCGAAAAGCGGACTTTCAATTTTCTCGAATCTTGATTGTGATTCGCTTCTCCCAAGTTTCTTTCTGCACCGTCGATCTTCGTGGAAAATTTCCATACCTTCATTCTTGCGGATCGCAGAATGCCAAAATTCCACCTTTTACGATCAAATTCTTTAAGTCTTCTTTCGATCTCCGCCCTTTGTTCTTTTTCGATCCGTTGACCTCTGGCGGACACGCTCTGAGTTGTTAGATCCTGATCATGGAAAGCAAAAATTGGGATTCTAACTTTCAAGATCAAACTTCTTTGCCATTTCCGCTTTCTCCCTTTGTCAAAACATTGATCTTGGGTGGAAGCGTCCTGGGTCGTTGTATCTCAGATTGCGGAATGCGAAAATCAGGATTTGAACTTTCTATGGCTGAAACTTGGCATTTCTCGCTTCCAACTTTTTGCTGGAAAGTTGATCTCTTTTGCGGGTTGGATCTCCACCGTCTATTTTATCCAAGATCTATCTTTAATTAGATTTTTCATATCAGACTCATTTCCAAGGTCACGCCTAAATATTTTGGATCCATTTTGAGCTTAAAGCTTAGGAAGAAGCCTCCCAAGTAGCTTCAAACCCCTTTCTGCACACCGCTAGTCCATAAGACATGGAAAGTTTTTGACCCTACCCCTCATTTCTCACTAGTCTAGACCTTTGAAGGGATTAGTGTAGATTTCTTGTGTAGAAAACTTCAAAATTTAGCACATGTGCTAATAGGGTTGGTTCTCTATGTACAAAGATTTCCCTTCTTGTAATGACAAATTAATAAACTATTGGGTGAATCCTCTTTTATAGAGGTGACACTTCTGGAAACAAAATTTTTATAAACATTGTGTCAATCCTATTATATAGAGGTCCCCCTTATTGCAACAGTAAATTAATATACAAATGAGTCGATCTCTTGTACAGAAGACACCCTTCTTGTAGCAAAAAAAAAATAAACAATGAGTGAATCGTCTTGTATATAGGTCACCCTTCTTGCAATGGAAGCCAATCAACAATTAGGGTTTAGCTCTCTACTCTAGAGTTTGGCACATCTTTGCAGAAGAAATTAACAAGTGGATAGGGAACGGTTCTCTACTGCAAAGGCCTCCACATCTTTACAGAAGTATACGATATCAAAAGATGGATTTGATTCTCTATCTCAGAGATCGCTCCTCTTTACAGATTGAACAATACAGTGGATGGAGTTGGTACTCTATATCATAATTCGATTCTTTACAAAGTTGTAAACAATATATATAATGGAGTTGGTCCTTTATCTCAGAGGCTGCTCCTCTACACAATTGCAAACGATACAAATAATGGCGTGAGTCCTCGACCGCTCCTCCTTTTGAAAAGGAAAACAATAAAAGAAAGAGTAATCCCTATAGATTTAGATTTGATTTGAATTCTAAATTTTAAAACTATCTCAATTGAATAATTGTAGTCTAACAAATCAATGTTAAAATGGTAAAATAAAATTTTACACTAATGCTTTTAGATCGAGTAGACTCATTTGCGTAACTCACAAATAGATACAATTCTTAAAACTTCAAAAGGAATTTCAATTTCAAGGCATAATTTGTATGATGTGATCATGTAGTTTTCCATTCACCTTTAAAATAATAGATGTACTCCTGCAATGCAATAGATATTAGCTTCTCTCCATAGAGATCGACCTTCTATTAGAATCCTAGAGATATCTCTCTAGCTTTTCTGATCACCCAAGTTAATATGATCCCTCGTAATAATAATAATAATAATCATACACTTATAACAATAAAAACTAAATATTGTAAATTCACTTCCTTTAGGTCATGAAAAGATAATAATCGCCTTTACACTATAATCTTTGTAATAATAACCAGCGTAGATCCAAATCCTAGGCTCTATCAAGCGTCGAGAGGGATCAAATCTCTTCGTAGGTATCCATTGATTTGATTCAAACCAAAAGACACATCTTTTTATTTAAGGTCCACATATAATATTCTATTATTAATATTTAATATTATTTATGGCCCACATATAATATTTATTATTAATTTTTATTTTGTTATGGACTAACATTACAACATTTCCCCATACATGGTTTTAAAACCATATGCAAGGCCCTCCTACAACCATGGGTTGTTTAGGAGGCCTTACACATGGTCTTAAAACCATTTTCAAGGCCCCCCTAAACCATGTACAATAAAACTATGGGTTGTTTAGGAGGCCTTGCACATGGTTTTAAAACCATGTGCAAGGCCTTCTAAACAACCCATCGTTTTATTGTACATGGTTTAGGAACCCATTGTTTTATTGTACATGGTTTAGGAGGGCCTTGCACATGGTTTTAAAACCATGCACATGATTTATGGTTTTAAAACCATGTGCAAGGCCAACATTTTTTATTATTTTGTGAAGTAAAAACATTACAACATCTCCCCCATATTGTGTTTTTTTCCTCACCCATATTTTTTACGGATAATTAAATTTTTACTTTTTTATTGTTTTGTTACGTAGGAAGATTACAACATCTCCCCCATATTAGGTTTTTTTTTTTCTGGCCGACATTTATTTTGGCCTATAATTAAAAAAAAAAAATTTTATTAATAAAAATAACGTTACGTAACGTTACATAATGTTACATAACGTTACGTAACGTTACCATATCTCCTCCATACTGGGTTGTAGAGCACCTCTCGGCGCAATAATAATTTGTCACATCTTTGTAAGTTAACCAGCGTAGATCCAAATCCTAGGCTCTATCAAGCGACGCAAGGGATCAAATCTCTTCGTAGGTATCCATTGATTTGATTCAAACCAAAAGACACATCTTTTTATTTAAGGTCCACATATAATATTTTATTATTAATATTTAATATTATTTATGGCCCACATATAATATTTTTTATTATTTTTTATTTTGTTATGAACTAACATTACAACATTTCCCCATACATCGTTTTAAAACCATATGGAAGGACCTCCTACAACCATGGGTTGTTTAGGAGGCCTTGCACATGGTCTTAAAACCATTTGCAAGGCCCTCCTAAACCATGTACAATAAAACGATGGGTTGTTTAGAAGACCTTGCACATGGTTTTAAAACCATGCACATGGTTTTTATGCAGCATAAAAGCCATGTGCATAGGTTTAAAACCATGTGAAAGGCCAACATTTTTTATTATTTTGTTAAGTAAAAACATTACAACATCTCCCTCATATTGTGTTTTTTTCCTCACCCATATTTTTTTACGGATAATTAAATTTTTACTTTTTTATTATTTTGTTAGGTAGGAAGATTACAACATCTCCCCATATTAGGGTTTTTTTGGCCGACATTTATTTTAGCCTATAATTAAAATTTTATTTTTTATTAATAAAAATAACGTTACGTAACATTACAAGATCTCCCCATGCTAAGCTGTAGAGCGCCTCTCGGCGCAATAACCTCATAGTAAAACTTTGGTAATAAGAATTTGTTTTTGTTAAGAGAAAAATTTTATATGTATTATAAAATATTCAAAAAGTGTTGACAGACACGTCCATAGAAAGAACGTAAACAGCATAGAGCAAATTCAATAGGATCTCTTAACGTAAACAGAGCAAATTCAATAGGATCTCTTAACAAGGTCATGCAATCGAAATAGGAATAAAAAAATAATACTTTGCAATAGCAAGCTCGTAGTACTAATATATCACTTTATACTTATAAGCGAACAATAATTCATTTTCTTACTCACGCAAGCAATGTGTTGTTTTGCGACTCAAAGAGTGTATTAATAAGTTCATATTCATACTTATTGGCTTTATGCTAATAAGCTAGTAATAAAAACTTATTTTCCTTTTGGAACTTAAGGCATCATAATGGCATCATCATTAACTAGATTCTCAAGGATTTACTAGTCTTTAACCTCTTTTCCTAGTGGATGTCTTTTCTTATTAATTAGTTTTTTTTGCACATTCATCCTTAGTTTTTGTCTTTATTATTTTGGCATTTATAGTGTTCATCATACTCAAGACGTTACCAGACTTTCTAGTGCATGGTTTCACTACATAATTAAAATGTTGTTAAATGCCACAACCATCATTGGCAGGGCCTTGGCCAACTTGATCTCAACACCATGAACCAATACATCAATACATAGATTAAAATTAATTGCATAATAGGGTTTAAAAGAGAGGGGCATTATATAAAGTATGAATGCTATGCCTTATGCTTAAACGTGGCTTAAACACATACTCATTAACTATGGTAATTGTCAATATAAATTCATAAGGAGCATATGAACTCTAAATTTTTTAGCATAACTAGAAAGAGAATATTAAATTGCACTCAATGTATTATTTGCATTAAATGGCCAGAATTAAAACTCATGTGAGAAGTTTAAATATCAAGAATAAAAGTTAACTAAAATTAACTAATGACTCTCTATTGCAATAGATAAGGCCCATCAGGGATCAAAGCAGTAAATTTGCATAAATCTAATACCCTCTTATTTGATACTTCTTAAATTCAAATTGTTTTCTTGATTCAAGTGAAAAAAATTATAGTAACAAAACCCCAACCTCTTATCAAAACTACCAAAGTCAACTTCATAAGAACATCTTGATAATAAAAAAAAGGAAGGAAGACAAGAGATAACCTTTACAGATATTATGACAAATTTTATCCAATTTAGGGGCTCAAACCCCAATTAATGAAAAAATAATTCTCATAAGTATCATAAGTGATTTCCTCACTTTGTAAATCATATTGCTTTGAATGAACAACCCACTTTCGCAGACCTCAATGCTACCTTAGTTGGTTCCATGCTTCTGTTATTGATCCTTTTATAAGCATGAACATTCTACTTTGAAATTGAGTGTCTCATTCACGTGCATAGAAAAAATTCAATATTTTCATCCAATTCCTTTATGCATTCTAAACCTTCATCATGATCACATGATATTCTAACAAGTATATGGCATACCTTTTTTGTCTCTCTATTTTCCTTGTTTGATTTAAATTTTAGAATCGCGACATATAGACATTTACGTGATTGTCCACGACATTAGATGAACCACCAAATAATTTAGGTCATGCACAACAAATTTATGATTTTGTGATCCCAATGCCTCCTTCCACGATTTGAGAGGATTCACGGACCACTCCCTCAAAACTTAAAATAGTAACACACACGATGTCAAATTGAGAGTTAACCTAAAATACTACTCGGTAAAATTTAACGTGAGAATAAGAATTCTACTTTTGATGATACTAGCATTTGCACCAAGAGGTGCAAAGGAAAGCTGAGAGGGTAAAATATTGAGTCTTTCTGCAATTGAATGAGTTACCTTCAGAGACTGGAAAATACAGTTTAATAATACTTATTTGGGTACTTATTTAAAACCTCAAAACATTCATGACTAAATACATTAATAACATCATCAATTTTGGGAATCAGAATTCCAATTTTCCTTAGAAATTTCAGCTATCTTTCTGATATCCGACTTCCGATTTTCCGAATTATGGTTTCCGACTTCCGACTTCGGAACGCAGATATTCACGTAACGCTTACCTTTATTCTTGGTTTCTCGATTTTCGACTTCCGACTTCCCGAATTCCGCTTTCCAGAAATCCAACTGTTTCGACTTCCCAAATTTCGCTTTCTGATTTCGGGAATCGAAAATCCAACTTTCCTTAGAATTTCTAGCTATCTTTCTTCTTTCCAACTTGTGATTTCCCGAATTCCGCTTTCCCATTTCGGGAATTGCAAATCCAATTTTCTTTAGAAATTTCAGCTATCTTTCCGCTTTCTAACTTTTGATTTCTCGACTTCCGCTTTTCACTTTCGGGAATCAGAAATCCAAATTTCCTTAGAACTTTCAGTTATCTTTGCGATTTCCACTTCTTGACTTCTGCCTTCCGATTTCATGAATCGGAAATCCAACTTTCCTTAGAACTTTCAACTATCTTTCCGCTTTCCGACTTCCGACCTCCCGTAGGCGAATAATTGAACTTCTATTTGACTAATAATAAAGATTACAAAGGTAAACTTGTAGAAATGTGAGGCTGACAAGTCTAAAGTTTGAATGATGTAAAATAGGGCTTCAACGGGAAAAATGTTTACATTTAGCACTCTTGTCAAAGTTATTCTATGTATTTCCTTTAAATTCATGTAATAGCTGTCAATTATCCTTGTATTTTGTTTTTTTAGTCTTTTGATCAGATCGGAGAATTTCTTTTCCACAGGTAGAGAAACTTTCTAACTAACAAGTGAATTTCAAGAGTCGAATTGGTGCAAGATCCTAAAATATTTGTCATTTGGCTGCTGAATTTTTTCCTATCATCACTATTTCCATTAAAACATAGTAAATTTATAATTAAATTATACTGAAAAATAAGAGAGAAAGGAGAATGAAAGAGGTAAAAATAAATAAGGTGAACAAAACTAAACATGGAAAAAGAATGTTCATAACAACAATGAAACATAAATCCGCATATTACTTGAAAGAAGTTAAACAACTCTTGATAAAGCTAGAAACAGATACTCAAAAAAACGTGTTTCCTATTCCACAGTTGATTATAAAATAATCGCATGAATGATAGCCGGATAAACCAAAATTACATCCAAAAACATTATGATGACAATTGTGTTGCTTCCTGCAATAGATCCCCATTTTGAGTCATCAAAATGGAGGCCCCCGTTAAATATTTGGAGGTAACTTGAGGTCTATTTTTTCGATTTCCGATCTCTGATATTCAGATCCCAAAAAATTTATATTTTCAAATAAATAAAAGTCCTTGTTTCGATTTCCTCTTTCCGATGTCCGAGTAGCAGAAACCAGAAATTCCGATTTTATTGAAGATTTCTTGGTTTATTCCTTATTTTTTGACTTCCGATATTCGGATCCTTCGGATCGGCAACATTGTTTTTTTTAATTTATGATTTCCATTCCAAATATCGGAAATTGGAAACCCCTCATGCTTTCCTTGCTAAATCATGTTCGTTTCCATATTTCTGATTCTCGATTTTCAGAACTTGAAAATAGGAAACCATAAAACTTGGACCTTATCAATCCTGCATTATATTTTTCTTCCTCGATCTCAGTCATCCATGCATACGAGATGTATGGCGCAGTTTATTTTGGCCGTTTTTTTTTGGGATTTTAAGTTGTTCAAAGTTACGAGCATTTTTTACCATTTTTCCCGTGATTTTTCGTTGCGCTTGAATATTTTTACTGTGGATTTTCTATTTTCCCCAGTGCATGGATTTGCGGTCTTCTGAGCGTTTTCATTGGTAAGTATTCACCGCTTGACCGTTTTTCTGTTAACTCAAAATCACGTCATCATTAGACATGGTTTCCAAGCTCCAATCAAAGAAGGTGTCCACCACTTCCAAGAAAACCAAGTCAAAAACAACTCTTCAAGAGCCAAAGAATAAAGACCCCAATGCTGGTCTTTTTACTGACACCAGTGGACGCATATATGATACCCTATATCATGACTGGTCCAGAATTTACTCTATTTTTTACAATGACGATTTTTCTTCTGTTACTCATGACCAGCCCACTTATCATAATATTTGTGCTTCTCAGCTCCACTACATCGTTCCTAGACCTCCTTTCATGCCCTACACAGACCCTGTCAAGTGGGTATTGGACCACGTTGACCCTAAGGAGCGCTCATTTCATGACAAGGATAATACCCTTTTTGCGTTGTTCTGCGGTGATGTATTTGCTAGGGCTTATGCTATGGGACCTCCCAAACAGCTTTTCTCATCAAAAAATTTCAATGAAAACCTTTGTAGGTTCAATTATGAAGAGGTGGTTAAAATGTGGATGGAGAATCCAACATTATTCGACCCTACTACTCTGTTGTACCCTATTTCTTGGTTTAGGGAACCATTCTCATTACTAACAGCTATGTTTTGTCGATTATATGGGTTACCGAACTATTCCTCATTCAGAGAACAGTGAGTTCCTATGGCACACCACATTTTTCTTACAGGTGATTCTTTCAATTAGGCACAAATTCTATCTTGCAATTTGCAAGAAGAGATTGAGAAATATCAGAAAACCCCAGTCAACCAAAAGCTGGCCTGCTACATGTCAGGGTTTGTGATGGATGCATTTTGTGTGTCTTCTTCTTTCCCGACTTTAAACTAGTATTGGAAGAAGAAATATTCGTCTGTACATATATATTGCTCTGATATGTGGGAAGACCACTTTGTACCTTGGATTCATGAGCTTTGTGACCTATTTCTTAGGTCAATGTATTTTAAAATTTTCAAGGTTGATGTTCCTGCGTTCTCTGAAAGTGCTATGGCACTAATTTCATTATACGATGACTGGTACATAGGAGAATATTTCTCTTATATGAGGATTTGGGGAATAAATACAATACATCTACTCCCCATGATAGTCCTTGGCCATATGGTGCTACATGAATTTTCCTATCAGATGGTCATTGATGGGGTATTTCCCAAATTGACTAAGCATAAGAAAAAGGCTTGGCCCAAATTTCCCATGTCTCTTGACTCTCTTGTGCTATAGAATTCTACTCATGCAGCTCTACTGGGTAAAGAAATCTCTATTATGAACTTGGGAGAGGCATTCAAGAGGATGCATGACCCAATGTCTTTTCTGGAAAACCTCTTTGCACATGAGCACGCTAGATTTCAGTATGCTCATGAAAATGACCCTGATGATTCCATGTTGAGAGAAACTATATATTTTTGGGAGGCAATGAATAAGATGACTAATACAAATGTCAAGTCCCACGTGTACATGTACTAGAAGGATCTCAAGATCAGAATTCTACATGAAATGGAAGCTAAATTGAAGATTAAGGAAGATCTTTAGAAGGAGAACACAAAAAAGGAAGAGAGAGAACATGCAACAATTTATACTACTTCCCTTGTTGCTCATCCTATGAACAAAAATAAAGGTATCCTTGATGGTCCATCCAGCCCTCATGTTTCCTCATTGGAAAACACGTTGCAGAAAGGGGCAGAATTCAAGAGGAACCTTGAGAAAATCAATTTTCAATTGCAAACTCACACAGAGATGGCTGAAACACATTCTAAGAAACAAGAGACTCAAGTGAGTTCTGAACAGACCTGATTACAGAAAGTGCCCAGAAGAGAATGGTTGATTCCTCTAGTTCATATTTCTCAACAAGAACAAGCACCTGTCCAAGACCCTCCTATGCAACAAGTAATTCCCCTATCTTTAGCGGAGATATAAATTCATGATGTGCATAGTGATATGGAAGTAGAGGAAAACCCGACTACTTTCCCAGAATTTGTTTTCACTGCCCTTTTATCATCCATTCCCAATATCCAATATTTTTGGACTATCTTAGATTTATCGTTTTCCTAGCAGTTCTACTCCGAAATAAATATCTCACTGAATTTGGAATCTACCAATATCATTCCCACAATAGTAAGTGACTCACTCATTCATAGTTCTCCTCTTCCCCTTTCACCACCTCACCCCATATCAAAACCTCCACTTTCATAGCTTCCTCAGATGGACATTCCTTCTACCCCTATGACTCTTCCCTCTAAAGAGGTTTATCCTACATCTAGTTCTCTCTCATCCCTTACTTTTTTCTTTTATCCCTCTCTCATGAATATCCCTCCCCTCAGTATACAAATCCCCATAGGTCAGACTCAAACTGATCCCCTGGTTACTGTCCAGCTCCAAACCACTTCATCATTAGAATTGTCAGCAGATTTTGGAGAGGATGTTGTGGTGTCAATGGGAAAATACTATTGGAGGAAAAAATACAAATTTGTGATAAAGAGGGGAACCAAGAGAGCAAGAGACGGTTCAGCTAAACAGGTTCTTGCCCATAATCAGGTTATTTGGAGGTCAGACACCACTGACATTAAGCAAGGGGCATTGGATACAGTAGCTTCCATGGGAGTTTTTGCAGGTGAAAATTTAGACTTAGTCTCACAACTGATTTTGGTCCTTGCTGATAAAGAAAACGAAATGCAGAGAGCTAAATTGGACTTGGCAACATCTGAGAAAAGACATGAACAAGAGGTTAACCAGTTGAAACAAGAGCATGAAAACACAGTTCAACAATGGAAAAAGAAAGTTGAACATATTAAACAACAACTTGGGAACACAGATGTTCTAAATCAGCAGCAAGCAGAGCAAATTGTTCTCATTAAGAAACAGTTGAAGGATGCTCAACTAGCCTCCAAAGCCTCTTCCTTTTAAAGTATGACACAAAAAGAGTTCAAGCAAGTAATTTACAAGGTGCATTGAGAATTCTGACAGGCCATGGTAGATCTATACACTTGTTTTGATGACATGCAAGGGTTATATGACAAGTTTAGGCAACATTGTTAAACCCTTGAAAACCATCATGATCGGATGAGAGCATCATCTACGGATTTTGACCAAGTGATAGGTTGGTAGAAGCATATCAAAGAAAGACCGCATGACTTACAGATGCTGGACAAGCTACAGGAAAAAATGATTGAAGTCACGATTGAGACATGGGAAAGTATCTGTGACTTAGTAGAGACATTAATCAAGGAAGGATAGATGACTTGCGAGCAAAGGTGGTTAGATGCTAAGTATTTGTTAAGCTATTTAAACTTGTATGTTTTGTATCCTATTAGTTAGGCACCTTCACCTAAGATCTAGATGGAATAGGGAGAATGACATTTTGATGTTTCCAAGAAACTGATCCAGCAAATAAATCAGGTCACGATGCAAGAGATTGAGATATGGATCGAGATTCCTCATGGTTCAATAACTCAAATACAGGTGTCTGTGAAAGAGTGGGAGAAAATAAAAAACAAGGAGATTTCCTCCCAAATATGTAAAATAGAAATCCACTTGAGGCATTCCCATTTTCAGGAGATCGATGAAGTCATGAACCTACATGCCAAGTGGTGTTCCGCCCTCGACCAATCTTAAAACTATTTGATTTTGTAATCCCATGTTTTGGGAATTTTCTTTTCTTGTAAAAGTTGTAATATTATTTAATTTGGGAATGGAATGATTGTTTTTGGTCTCTTTTAAGGGTTTTGGTCATATAGTGTAAATTCTAAAGGGATTTTTATCCTAGCTCGTATTTTGGATAATAGGCACGACACATGTTTCGAATGAGACAATTTTTCATCATCTGGTGTCCTGAACTTGCTAGTAGACAAGTTGCATTCATTGTCGAAATTGCATTGTTGTGAACTTGTGATTGGTGATGTTCATGGTATGTTTGCCTCCTAATTTTGTTGTTTTTCTTGAGATCTATATCATGTTTCTTGTGGAGAGATTTATTTTCTTACATTACCTTAACATTAGTACCGTACCCAATATGTATAAGGTGAGGATCCAATATTTTATTCATTTGCATCCTTCAATTGATCTAAAGCCACAATACCCCTAAACATAGTATTAGCAATGTAGTACTGTATCTACTACCTTAACCTTGTAAAGAACTAAAGTTGATTCCTTGATTCCATTCACACAATCATAGGTTGCAAGCACTATGATGACACACTCTGCAAGTAGAATCTATTTTTCAATGTCCATGTATGATAATCAATACCATTAGATATTATTAGTGAACCTAGGTACTTCACCTAGAAATATGTGGATATTTTTTATGTCTTCAATTATGTAGGAAGTATGTAGCCCACCTTTGAGTTGCAAGTGTTCCAACGATCACAGGATTCTATGGTAGATTTGGACATAACTTGAATAAGGCCTTTGAAGAACACCATGATTGGAAATAAGATCTAGTGTTAATTTATTGAGCATACCCATTTCTCCCTTGAAATAAGTAAATGGCTAGTTTAGAGATAGTAACAACGTTCTGTAGTAACATCAACAACAAAAATGGTGTGATTATATGGAAAAGTATTTATGCTAAAAATTTTAAATTATATGTTTTAGTTTTGTAATTGATAAATTTAATATTTATCATGATAATGTGGTGTAGGGTTTATAGCTCCCTACAAAAAAATTAAAAAGTTTATTAATAAAAAGAATACAAGAAAACATACACCTAAATATTGTTGTAAGGTTTGTAATTTTACATAAAGTAACCAAAATGTTTATCAACATCTAAAAAGACATGAATAAATATTATGAGAACAATTTGAGAAAAAGGTATAATAATATGCAAAAATAGAATGTGGCATAAGGAAGCGCAACAAAATGTAAGCATGACAAATAAAATCATGAGGGGAAAAGTGTGAGTGTGATAGGAGAACATGACACTACGGAGTGTGATTTGATTATTAAGGTTGATTAGGGGACATATTTCCAAAGAAATAACAATGTATAGTGGAAGGTGTAACTTCATGCAATAAACACAACAACAATGCAAAAGACATTGAAAATATGTAAATGATAGAATATGAAAGACATATATCAATTAATAGTTTTGTGAAAAATATATGGTAGGTATCTATTGGAGAAGGACATGCTTATAATAGAGGGGGGTGGCAGGTGTGGGAGGGCAGGGATTCTTTTTGAACCTGGAGGAAATGAAGTGATAAAATTCTCTTGGGTCTCATATGCATCTCTAATAATTTTGTTGAGATTTATGTGTTGTTTGTTGGCTCTAAACTCTTTTTTTTCAACCTTGTCAATCCCTCGTTTGAATATTTTGGGGGAGTCCTTGGTTATTCAACAATTTCACAATGATTTCACTCAATTGAAAAAGATTAAAAATCACATTCTTCGTAGGATTGAGAAAAAATTGCACAGCATAATAGATCTCTCATTTTGGCACATTTGTCGTTTTATTTGGCCTACTTTCTTACCAATGAAGCAACAAAATTAGACAAAAGAGTTATGGCAATCAACAATGCTTCTCCACAATGGAACTGGAATCCCTAGCTTAGCACTGATGATATTAAATAGTTTAAACCCCCTAATTGCCATCAAGTGGGGGAAATCTCATATTCTTCTATATTTGTGGTATATTGATCATAGGTTGCTAATGTATTAAATGTGTTGATTTATGTACTAATTTTGCATTACAATTTTTACATTTGAAATGTACATTGGGAAAATGTATTTATTTAATTTACATACTCTTTTAGTGCAATTGATGAATGGTCATTTACTGCTAATGTTAATTTTTCAATTAGTATGACTTCATAGGATAGTTTTGTATTCATCTAATACTTTAGACAAAGCATTGCAATTGTTATTTTTGAGTTTTATTTAAAGTTAATTTAAGGAAATAAGAGTTGATCTATATTTTTTATATGTTGAGGAGCTATTTCCTTGTTATCAATTATATATCATAACTGTCTTACCTAAAAACTTTAACAGTCGGTGTCTCAGTTTCTTGAGACAGTTTAGTCTAGAACCCAATTATTTCAAAATTTCTTGGATCTTTCTTGAAATAGAAGAAGATCTCTTACATCAACAAGTGATCAAATAAAAACAATACATCTATATAGAAACAAGGAGAAGCTTCAACCACAATTTGGTTTTAAATAATTTGAAGCAAGTAAGCTTTCCTCTTGTTTCCTACGTTGGACATATGGATTGTCTTGCATTCGAGAGTATCTGGAAAAAGAGAAAGGTGGATAAATGTGAAGGCCTGAAAGAGATGTAACTCTTGGTACTGCAGTGAATGTAATCCCTTGTCTATCAATGTTTCCAATATCTATTGTTACATTTTGTAGGGTCATACCTTGGGCTTTATGAATTGTTAAACCCCATGCCATACGAAGTGGTAGTTTCCTATGGGATCCTCTTGTTATGGGAGATATTGGAACATAAGTGGGATTAAAAGCATCCCATAAGGGTCCTTTGTAATGGAGGAATTCAAAAAAAACAAAGGATGGTAAGGTAGGAGGTTGTTCATTGGAGTTGTAGACAATGTCAATAAATTTTCCAAGTGAGTCATTAACAAGTCATGCTTGAACACATAAATTAGCAGTTAACATGACTTGTTGACCTATAGTAAGAAGGACCTTTAATGGAAACTGTTCATCATCAATGGATTGGTGAGCATGTTTGTTCCTTTGTTCTAACACGCAATGTGCAATTGGCGTATTAATCCATTTTAGCATCTGTTTGTTGTGTAGTGAAACAAAGCTATTTGTGGGATACAAGTGGATAGATTGTTGAAATGAACAGTTTTCCACATGTGAAAGGAATGAGGTTGTTCTTGTCATTAGGAGTGCCTAGTCTTCAACAGTTGGTGTTGCATTTCGAAGGTTTAGCAAGAGTTGGTGAAAGGCAATTTGAGAAGGGTTATTTCCTTGTTGTCGAAAAATCATTTCGAGCGTGATAAAAGTATCAAATGTACGCCATAGAGAAGTTCCAATGGATGAGCCTACATACATGGGGATTTCCTTTACAGGAGGCAATTTTTCGAAGTCACCAAGAAGGATTATGGAACAGCCACCAAATGGGATTGTACAATGAGGGGAAAGCTTGACGTAAGCATGTATCAATTCGAGTTAACATTTTTGGGTCAATAAATCTCATTTCATCTATGAGAAGATAGCGAATATGTGGAGCTATTATTGAAGTTTTGAAAGGGATTGGCCTTCAAGGGGGTGCATTTCACCAATGGGTATTCAAAGAGAATAATGTATTGTAGATGCATGTATGTTAAAAGAAACAACACCAGTTGGAGCAAGGAGAAGAAATGGGGAGGAAGTTTGTTTAGATACAAGTTCGAGTGCAGATTTCAGGCAAGATATGAGGTATGATTTCCCAGTTCTTACAGTACCTTGAATCACCATTTTGAGTGGTTGAGCAGGTGTAGTGTTTCTAAAATGGGAAATGACAAGATCAAAGGCTATGCGTTGTGTGGGAGACAAGGAATCAGATGAATTGGACAACGAAGGGATGTCTTCATGTACTTGGGTGGACAAGCGATTGAGGTCAACGATTGATGTTGTTGTCTCATGAAAATGGGTGGTTATATTGTTATGTGTCCAATTGTGATTTTTTTCAAAATCACAATGTCCAGGAATTTCAAGGTCATCAATTTGGATGTTGTTTCCTGGTCGCATTTGAGAGAGAAGTTCCCATTCATCCATGCTATGGGGCAAGGGAAAGGTAATAACATCAAAGTTTGAATCATCAGATAGAGGTGTAGAGGGTTCTTCTTATGCTCGTTCAACATGCCACACAACATATGTGGCTTTAATCTGATGCCAATGAGAAATAATTTCAGAAGTTGTTGTTCCAATATCCTGACAAATGAAATGAAAAGGTTTGTATAGAAGAAGTTCGCTCCAACAAAACAGTTCAAAAGATGAATAATCAAAGGGAGGAATGGAAGAGAATTGCGAATAGACTCTAAAAATATTGTGATGCAAGTTTTGTTTCCATGGATTTTTTTCAATATTAGGTGAGAAAGATGAAGAACGAGCAGCTTCAAGCAGGCTTAGATTTTCAAGAGCAAGGGTTTTTTGCACATTAGAGGAAATTTCAACTCAAAATGGGCCTTTTAACCATAATTCAAATTCCATGTCATCACGTGTTAGCCAACGAAATTGCTTTAAATTTGAAATATCATATAGGTCTTAAACAATTTTTTAATATAAATTTGGGGATAGGTATCATAAAAAACAACTTTTTTGTTCGTATTTTCAACATATATGCCTGTGTGTTTACTCAAATTTTGATAAGGAGAGCTCCTTGGATGTGAAATTAAATTCCGCATCCAACGAGTACCCACTTGGCATACTTTTGAAGGACCCTACTACCCCAAAAACAAGAAATACCTGAAAAACATAATGATCATCATCATCACATCCAATTTCGCTAAAAAACAAGAATTTAATTTCGCATCTAGGAATCTCTCCCGATCGAAATTTGAGTAAAATCATAGGGAGATATGTCGAAAATACGAACAAAAAAATTAGTTTTTTTCTTTTCTTCCTCCAAAATTAATAAATATTATTTTATTATTTTAACTATTATTTTATTATTTTTCTTAAGAGGCCCATTTTGAGTTGAAATTTCCTCTAATGTGTATGTAAATGTGAAGGGGGGAGTTGGAGGGGTGTTATTAGTGTCATTACAAACATGATGGAAGACACTTTGGCTCACATTTAGGGAGAAGAAGTGATGGCTACAAAGCACAAGAGGGAGTTTTTGAAGCATGTGACACATCTCTTGTGCACTAATTTCTTGTTCAACAACTGTTTGTGAAAGGAATTGTTTGATTGGCTGAAGAATGGGGCTGTCACTTGGTGCTGCATGTACAAGGAGAGAGAGAATAGCATGGTAGCTTTCTGATTTTGACTCTACTTTTGATGAATACTTTGAAATGTATTTGAGGATAGCATGTCTAGAAAGAACAGGTTGGCAATCAACATTAGCCCTCCATATTGAAAGCATGGTAGGATTGTGAATATTTAGAAGGGAAAATTTTCCTGCAGGATTTTAGGTTTTACGTCCATTTGGATCAATGAATACCAAAGAAGTAGCTTGTAGGTCATACAGAAAACCATAGTGACATTGAACAAATGCTCCTTTTTTGCGAAGGAAAGTTGATTCTGAACATCTTGTGTGCCTTTAAACAAAATTTACAAGTTCTTCATAGTCAACTAAGTAGTTTAATGAAAATATGGATGGTAATGCAAGACTACATGGATCATTTGCACTTGAATGGTGTAACCCATATGTGGAAAAGTGGGAATTACGAGGATTCCAAACCATAACATATGTGTCAAAAAAAAATTTACAGCTTCAACTGCAAGAATATCTTCCCAATCTAAGGTGTCCATATTTGGTCATCTTCCAACCAAATAAAACCATGAATGTGTGTGGATCCTCTATGTTTCCATTCATACCTACATGGGAGGAAAAGTAATATATTATAAATGAAATGTATAAAGTGAGAAAGATGAAGAGAATATCAAGAAGGAAGGGATGGTAGAATACCTGCACCAAGAATCGGTTATATGAAAACCTTTTTGAAGTACCTCTTGACGGAATGTTTTGAATATATTGTGCATGTATTGTGATGTAATATGTGGATTTAATATGATGTTGTGAATCTTCCATTGATAGTATTGAGCTAAACCGGTAGGACATCTAGTAGGCATTAGAGCATGCAAATCTGGCCATTTTGTGTCAACTGCACTAAGGGTGAAGAAGAACATTGGTGTACCTTGTTGATTGATCATTTTTGTGAGTTAAGATCTACTTGTGTTCCAATATGAGCATGTTCCACGTATTGAGGGAGGTAGTGTATCTTCAAGATTAATTTTGACAAAAACAAAGGTAGTAGAATTACTCCAGTGACACATAATTAGATTGTATATGTAGTACCAGAAGCGAGGATGTTGGCCAAATTTGTTGGCATGATAGTGAATCATGTAAACTAAATTTTTGTGCATATCAACTTGATGAATGCGTGGTTGTTTAAGCATTGTTACACCTATGGGGAACAAGGTTGGAAAATCCATGGAAAGAAGGACTTATGTGTTGTACTCATTGATAGGGGAGATTC
Source organism: Pseudotsuga menziesii (assembly GCA_001517045.1). Classification (NCBI taxonomy): domain Eukaryota; kingdom Viridiplantae; phylum Streptophyta; class Pinopsida; order Pinales; family Pinaceae; genus Pseudotsuga; species Pseudotsuga menziesii. The sequence goes on along the minus strand of LPNX010525813.1, from coordinate 1,220,115 downwards.
CTATAGGGGGGAATTCAATGGAAGGTGGTTGTGCGACATTTGGAATGTGTAACAACTGTCTAATTTCTTCAACCTTGGTTCTAGCATTAGTTTGTGTTGAAATAAACAAGGAGGATTCTAATTCATAGGGTTCAAATGAATTTGGTGGTTGAACTAAACAAGACAAGATTTACTGATGAGATAATGTATCGTTTCTATTAACATGCATAATCAAAGGTGAAATATCTATTGAAATAAGAGGAAAAGAAGATAATGCAATTGGATTGACTTGTACATCTTTGTAGTATGGGTCGTTTTCCATTTTGTATTGAAGGGTAGCAAGAACACGTGTTTGACTAACAAACATTTCATATGGATTGTTTGTAGAGTTGCATTTGTGAACAAAAAGGATGTCAAGTTCTGATATTAAATGGGGTAGGTATGTAGAAATATTGGAAATTTCTTGGGGAAAGCAGATAGTATGGCCAAAATATTTATACTGACCACCATGAGCATGTATGACTTTTAATATTGGATTAGCACAACTAATGAGCATTTCCTCAACTTGTGTAAGAACTACAAGGACAGGTGGTTGGATTCTTGGGTCCATATTGTTTTCCAACAAAAAGCGATGGCCTTTCGTTCTAGAATACAATGAGAACAAGTGAATGCACCATGGAGTTTTTTCGTTACAATACCAAGGTAACATTCTTTGCAAATTGAGCAGACATGCATATCACCTAGTTGGTCCATTTTTTTATGAAATAATTGATGTGCATCATTGAGGTGGGTGTTCAATGGATTTAGCATAGGGGATGGAAGTGAAGGTCTGTCGGAATGTTGGGAAAGAGGAATTGAAGAAGACATATCCACAGGTAGATGTGCAGCTCTATAAAGAAGACATTGTTTCTTGTTGTTTTTATTTATGTTATGTGCATATACAACTCTTCTTCGTGCATTGGCTTGTTCATTGTCATGAGTCGGCATAATGCCTACAATAAAATCGTAAACTTGTTAAAGATTTATAAGCTTTGATTGTTGGTAGAGACCCATTTTCTATATGTATTAACTGCAAAGTATATGGATATAAAGAAGAATATATAAAGAAAATGTTAAGTGGTTGCATATTGGGAACTAAGAATGTACCTAAAAATAATATTTATGGAGTAACTATTTTTTTCAAGTCCTAGATTGATAATTGTAAGAAAGTAGCAATATAGAAGCGACATAGCATGAGTATTACAACATTATGAAGCCACATAACCAATACAAGTCACATTCCTTTTACAACAGAGCAGGAGTCACAGTCAATTAAAACAGAGCAAGGGTGTTTCACCATCTCATAAGCAACATCTTCATTTATTCTAAAAACTGATAGCTATCCTTTTATTGACATAGCATGACTATTACAACATTATGAAGCCACATAACCAATACAATTCATTGTCCTTTCGCAAAAGAGCAGGAGTCACAGTCAATTAAAATAGAGCAAGGGTGTTTCACCATAATGAGTTACCTTGGGAGACTAGAAATTACAGCTTAAAGCTGTAAAGGAACTATAATGAGTTACCTTGGGAGACTGCAAATTACATTTTAATAATACTTTTGTGGGTAATAATGACCTGACTTACAACTGAGATTTTACCTCAAGACATGCATGACTAAATACTTCCCGATTTTCAACTTCCAAGTTCCCGACTTCCACCTTCCAGGTTCGGGAATTAGAAATCCAACTTTCCTTAGAGTTTTCAGCTATTTTTCTGCTTTTTGACATCCGACTTCTTGAATTCCGCTTTCTGATTTGGGGAATCCAAAATCCAACTTTCCTTAGAAATTTCAACTATCTTTCTGATTTTCAACTTGCGAATTCCATAATTCCACTTTCCAATTTTGGGAATAGGAAATCCAACTTTCCTTAGAAATTTCGTCTATTTTTCCACTTTTCAAGTTTCAAGTTCTCAACTTCTGATTTCTGATTTCAAGAATCGAAAATCTAACTTTCCTTACAATTTTCAGTTATCTTTCAGCTTTTCGACTTCTGACTTCTTGAATTCTGCTTTCCAATTTTGGGAATCGAAAATCCAACTTTTCTTAGAACTTTGAACTCATCATCTATAGATAAACCAAGTGAACTCACTCAACTCATGATCTATAGAAGAACAAATCGTAGTATGAGAACAAAGTTGTTTATTTTATAAATAAACACAATATAAAATTAGTCACTGTATTCAAAAGTTACCATATAGGTTGTATCAACAATTTAGGTAAAAAAGGTTTAGTGATAGATTGTACAGTTCAATTATGGGACTGCAAAATATAAGTGCTATAAGGGAGTTACAAAAAATACCCTACTATGTTGAACTATGAAATAAGGACTCAAAATTGAGAATTGAAAGCATTCATTATAGACAATAAATAATTCTTAAGTATCAGGTCGAAAAAACCTATATATTTAAATCTACATCTGAAATTGTCGATTATCTGTTTTCAACCATGACAATTACAACTTTTAGGCATGCAATTATGCAAAAGGTCTATGTTCTAACTGAAAGAGTAAGAAGTAATTGTTTGTTGTAGATCCTCTAGACTATTTCAACAGTTGATGTTGCTTCAATTGAGAGAAGACACGGGTCTTTTGCAGAAATGCCCATGAGTTGGTTTGCATCATCATCAAAAGCTATGACACCATGAAGGTATCCAGTGGCATCTTCCAAGTAAACATTTAGTATGTATCTATAGTCACATTCAAGAAAATCCCCATCACATTTACCACAATGCCAAATGTCTCCAACTTTGTGGGAAATATTTTGTATGCACTGTATACCATCAACAAAAAGAGGGCATGCAAGGAAATGAAATTCATCCATGTTAATATTTGTGAAGGTTACTACAAGAAAGTACCAAACATGTTTTTCAGATGGTTGAAGATTTTGTAGCTCATTGATGGTAATGATTTTACGAGAACCAGAATGAGAGACATTGAATTTTCGACTCAAAGATGGTGATGCTGAACGAAATCCATTGTCATCAAACCATTTATGGAGAACTGAAGTTTCTTCAATATTTGGATTTATAAAAATAGTAGTGTTAGAAATAGTTCCAAAATTTTTTCCATTAAAATATGTAAAACGGCCGCCTCTGATTGCTACAGCTGGAGGAGTAGGTAAACCGTGAAGTTTGGTAAGTTGGGCTCCTTCAATTTGGAAATTCTCTCCCCAAAGTGTTATGTCAATACTATAGCCTGACATGTCACGCATTCCAATGGTGCACCTAATAGTGTCAACACCATCCCATTTTTGTATAGTGGATGTAGGTGAAACTAAAATGACAAGTCCAATAATGTCAATCATGGAATTGACAAGTATAGTTTGAATCTCCTAAATGGTTTTAAAGTTAAATCAATATAAAGGTATTAATGGGTGCTCATCTAAGCATGGTTGGATGGTTGAGGAGGAACCTAGGAAAATGTCATTATGGCTTTTCAAATGGTTGAAAATTGGATTGGATTCTTTCACTGTGCCATTTGATACTATGCACGCTATTCATATTTGTATTTGGTCATACAAAGAGAGTGTTAATTCATTGAATCCAGATATATGCATTTCATCGTGTGAAGCATTAACAAGGTCAAATCCAAAGACTTTTCCAGACCCTCATTGGTTTCCATATTCATGTATGTTTGTCTTGGCAATAACTTGACCTTGAATGTTCCAAACTTGGCTAGAAGAGGAGAGTGATGTGGATGGTATAGTTGATGTAGGAAAGGCTTGGTTTTCATTTATTGATCTAGGGTTCACTGCAACAGAGGAACTACTTTGTGAGGGAGAAGCTATAGGTAAGTGGTAAGGTGCAGGATCTCCAATAATTGTTGCATCCACTGTGACAACTTCGAGTGCAAGCAATGCGATAATCCTATGAGAAGAAGTATGTTAGGGTTAAATGGGAGAGAAAAACATTGAATGCATGGATAGTGTGAAATTGATTAAGTGGGAAAAAAATAACGAGGAAATGAAACGTATGTTACATTATGTACAATGTTGCATGTACATTGGGTAACTTTGATTATAGTTCCTTCTTTAAGTTGTCCATTTTCTACAAGACTACAATATATACTTGGAAGCTATAACTCATGCTTGTGAAGGCCGTCTGAGATAGAAATTCGGAACCGAATAGATTATGAGTTGAGTGAGTTCACTTGGTTTAATGAGGAGACATGTACCAGCGGGAAAAGGTTGACAACACCATGTAGCAAAAGTGAAATAGAATCTTTAGTTAGCATAGTCTCCATAATGTGATGGTTATTTTTTCCTGTGGCATGAAACAGTGCATTATCTGTTATAAATATTCAATGTGGACTATGACAAACATAGAACCACGCCTTACAGAAGATATTTTATACATCATAAAACAGTTGGAAGAACAACACAGGACTTTTGGGCAAAGATTTTAATCTATTTTGTCTATGTTTTCTTGGGAAAAAGTCAAAAAATGGAAAGACATCCAAAAGTTGATATTAAAGCGCGCAACTGAAACTTGCACCAATTCGACTCTTGAAATTCACTTGTTAGTTAGAAATTTTCTCTACCTATGGAAAAAGAATTCTCCAGTCTGATCAAAAGCCTAAAACAACCAAATACAAGGACAATTGACAGCTATTACATGAATTTAAACGAAATACATAGAATGACTTTGACAAGAGTACTAAATCTAAACATTTTCCCCGTTGAAGCCCTATTTTCCATCATTCACACTTCAGACTTGTCAGCCTCAAATTTCTACAAGTTTACCTTTGTAAGATTTATTATTAGTTAAATAGAAGTTCAATTATTCACCTTCGGGAAGTCGAAATTCAGAAAGCGGAAATGTAGCTAAAATTTCTAAGGAAAGTTGGATTTTTGGTACCTGAAATCAGAAAATGGAAGTGTGGAAGTAGGAAGTAGGAAAGCAAAAAGATACCTGAAAGTTATAAGGAAATTTGTATTTTCAATTCTTGAAATCGGAAAGCGAAAGTCGGGAACTCGAAATTCAGAAAGAGGAAAGATAGCTGAAAGCTCTAAGGAAAGTTGTATTTTTTATTCCCGAAATCGGAAAGTAGAATTCGGGAAGTTAGAATTCAGAAAGCGGAAACATACCTGAAAGTTCTAAGGAAACTTGGATTTCCAATTCCTGAAATCGGAAAGCAGAAATCAGGAACTTGAAAGTCGGAAAGCAGAAAGATAGGTGAAAGTTCTAAGGAAAGTTGGAATTCCGATTCCCGAAATCGGAAAGCGGAATCTGTTTAGTCGCAAGTCGGAAACCAGAAATATAGTTGAAAACTCTAAGGAAAGTTGGATTTTTGATTCCTGAAATTGAAAAGAAGAATTCAGGAAATCAGATGTTGAAAAGCGGAAAGATAGCTGGAAACTCTAAGGAAATTTGGATTTTCGATTCCCCAATCCGGAAGGAGGAAGTCATGAAGTCGAAAGTAAAAAATCGGGAAGTTTTTAGTCATGAATGTATTGAGGTAAAACCTCAATTGTAAGTTGGGTCAGTAGTACCCACAAAAGTATTCTTAAAATGTAATTTCGAGTCTCCCAAGGTAATTCATTATAGTGACCTTACAGCTTTAGGCTCAGTACCTTACCTCAAAAAAGTGGATCATAAAAACTGATAGCTATCATGTTATTGACATAGCATGAGTATTACTACCACCATTTTCATTTAGCCTAAAAACTGACACCTATCATTTTATTGACATAGCATGAATATTACAACATGATGAAGCCACATAACCAATACAAGTCACAGCCCTTTTGCAATAGAGCAAGATTCATAGTCAATTAAAATAGCGCAAGGGTGTTTCACCATCCCATAAGAAACACCTTCATTTAGCCTAAAAACTAATACCTATCATTTTATTGTCATAGCATGAGTATTGCAACATTATGAATAACATCAAGGGTGTTTCACCATACCATAAACAACATCTTCATTTCGTCAGGAACTCGCAAGTCGGAATGCAGAAAGATAGGTGAAAGTTCTAAGGAAAGTTGGATTTCCGATTCCCGAAATCAGAAAGAGGAATTCGGGAAGTCACAAGTCGAAAAGCGGAAATATAGCTGAAAAAACAAAGGAAAGTTGGATTTCCAATTCCTGAAATCAGAATGTGGAAATCGGGAAGTCGGATGTTGAAAAGCATAAAGATAGCTGAAAAACTCTAAGGAAAGTTGGATTTCCGATTCCCGAATCTGGAAGGCGGAAGTCATGAAGTCAAAAGTCGAAAATCGAGAAGTATCTAGTCATGAATTTCTTGAGGTAAAACTTTTGTTGTAATTCGGGTCAATAGTAACCAAACAAGTATTATTAAAATGTAATTTCCAGTCTCCCAAGGTAACTCATTCTTGTGGCCTTGCAGCTTGAGGCTGAGTTCCTTACCTAAAAGAAGTGGATCATAAAAACTGATACCTATCATTTTATTGACATAGAATGAGTATTACACCAACATTTTCATTTATCCTAAAAACTAATACCTATCATTTTATTGACATAGCATGAGTATTAAAACATTATGAAGCCACATAACCAATAAAAGTCACGGTCCTTTTGCAACAAAGAAGCCTGTCATAGTGAATTAAAACAGAGCAAGGGTGTTTCACCATCCCATAAGAAACATCTTCATTTAGCCTAAAAACTGATATTTATCATTTTATTGGCATAGCATGAGTATTACAACATTATGAAGCCACATAACCAATACAAGTCACAGTCCTTTTGCAATAGAGTAGGATGCCCAAAAAATGATACCTATCATTTTATTGACATATCATGAGTATTACAACATTACGAAGCCACATAACCAATACAAGTCACAATCCTTTTACAGCATAGCAAGAGTCACAGTAAATTAAAACAGAGAAAGGGTGTTTTACCTTCCCATCAGCAATATCTTCATTTAGCCTACAAAATTATACCTATCATTTTAGTGACATAGAGTATTACAACATTATGAATCTACATAACCAATACAAGTCATTTTCCTTTTGCAATAGAGCAGGAGTCATAGCCAATTAAAACAAAGCAAGGACATTTCATAATCCCATAAGCAACCTCTTCATTTATCCTAAAAATTGATACCTATCATTTTATTGACATTTAAAACACCTATTTAGACATATACATATATACCATGAGTTAAATAGAATTGTGTAAATTTAAATACAGTAACAGAAACTGTTTGTAAAGTCAAATACGAGGCAAAAAACGTTTTTACCACAATGAATATTCAAAACATTTAAGCTGACTCAAGGATTACCTGCAAATTTAAGAAGGTGCAAAAACCTTTGTTGGAAACTCTCTAGTGTAAACGAAGTGCAGCAAAATCAAAACAAGCAAAGCAATGGCAAACAATAACAAAATAGTGGTTACCTGAAGTCTTGTTTATATGTGCAAAGTAAAGGTGGTGCAGCAGCAAATGTCGTAAATCGAGTATTATAGCAAGATCTTGCATATCATCATAAGGTGATCCAAAATGAAGATATAGGCCCATGTATGGATCAAATGACAAGCTTTCTTGCATTATTGGAACAACAATGCATTGATGAATGATTAATGTGGATGAAGTGGCATGGGAAAAGTGTATTCCATCGAATGAAGCAACAATGAAACGAAACCACAAGCAAATTGACCCCACAAACTATGAGCCTAAAACCACAAAATCCCTTGAGAAAATATTAGCCTAAACCCACAAAAAAATGTTGGACTAGAACTTTCGCAAAATCATGGGCATAAAATCTTGGCAAGGGATATGTCAGAATATTGAGAGAAATGATCTATAGTGAAGAACAATGAAACCCTGTACAAAAAATATGGCAGGACCGATCATTTAGGACAACAGATAGAATTTTGGTGAGAACACACAAGCCACCTGTCAAAAAAACACGCAAAATAGCAAGTGGGAATTAGAAGGATCTGCAACTAGAAATCAATCCATCAAGTCCATCAATCCATTCATGTGCAGCACCTGCCATAACACCGAGGACCCTTGTGGTCTATGGGCAGAAGTTCTAGAATCGAGATTGCATAATCAAGGACCCAACTGAAGTGCAGTAAATAAAAAAAAACAAAATTGACCTGAGAGGGGTAAATGACGCGAGACACAACACCTGCTCAGTCGTCATTCGCTAAGCCAACGCGACACATGTCAAAATTCTACTGGTCAGGGAGACGAGGAATATTTTGAGACTGCGTCTCCATTTTGAAACGCCTTTGGCATAATAATATTAGAAAAAAAATATTCACACTAATAACTGTTTTAGTTTACCTTTATATGAATTATCATTTATAGCACTATGGTAAGATATGTTAGTGTATCAAGTGATTTTTATTTCCATTCTACAACCTATTGAAGAATATGGCTTTTTCACCCTTATGAACTTGTTAGATAATATCTTGCACATGTTTTAAACATGTATTGTTTACCAACATCAAGCTCAACTTCTTCCCTTCAAGTCTTTGGGATTGTGTTCCCAACTTTTACCTCAAGCATCAGTTGAAAATTCAATTATATAAAAGATATTTAAGGAAATTTCTAACATAAATGCAATATTGGAACATAGATTGCAACTGGAATATTTAAGCCCCCCATTCCTTCAAGAACATATTTTATGGTAATTTCCTATTCTAAGAGTATACATGCTTCATGATCAAGATGTTATAAGAAGATATATATCCCTTTCAAAATATTGATGTCTATAACCTATAGGTTGCAACTCCCCAGAAATCATTTTCATACAAGAATCTAGTTGCTAGATAAACAATCCATCAATAGGATCAAATAGTCTAAGAAGGGTTGGAAAAATACACATATACTCTCTCATTTTCTACTATCTTAATGAGAATAAGGAATTATTTGTTAATGATCTTTCTCCTTCCAATACCAAACAAGAAATTCTAACAAGCTCGGGTGTTCCCACTTTCTTAGTTTGAAACACTTAAATTCCTTCCTACCAAGAAGAACTGTATGCAACATGGATGCCTCCAGTTATATCTAAATCCATATCATGTTTTTTCAACAAATTATTGTGTACAAGAAAATGGTTTCTGTACAATTTGAATGAAATCCATAGAAAAGATGAATAAACTCATAAAGTTGACACATTAACCAGATGACTTCTCTAGTTCACAAGATCATTGTAAATTCCTTCCCTATTGTGATTCTACCTATTCAATACCTTCTACACAAAATGAGGGGTTTCCTTCTTTGATTTAATTAGTATATTAAATATCAAGTTTGTACGATTTAGTCTTCCATATACCTTGAGTATATGTTCTTAGTGTTTCCTACTACAAGCATTGTTTGTAACAACATGTTAGTGTACCTTCTTGTATCTTCCTTGAACCATATTTTCATGTTAGATCACATGGATCATTCACAATGAGATATGTTGGTAGTTAATAGTTGGGAATATTAACATCATCCACTAGAGGGTGGGGAATTTTTTGTCTAGTTAATAGTTGGGAATAATAACAATGATATGAAACCTAATGAAGATATACCTCATTTTTCAAGTTGTGTGAATGATTTGGGGTGAGAAGTATTTCAAAAAATACACAAATCTATTGAATATGTTCTTCCTGCTAATTAAAAAAACAATTGCATTTTTTTATAAAATGAATGACACAACTCCATATTAAATTATAGTTTTACTCATGATCATAAAAATACCCAAAACAATTACAAATAATGCTAAAATCCAAGACTCTGATATCATATAATTGAGTTTCCCCAATTCAGGTTGCATAATTGAAATTAAATATGGTTATAACAACATTTTTGTGGCTTATGAACATGAATACTATTTGAATTCATAGATCCTTGTGACCAGAAAGATACATAAGGAAAACCATCCATATAATATCTACCTCTCAGGAGTTAAAATCAACTCTACCAGAAATATGGTATTGGGTAGTTTAAAAATAAACAATAGAAAAAGAAAAACAGATAATGTGAGCTCATGTGATATTATGGAGGTAGAGAATATACGAGTACAATGGTAAGAAGAATGGAGCCGCAAAGAAATTACAAGTGGAGCATAATTCTTCCCATCCTACCAACGTATCTCAGTCAATTGCATACAGTACTGCTAAGTATTTCTCCAATATTTTGTTCAATGGATACTCAAAATATCTTACTTATCAATGTATTGTTAGTCTCATATCATAGTTGTATGTTTGGAGAAAAATCGCCATGTGGGTCATAGAAAAAATAATTTGGGATCTTGGAAAAGGCCCATTGATGTATATACAATTCAATCTAAATCCTCTTATTCATTTACCCAATTGAAGTTAAAAATGACTTTGCAACATGACCCTCTCCCCAAGGGTTAGCTAATATATTATTCTCTCAAGAAAATATTTATTTATCGCTTAGATATTTGATTGGGATTCAATACAAAGAGGCTAATGATAATGGAAATGTAGAATCCTCTTTCAGAAACTATGTAGGGAAAGAAATTTTGAATAAATTGAAATACTTTTGGAATTTTTAAGAATAAATGGATGACAAATTTATGAAAAATGTTCTCTTGGGATATTTAAACTTACAGTGAAGAAGAAATGGTGGAGAGGGACGAGAATTTTAGGAAAAAAATGGAGGAATGGGGATGCATGCCTACTATCTCATTTTACCATTGTATTCTAAAAAATATTGATGAAAACAAAGAATATTCATATGGATATGAACATCTATAAACACATGGTAAGAACCCAATATTCTTCTAATTTTCCAACTTTCAACTTATGATTAAACATTTTTTTTGTTAAAGGAAAGTTTGAAGAGGTATTTGAACTTTTAAAAGAAATGATAATAGGTAAATGCCATCTTGATATTATTACTTCCAATTCACTGATGGGTTAGTTTTGTAAGGCAGGTAAGACAGACAAATTCCTGTCTCTTTTCACTAAAATGGCTTCGAATGGGTGTCCTCCCAATATGGTAACTTATAGAATTTTAATGTGTGATCTGTGCGAGCAAGGCCATATGCAAAGAGTAATCTAGTCACAAATACACTTGAGGGATTTTTTATATACCTTGTCAACAGTTCAGATACGAATTGTGTTGGTTGCAGACCTAGATAGTTCAAGGTCCCTTTGGTTACTATGTTTCAGATAACAGGATACAGAGGCCCTCCTTACCCAAGTTGTTTATCATTTGACAGATTCATCATTACATATATATAAACCCATATGCACAAATCCCCATGAAAATTTCATCATTACATATGTAAAAACTCAGTTGCACAAATACCCATTTGTAAAGGCAAAAAAAATCTAAGGCATATTATCTCCTATGCAATCCCCCTCTAGATACTAACCTTTTTGTCATTTCCAAGATGATTAGGTTTCCTAAGCATATTAAAACGCTATGTGTGCAATTTAATAGAAAACACATCCCTTTAAAATTTAAAAGAGAGAGAGACACAATTAGGTTGAGTACCGAAGGACAAAACCCTAAATTTTTCGTCACAAGTCATGTTAGGACATTCCCGCATACCCATATCAAGAATGCATGTGAAACAAACTTGTACTCATAACCGTAAGCTACTCACCAAACTAAAAATAATAATTAAAAAAATAAGAAACCCTAATTTGCAAATTAATTATAGCCATATTTACATAAATATGATAATAATTAGGTGCATAGTAGGGTATGTAATGCCCCAACTTATACACTAATTATAATTATAGTCACATAATAGGAAACAATCATAATTAGATCAATAATCAGGTGCATACTAGGATTTATTCATATAAAGTAGGCTTAGTGCATGGATGACAAGTGTCATCCATACATAAAAACCTTATTTTAATAATAAGGAAAATGGACTTTTATTGGGAAAGATAGAACTTCATGGCGGTGGTGCTTCTCTACCTTTGGATGGGGTTTGTGGGGGATATGATTGAATGAGAATGGTTGAGTGCATGCCATTATGTTGTTAGGTTAACTTATTGGTGGTGAGTTGTTGAGGGGAAGTAGTGTTTGACTCTAGCTTATTATGTATGGAATAGATTTATTGATTTAGAGCTCGAGGTATCTTAGTAATTGAACGAAGGGTAGGTTGGGTGGAAAGTTGTCCCCCACACTTTGTTGGTTATCGTCATCGTTGTTGCTATTGGTATGGGACTGTTATACACTCCTCTAAGTCAAGTTTTTATTAATTCATTTCTAGGTATGTTCCTTGACTTTCTTCTATTTTAGGTACCTTCAATAATTTTAGCTATCGATAAAATAGATGTGCTTGTGTTGTTTGAGAGAAGTAATCATTACACTAGTACAAAAAGTGAGACAAATGACTAAAAAAAACTAAAAATTGCATATAAATGGCTAAATTTAGTCAAATGATTAATAGTCATTTATTGCCAGTCACTTATAACGCGACTAAATATATGACTTAACAATTTCAATCATTTATTGATTGCTATGATTGATCATTTTGGTCATATATTTATTCATTGATTGTTGTTAACTAGTTATTTATTTAGTCATTGATTGTTGTTAACTGGTCATTTATTTAGTCATTGATTGTTGTTACATTAGAGGAATTTTGGGGTCTAAAATGGGCCTCCTAAGGAAAATAATAAAATAATAGTTAAAATAATAAAATAATATTGATTAATTTTGGAGGAAGAAAGAAAAAAACTACTTTTTGTGTTCGTATTTTCGACATATCTCCCTGTTTTTTTACTCAAATTTAAATTCGGGAGAGCTCGTTGGATGCGGAATCAAATTCCGCATCCAACGAGCTCTCCCGATCGAAATTTGAGTAAAAACACAATGAGATATGTCGAAAATACGAACAAAAAAAGTAGTTTTTTTTAATGACAAATATGCCAATTCAACCATTATGGTTGACTTATTTTATTGAAATTCTATTGGTTCTTGAATTCCAACTCACAAAAACTTATTTTGGCACGTTTTCTTATAAGGCCCATTTTAGACCCCAAATTTCCTCTAATGACTAGTCATTTCTTTAACCATTGATTGTTGTTAATTGGTCATTTACTTAGTCATTCATTATTGTTAGCTGGTCATTTATTTGGTCATTGATTGTTGTTAATTGGTCATTTAATTAGTCATTGATTTCCATAGATAGGGCAGAGAGGAATTGAACCACCAACCTCCTTCATGTAAGGAAGATGCTCTTCCATTTATATAGCACCCTTAAATAGAATATATTATATAATTATACATCAATGATCTAAGAAATTAACATGGTGACTTTTTCAAATATTATAATGGCAAACAAAAAATCTAGTAAAGCCCTTTTTCAATAACAAAAGTTCATCAAGAAAGGAAATGCAAATAGAAAAAGGTAGCACGTTATTGTTGGCCTAGTCCTTGGATAAATCCTTTGAATGTTTCAAATACGATGTGAAATGCCAATAGGAAAACATGGAAAGTTTCAATTTGTAAACCTCCTTTGACATGTTTAGTACCAAGAGACCTCAAAGAAGAAATAAAATTAATTTAATAGATACACTTTAAGAAAAAATGAAAACCAAGATTATCATTAATTCGGTTGAAACTAAAATGCTTTGCAACATCATCAATGGTGATATTTGAAATGATGGATTTTTTATGGACAACCACATATTTTCAAATTCCTTGTCATTGTCATATATGATTACACTCGAGAATGATAGCTCCAAGAACCTATAGCAATTTTAGGACAACATATGTGTATATTAGGTACCTCTAAAATTTATAAGAGTGTATGTGTCATCCATTCTAGATGAAGACTTTGAAGAAGGCTAAATTCTAAACTATAAATGTCATTATGTCTTCTACAAAAAAGGAAAGAAAACAGAAATTATATAAATGTCCAGAATTTCCCAAAATAGTTCAATGGAACTTCAAAGAATAACATGAATTTTGATGGACAACCATACATTTCCATATTCCTTATGACTACCAGATATGATTGTACTTGATAATGGTAGCTCCAAGATCTAATAGAAATTCTAGGACACCATATGTGTATATCAAGCAGCCCTAAAATTTGTAAGAGTGTTGAACTATGTCATCCATTCTAATTGAAGGCTTTAAAGGAGACTGCATCCTAAACTATCAATGTCATTAGGTCTTCTACAAATAAATAAAGACAAAAGAAATTATATTAATTCCTAAAATAATTCAATAGTACTTCAAAGAACAGCCAACTACAATCCAAGGGTTCCAAAGGTATCTACTAGATGGATAAAATAAAGTCAGGATCCTTTATAAGTTCCACTTGTGACTGGCAAGGTAATTTTTAGTGGCGAATTTTTGCCAATTAGCTATTTTGGGGTTTTTTTCAAAACATAAATTCGCTATTTAGTGTCTAATATCGCATATATTACATAAAATATGTTTTTTTTATAATAAAATTCACCAAAATTTACACATTTCAGTGTTAATTTTCTGTTTCATATTTAATATTCGGCTACCTATCTATAAACATGTTTTTTCAATCCAAAACAATCGCCTAGAATACTATACTTAACTATAATATTAGAATCCTTAAAAAATACCCTGCTTGTGAGTGACTCAATAGGAGATAATATATTTTCTTTAATATAAATACCAAGAATCACTCTCCTGCATTGAATTGATATGGGTCCACTACATTGTTTTCCACCCTTGAGATGAAGAAACTATGCAATAAAAATTGTAAATAAGTACACAACTTACATCTTGGTCTATCTAAATTTAAACATCGTGAAGCATTTTACTCAGATCATTCATCAAAACATGTTTTGTCTGTCCAAAATAATCCCAAATGTGAATTTGTTCAGAGGAGTAAAGCACAAATTAGTGTGCACTACAACCTTTGTTGATAACATATAAACAAAATAAATAGGGAAATTCATATGTGTTCTAAAGCAAGGTTGAATACCTCGCATGCTCTCCTATACAACTCTCTTACAGTATTCTAACAAAATTTTGGGATGACAAGGAAAAGAATAAAAAATAAGGAAAACCAAAATCTGTCTTGAATGAAAAAACAAACCTTTCAAGAAACCCATTTCCTTGTATGTTAAACATTAGCAAAATTATGAAATTTCTACAACTAGTAAACCCAACAAAGTGTTCATGGTACCCACATTTGTTGAACTTTGGTTGATATTTGATCTTTAATTATTTAAGTGCATATTTATTGAATACTTGAAACAATGAACCAATCAATCACATAAAAAATATTCAACCATAACACGTGATGTACCTTGGAGAAAACCCTCAAACAATGAGGATGAAAAGCCTCAAAAAATATTCTTAGTTTAATTTTGATAGATAACAGAGAATGTATTTTACAATAGAAAATTGCTTTCGAAAGATAAGATATCACAAAACACCCTTGGTGTAGATATGTAACAATATAGAAGAGCGAACAATCAGATGATCTTTCCAATGAGTTCAATACAATAAATAACATGCCAAACTAGTGCCATGCAAGGAATATTGAATCACAACATGGGGAATTAGTTTCCTCCCATGAAAACCATAGTGGATTGCTTCCTTGGATATTTTAGTGCACCTCGGTTTCTTCAATCATGCACAACCAATGTGCCATGCCTTTCTTATTTGACATTAAATCATGCTTAACTAACTTCAAAGTGAACTCGCCTATTAACAAATGCAAGGCCACCTAGTTAAAAAGCTAACTTAAGTTTCATCGTGCAATAGGAGCAACTTTAGTGTCGAAACAACTTAAGTGTCATATTTTAGTTTAACTAAAGTGTCGTATTTTAGATTAACTAAAGTGTTGTCCTGCAAAAAGGCTTTAGTTAACTAATTATTTTGATTAACACTATAGTTAACTATTCTTAACTGAAATCATGTCTATAGATTTTACCAAAGTTATCACTAAGTTCTCCTTAATTAAATTATGCATAAATTAATACTTTAACTGATGATTTAACTAAAGAATACATTGAACCTTTAACTGAAACTTTAACTAAGGAATACATTGATATTTAATTGAATATTTAATCAATTTGTGTTCACTTTAGTCTCTCCATGTTCGTATCTCTTATCGTTTACTGCATGGTCAATATGTGCTAACTTTAATTATCTATCATATCAAATTATATTAAGAATATTTATCGGATGCATTGATCATATTATATTTCTACGGACTAAATGATCATATGCTAAAGTCATTCACTCTAGAGGTGGACAGTCTCTAAAGGAGACTTAATAGAAACCAGTAATCATGGTTAGAAATACATCACATACCATTATACGCTTCAAGATGAAAAACATTACCTCTATATGGGAAGTCCACTCCATGGGTACCTACTACAACTGGTGGTCCACATGAGAATCTTGACCTGACACAAAAGTCCAAAGCCTTGCAACAATACTTTACAACATCATCACTTTAATCAATCAAATAATTCACATCTATATGGGAGGAATAACCTTTATACATAATACTTAGTCATTCTCGATTCCAACTCATGATTCCTATATACAAGAGGACCAATCTTGGAAACACAAGATTGGCTTGGACAATGACTCATGATGTTGTAAATTTAACACTCCCTCTTTGTTATACCTAAATCATGTCACCATCATGTGATGAGATCCTTAACCCCTATGTTTTCCCTTAATCCCAAAACTTGGAGTGGAAACTTGCTCTGGATATCAATTCTACTTGAAAAAAACCTAGCACCGTGCTTTTCCTTTGGCTGATGTGCGATACCTTCTTCAGCACCGCCTATGTCCTGTTATAGAGAAGCAGTGCCACCGCTGATACGCTTTGTTGTTGAAGCAGTTCTCACCTAAACCGCTCTGTCATAAGGGAACAAAAGTGGTACCCTGGGTAAAATGGGAAAAAGAGAAGTTTCTCGAGGCTTCTTCTAGAACTTGAGCCTCGTGTCCTCCCTTATCCCTATAAATATGGGTTAGTTGAGCTCGAGATCCCTCTTGGTAGGATCTTAGAGCCACCTCACCCACAATTCTCTCAACTATCCCTATCCATTGAGCCTTATAAATACAAGATCATGTCCATAGTTGAGAGGAGGAGAAGAATAGTAGAGTTATGTTGTTGAATGGATACCCTGGCCTAATCCATCAGAGAGCAATTGTGGAGCAATTTGGAGCTATTGGGGACAAGGTGTTAGTTTTGTGAAGGAGTGACTTGACACTAAGGCACATTGTTTTAATCTTTCATATATTTTCTAATGCAAAGTTGATTTCCTTCCCACATGTTTGTTGTGTAAATCTCGCATATATGTTATTGGATTCCTTAGTCACTAATATGGACGTGTAGATGTTTTTCTGGTAGCTATGATGTCTTTGTATTTTGATATGTCTTACAGGTATATAGGTCTTTCGTTAGAGTTATATTCCAAGCTTCTATAACGTCCAGGGAAGGTATTCAACCGAGTTATTCACTCCTTTGTTCTGGATCTGAACCATTCAGACCAGAGGAACAGCTTCTGTCCGCAGAAGGTGCATTATTCCTTATTACAAATCTGGTGACTCTACTAGGGAGAAAGCAAATTCCAGTTGATCTAATCTTCCTCAGTCCTAGAACCCTTATCTGAATCCAAGCTCTAGTTTCTAGCTCTCTTCAGTCAGATCTACCATCTGACTTAGTTAATTTTGGTTTAAAACTTTTAGATATGTTCAGTTCTAAACTATTTTAACCTTATATGCTCTTTTTTACTGTCAATTCATCAGTCTTTACCTTGAATTGATCAATTTTTAACTTGAATTCTCGTTCTCCTTGTGTTTTGGATACATTCAGGGAACCGCACATGTGCTATTGGCAAGAAGCGGTGCCACCGCCTGAACTCTGTTAGCCATAAGCGATGCCACCGCCTGAACGTCGTTAGCCAGAAGCGGTGATCGTCCATAACCGCTCTGTCCATACCCCTCTAGCGCAATGCCAGGTAGGCCTTGTTCTAGAACTTGTTTTTTGTCATTTTTTGCAAAAAGTTGGATTTTGTTTGCTTTCATCCCTGCACTGTTAGGCTTGTGTGTTTGAATCTGTATGCTCATGGTTGAAATTCTGTGGTAAAAATTGGTTTGATTGAATAATTCAAAAGCTAGATTAGGCTTGTTGATTGTTTGGGTACTTTCATGTTTGTTGGTTGTGATTTTGAAAGGAATTTTTGAAAGCTTAGGTTTCAGATTAGATCTCTTTTCGTTTCATTTATAAAGACTAAAAGAAAAACCACTTGCTTGTCATCTTAATTTCATTTTTAGCATAGAGGACTTCTTTTTGCTTATTAAAAAGAAAATATTTTGATTGAGATTAGGTCATTATTATTATTGAGCATAGGGAATTGGATCTCTGATTAGCCTCACAAGATTTCAGGTTCTCTTTGTTCTTTTGTCTCTCTTGCATTAGTATTATCTCATCAAAAGAAAAAATAGTGTAGTTCTAAGTTATATCTATCTATGTTTAAAAGAAAAATAAAAAAAATAGAGTGCATATGCATGTAGAGTGCTTCTTGTTTTTCTTTTAGGAAAATAGACTCTTACCCCTTTGATTTCTTTCAAAAATAAAAAATGAGTTTGGAATGTGTTGCTTGTCTTTGGATTTGATTTATTTAAAGTAGTTGTTTGGGAATTTTTGGTTTTCAAAATGAAAAGAAAATACTCTCTTTCCCTCCTGTAAGTAGGCATACCACGAACAGTAAAGTGAAATATTTGCATCTACATTCTGCATGGTTTTACTTTTCTGTCAAAATTCCTTGCATTCACCTAACCATCCACTTTAAAATTAACGGTAGTTATAGGCTTAAAATTTACATATAAATTCAAGTGATAGGCTAGAGACGTGTTCGAGCATCGTTAAGCATAGGAGCTGTCATTACTCATCCACATTACTCCTCGGGACTCGCGTGGTTCTTCCAGGTACCATCGGTATATCAAACGTCCTTCCACGTACCCTTGGGGTATATAGAAAGGTACTTCATGTACTCGATTGTATATAGGAAGGCTCCTTATGAATGGTTATGCATTAGACAGCACTACTACCGATTTGAGCTCCCACGTACCTTGTGTATATCGGGAGACCCCACTAGGATACCTTATCTATCTGAGAAAATCCCTTTGGATGTATTGCTTGGAGCCATACACCGAAAAAAACATTCGAGGAGATTACTACGCACGTACCCTTGAGGTATATCGTGAGTGGCACCTTCTTGACAATCCTGGTGAGAGACCTGACTCTCTCCTGTCATTTAAGTGTGCATGTTTGACCTATAGCTTGAGTAGGGAAATTTTTGGTGTGTTTTCTAGTTTTGAGACCCTAGGTTAGATAGGAACTGTACAAACTGGCTGAATTAAGATATTCCAGAAGAGTATGGGGCTTACCACTTGATTTTATTCCTGTTTTAGGAGAAAATCCTATGGAATCTATCGACCAAGGAGATGCTACTAACTATCAAGTGGGAGAAAATGTGGTTGCAAAAAGTGGAGATCCATATCCTTCACAAGGTCCTCCCTTGGTCCAATAACCTTCCAGGGGAAATATCTCGTTCCATTCTCCCATGGAAGGTCATGTTGATGATATTACCCATCCATATTATGGTCCCAATGCTCTGTTTTGGGATACCTCTATGGGTTAGGCCATTGCTTTGTTTGGAACCCATCCAACCTCTTCTGAAGATATTTCACCAAATGAAGAAGAACGTAGACAATACTAGGTAGCTATTCTCCGTGAAAGAGAAATAGATAGCATATTGGGTACAACACCACCTCGTTCAGCAGTTTTTCCTCGTAATCCAAACCCTTTGCCTGTGGGATATCACTCTCTTCCTAATTCTATGAAGCCCATTGAACCTATTCTAGATCGCAATGTGACTCCACATAATCCAGGTCAAACTACCAACCCCACCACCTACCATATTATGTTTGTTCCAAATCTTCTCATGTCTCCTGCACCTGGGGCACAACATTCAATTCCTATTTCATCAATACCTTCTAGTGCCGAGTGGTAACCATCGGCACGACCTACGTTACCTATCACTGGAATTGCAGCTAGTCATGAACAGACCTCTAGTATAGATAAATCTACAGTTTGTGTCCCTCCTACCCACACGAATGTGGTTAACCCCCCATCCAGTTCAGGTCATCCCTTGGGGGCACAACCTGTAACCAATCAAACCTCTTGGGGGTATGGTTACACAACAAATCAAGTACCTATAGGAAATGTCAATTACCAACCTAATCTTACAGGAATGCCTTATGCGATAATTCCATATCCTAGTAACACTTTCACCCCATGGGGAAAAACCTAACTAGTCTTACATGCCAGCTATGGGAGGGATACATATACATACTGTGAGGGGTGTCAAAGGACCACCTTATGGAGTTCCTCCCCCTAGAGGGCCTGGTGGATTTCCTCCTTATGGTCCTAATGGTCCTGGTGGTCCTAGGGGGCTAGTGGATTCCCTCTTAACGGTCCTGGAGGGTCTGGTGGCCCTCCTCCTGGTGGTTCTGTAGGCTCCGGAGGTTTACCTCCTAGGGTTCCTGGAGGGTCAGATGTTCCTCCTCCTGGTGGTCCCAATGGTCCTATTGGTCCCAGATGCCCTGGTGGTCCTCCTCCTAGAGGCTTCGGTGTTCCTAATGGTCCCGATCCTGGAAATCAACCCCCTACGGGTGGATCTTTCGGTGGTTCTTCATCACAACAACCTGTCTATTAGTATACTTATGATCCTACTGGTACTTATATTCCATATCAATACTACCAGTATGTGCAACATAATCACCAGTTACCTTTCCTAGCAACTTTGGACTTTCCTGATTTGTCCAAGTTGATTAATGATCCCATTCGACATAACCACTCATGGCCTCCCATTCTAGTAAAGTTACCATCGGACATTCCAAAGTTCGATGGGAAGCAGGGAGATGATCCAAAAAACCATGTCATGACATTCCATTTGTGGTGTTCTTCTAACTCCCTTATGGATGATTCAATTCATTTAAGACTCTTCCAGGGAACTTTGACTAGTACCGTTACGAAATGGTACATTGAAATTCCGCAACATTCGTTTGTGGATTTTGGTTCTTTGGAAACTATCTTTCTTACACACTTTCAACTTCCTATCTGTTATGAAATGGGTATGGATCTCTTAACTTCTCTACAGTAGAACACCTCCACCCACATATCCAATCATATCCATCAGTGGAGAAGGTGGAGAATACTTATTAAGGCTCCTATCCCGGCTCAATTGTTAGCTGATTGGTTTACTAAATCTTTCTTGCCTCCAATCACCTGAGATGTGGCTATTGGCACTGCCATTACCAAAGAGAAAACCATTAGTCAAGCCAAATATCTGGACTTGGTTTATTCCCAGTCCAGAACGTTGTATGACTTGATCCCTCAAGCTCCTTACCCAAGCACCGATCCTGCTAAGCCACCAGCAGAAACCCCTATTGATGGGATTGTTAGTTCAATCCAGTCCCCGTCGATAGAAAAACCTTCCAAGAAACCCCAAACTTCCACCCCTACTCCTACAACTCCCAAGGTTTCCACCGAGGTCAATTCCAGTCAAAGTACTCAAAATCCCGGCAACAATAAAAAGAAAGGTAAAGCTAAAAACAAAAAACCTGGAAACCAAAAGGAGAATCCAAAACCAACCATCAACGATAACGATAAAGGGAAAAGAAAAGAGAAATATCCATGTCTTCTATGCAGAGTTGACCACTTCATGAAAGAGTGTCCTTGTCATGAAGAAATCACTCAATTTTTTAAAACTAATCCCACTCCCGCAATTCTCACGGATCCTTTTTCCTCTCAACAACAGCTGATAAACCACATGTCTAATAAGGGAAACTCTAGTTCTTTAGAGGAAATTCGCATGATGTCCTTGGACACTATTAGTTTGCAAACTCGAAGTCAGAGTTATGATAAACTCATAGACAAGAAAGAATACAATTCTTCTTTAGGAAAATCCCCCTCTACTAGTTCTCTCGAGTCCTCATCTACTGTTCCCCTAACCATCGAGAAACCTAATATCGACATGGTTTTGCATCCACCCAAGAGTACTCTTAAGAAGGATGTTTTTAATCCTAGTGCCAGAGCTGCCCAATTTTATAATGTAGTTGAAGATCTTGCTCAGGCACCATGTGCAATGTCTACCTTGGAATTACTCCAAAGTTGTCCTACATAGCGCAAAAACTTGTTAGCTGCGTTAGGAGCTTTAGACCCAGACAACACTAATTTGATTCATTTCAATGTCAAGAACTATAAATCTAGACTACCTCACAAACTCGCTTTCCAAATCACAATGAAAGTAGTTGGAAAGAAGGTCTTTAGAACTATCTTAGACGAAGGAGCTTCAACTTCGGTTTTGTCCCTGTCTTGTCGGAAATCTATTGGCTCTCCCGAGCTTGTAACATCACCAACAACTGTGAAATCCTTTGATGGACGATGTTTCCAGCCCCATGGTCTCATACCAGCCCTTTCAGTCGATCTTGGTGGCAAAGTTGTTTCTATTCAAGTGGAAGTGGTAGATTCCCCGTTAGACTACAACCTCCTTTTAGGAAGACGCCTTGACTGCTATCGCTTCGATGGTATTTTGAACTGTCCAATTTTTGCATCTAGGGACGATTTTCACCATTGACCAGCTCGATTTCTGTATGCTGAATGTTACTACCTATATGGCTAATAAATTCCCTATGATAGGCCAGTCTTATCCTCCTTACCAGTCGATTGGGGTAGGCATGCTGAAGGATTCATCCCTTATGGGGATTTTTCCATAAACTCCTCCTAACACAGACATGATGATAGTAAATATGATTTCATTGTTTGACTATGATCCAAAGGGAAATCAAATTGTTGAGTCCACCTCGTTGAGTCTGCATGAAGAAATGTACAATCTTATCCAAACCCTTTTCAATGACCACAT
The DNA here is from genome assembly GCA_001517045.1 of Pseudotsuga menziesii. Classification (NCBI taxonomy): domain Eukaryota; kingdom Viridiplantae; phylum Streptophyta; class Pinopsida; order Pinales; family Pinaceae; genus Pseudotsuga; species Pseudotsuga menziesii. Next base: position 1,197,249 of record LPNX010525813.1, on the reverse strand, counting down.
TGATGAGCTTCATCTGGTGGCTTCAGACCCTTACCACCTACCCTACTAGTTAGAACCCTCTCTTCCTATTTTGGATTATCTCTCCTAGACTTTTCCTTCCAATGAGTCCACTATGGAGATCATGAGTACAAATGAGCCTATATGGGAGGATCATCTTCATAGATCTTCATTCCTCCCCAACACCAGTTCAATAGACCATAATTTTGCATCCCTCTTTTCCACTGATATTGTCAACACACCTCAAACTCCTATATTGTTGTAGAACACATATTCTGAAGGAAACCTATGCAACATTACTCAAAAAAATCCAATTGACATATCATCCAATCCTGGCACACTTGAGCATGTTCATGTTGGGAAGAACTGCTTAGCAGAAGAATCTAAAGCATATCGAGCACTTTTCAAAGAATTTCGAGATGTTTTGCCTAGTCTTATGAAGAAATGCCAAGGATAGACCCATTCATTGTGGTCCATGAAATAAAAACCTATCCCACTGCAAAACCTGTCAGGAAAAAAATAAGGCAAGTCCATCCATGGAAAGCCACAACTATTAAAGCTGAAATAGAGAAACTTCTCAAAGCAGGGTTTATTTATCCCATACCCCTTAAAAAATGGGTATCAAACATTGTCCCTGTCAATAAAAAGCAAGGCACCATTAGAGTCTACATCGATTTCAGAGATTTGAACAAAGCTTGTCCCAAAGACAACTTTCCCGCTCTACATATCGACTAGATTATCGACAACTGTGGCGGAAGTATCATCTTCTCATTTATGGATGGATTTTTAGGTTATAATCAGATTGATATTTTACCCACCGATCAACACAACATAGCATTCATTTTCCCATGGGGAACTTTTGCATAGAGGAAGTTACCATTCGGCCTGAAAAACGTCGGAGCCACGTTCCAGCGTGCTATGTCCTATGCGTTTCACGACATGAAACATATTGTTGAACTATACCTTGACAACCTCCCAGCTCATTCACAGTGACGGGAGCACCACCCTAGTCATATTAGAGACATTTTCCTGAGATGTCGTCATTATAACATACAGATCAATCCTCATAAATGTGTTTTTTTTGTTGAGACAGGACACCTGTTAGGTTTTGTGGTTTCTAAATATGGCATCTGGATATATCCATTGAAAATTGCCACTATTCTAGCTCTACCAGTGCCAACCAACCTTCTAGAACTCCAAAGTTTGCAAGGGAAGGAAAAATTCCTCCGTCGTTTCATGTGCAATTTTGCAGAGAAAACACACGGTTATATGCGTCTCCTTAAGAAGGACACCCCATTCTTTTGGGATGACAAAGCCCAAGGAGCCTTTGATAATCTCAAACACGCTCTAGCTCATTCACCCGTGATACACCCCCCAGATTATTCAAAGGATTTTCTCTTATATATTGTTGCCTCCACTACTACCATCACTATGGTTTTGGTGATGGAGAATCCCGATGGTCATGAGAACGTGATCTACTATGCTAGTAAGAATCTCATGGGTTCCGAAACTCTATATTCACGTGTGGAGAAATTAGCATTGGCCACAGTCATTGCTGTTCAAAAATTTTGTCACTATATATTGCTCCGCACAACCACCATATTGGCAGACCATAACCCTATGTATTACATCCTGACTTGTCAGGTTCTCAATAGAAAATACTCGCAATGGATAGTTATCCTACAAGAGTTTGATCTGGAATTTGCCAAATCTACATCAAAGAAATCCTTGGTCTTTGCTAAGCTCATGTGTGATCTTCCTTGTGCTTCGACGGAATCTGAGTCTAGTGATTCATTCCCGGATGAATTCCTGTTCCTGATAAGAACTACTCACCCATGGTATGGAGATTTTCTCATTTATCCCCATACACAAATATTTCAGCCCACTCTATCTCGTGACAATTGCCGCTATATCCGTCACCACGCAAAATACTACCTCATCTTGAATGACACTTTGTATAGACGTGGTATCGATTTCGTTCTCCGGCGATGCCTTACCCATGAGGAAGCTGAACAATTTTTGAATGATTTCCACTTTGGAGCATGTGGCGGTCATCTATCTGGGATGGATACAACCCAGAAAATCCTTCGCGCTGGCTATTTCTAGCCTTCAGTCTTTAAATATTGTCACGAGGCTATTAAGAAATTCCCACCCTGTCAATGTTTTTATCCAAAAAAGCGCACTCATCCTGCTCCGTTGCACCCTATCATTGTCGTTGGCCCTTTCGCCAATTGGGGGATTGATTATATGCATTGTAATCCTACCTCAACTGGGGGGCATGGTTACATCATCATGGCCATTGATTATTTTACAAAATGGGCTGAGGACATGCCTACATATGCAGAGGACAGTAAGACTATCGCTCTCTTCCTGTTCAATCATGTGATAGCAAGATTCAAAGTCCCACAGTCCATAGTTATTGATCACGGATCACATTTCCATAATCAAATGATGGAGGAACTAAGTGCCAAGCTAGGTTTTCGTCATGAAAACTCTATGCCCTATTATCTGCAAGCTAATGGTTAGGTCACGGCCATTAACAAAGTTTTGAAAACGATGCTTCGTCGGATGGTTGGATACCATAAATCCAACTGGAACCATATCCTTTTCTCCACTCTTTGGGCTTATAGGACTTTGGTGAAAATAGCTACTGGTTTCACACCTTTCCAACTTGTCTACGGACTAGAAGCCGTCTTGCCGATTCAATGTCAGATTCTATCCTTGAAACTTGTCGTCGAACTTCTCCCAGACACTTTTGCAGAGGAAGAGAGATTTCTATACTTGAATAACCTTGATGAAACTAGAAGAGATGCTGCCTTAGCTAATGAGGCACACAAGAAACGCATCAAGGCACAGTATGACAAGTCTGTCCAACCTCGTCCCTTTAACGAGGGTGACCTAGTTTTGACTTATGATCAGAGATATGAAAACCTAGGGAAAGGTAAGTTTGAATCCATGTGGTATGGTCCTTTCGTCATTTCCAAAGTTTTAGAGAAAGGGGCCTATGAGCTCGTGGACTATGATGGAATCCCCTTAGGACAACCTTGCAATGGGTTGTACCTGAAGAGGTACTGTGCCTAGATCTCTCTTGGATAGTATCGTGTATATATGTATATTACTTGAATTTTAGTGTGCTTAAGTATTTTCAATATGGTTTTGAGTTTAGTGTCCATATCTGTTTATACCATGTTTTGGTCGTGCAGAGCATATGGCTTTCTCCGGCTTCATTGATAGTGCTTGCCGCGACACCTTGAATCTTGTCTCAACTACTTGGGTTCTCATTTCCCTAGCTTACGATTTGGTCAGTTCAGGAGTGGTTTTTATTGGTCCCACTAACAACAATATCGCTGAGTATAAAGCAGTGATAGCTCTTCTGACGTAAGCTGCCTCCCAAGATGTTCATAACTTGGTAGTCTTGATGGACTCACAACTTGTGGTTTGTCATATAACCCATGTCTACACCATTAGGAATCATGTGCTTCTCTGTCTCTTCTAGAGGGTATGTTTATTAGAAAGGTCATTTGAAACAATCACCTATAGGCATATCCCTAGGGAACATAATGCAATTGTTGATTCATTGGCAAATTACATCCTAGACTGGCATATTTCCCATTCATGACATGAAAATCAAACATGGTTCACTGTAAATAAACTATAAAAGACACATAAAACTCATAAAACAAATTCACAATTTGAGACATATAAACACCAAGGTAGAAGTCTCTCTCTCTCTATATATAAACATGTTTACAAAAAATAGGTCACGAGACCTCATCTGAGGCACTCGGGCTTTCAGGTAAAAAATCATCATACAAAATTCTTGAAGCTATCTAGCAGATTTTAGTGAACACATCATTCACCCTATCATCTAGTGATGCTCATGGTAACACATAACCGCCCGAGCTACCCGACGTAGAAGTTTGCTGAAATGACTTAGTACTCCTGTAGTAGGCCTCTGGTACCTTAGTGGGAGGTCATCGATCAAGGCATCCGGGATGTCTAGAGTCAACCTCTCAAGGTTATCCTCTAATTCCCCTGTCACATCATCGCCCTATGGTACAAAATGGGCTCCGGCTCACCTATCTTGTGGGGAGGCTCCCCCAAGTCATGCTGCTCCGACATATGCGTGAAAACATTCAAGTCTCGTTACTAAACATAAAAAATATAAAACATCAAAACATAAAAACACTATTTCCATTTTAGGGTTTTTATTTCTCACCAATATCCCCCCACTGTCCTCCAGGTGGGAGTGGTAGGTCAAGGTCACCACTGAAGTCAGTGCTTGCATATGCATAGTCCTCCACCATGAGGAGATGATCTCTCAACCATCGAAAGAATGGGTCACCGAACTTTACCTTGCCTCTACCTGCTCCAGTACGGGCCATGATCTAGACCCATCTCTGCATGCTAGGGTCTCGCACCCTCAACTTTGTAAAAACCACCTAGGGTCTCATCTGTGGAACCTGCTCAAAAGAGAAACAAGCTAGAATGAAACCGAAACCGAATTGCTTCAACTCCCCCTGCCGACACTTGGTCAGTTGATCCTTGAAGATCGGAAGTAGAGCTTTCAACCAGTTGAAAACTGGGGGCACCATGGCCTCTATGGAATAGAGAATATGCGCTCTAAATTCCTAGTGTACCCCTTGGCTTCCCACCACTCTCTGCGTGGTAAAAAAAACTATCCGTAGAGGGCCATCCACCACTACTTTTATGGGAATTTTCTTCCCTGATGTTCTGGTCCCAGGAATGCAATGGCGGTTTATCAAATCCTGGGTAGTAATGTCCCCTCCACGGGAACCAGTCAAAGAAATGGGAGCACCCTGTCTCAATAGACCTATCATGAATTAGATGTACTCTACTTCAATTGTCAATATGTGAGCACCAACTTCAAAATATTGTTGCTATGGATTCCACATCTGAAGTATATGCTCTAATAGTCGCTCATGTGACACCATGTTGGGTGTGCAGAAAAAATTTAGAAGTCCACAGTCTCTCAATGCGGCTATACAACCTGCGTTTCGTTCGGCAAATGCATCGTCATTGTCATGTTGCCTCTCTTTCCATATTACCATTTTTTATCAATGGGAACCTATCAAAAACCATCACAAGACCAATTAGAAACATTCCCAATCATTCAAATCATCAAATTTGAGCTAGTTTTTCTTGTGCATGCATTTTTATTTATGCACAGCTGGCACCGCCTGTGTCCCATTAAGAATAGGTGGTGGCACCGCCTGTGCACGGTGTTTTCAGCATGGTTCTAGTGGGGTACCACTTATCCCGCAAGGGATAAGAGCGGTGCCCGCTTCCATGGTTTTAGGGCTCGCCCAATAGGCCCAAAACACTACCAAAAATCAAAATTAAAAGCATGAAATGAAAGAGTAGGGTTTAAGCTATTACCTGGAACTGATGGTTCGTGAATCCGATGGTAGATGCTCCCGATATCAGCGACTAAAAATATGGCCAAGAAAATGCTCCAAAGGCTCTCCACTATGGGTAAATGGTAAAATGTTTTGATTTTTAACTATTTATATAACTTTTATATACATTTTAGGTTTTGACATGTTATAGTTTTGTTTTAAAATCATTTCTTACTCAAAATCTATCAATCATAATCCTTTAATGTCGGTTATTGGAGAATTTAACACTTGTTTTTCAAGTCGTTGCAGGATAGAAGAGTGGTAGCAGTAAAATTTTTGGGAGTTCATTTTTTACTTTTTCGTACTACAATAAAACGAAAAAAGTCTTTGAGCATTTATTGCAACACTTTGGTCATGCTATCGAAACTTAGCATCAAAGGTCTGCATCCTTTTCCAATTCTTTTCAGACTCGTAAAATCCCTCATTATGAAAAGAGACCTAGTGGAGTCTTCTTTAAACTCTTTTCGGGCTCCTTAAATACGAAACTATTGTCGAGTGATCTTGTCTTCTTCACGCTCATTAAATCACTTGAAGAGTCATTCATCTGATGGTAGGTTATCACTTTTTCGGTTCAGATGAACTATTTTATGAAAAAGGACCCGGTGGAGTCTTCTTTTGTGGTCGTTCAGACTCTCTAAACATGAACGATACCGAGTTAACTTTCATTGGACTCGTTAAATCAAACATTGAGAGACCCTCTTTTGGGAACGAACCCCTCCTCTCTCAGGTTCATAAAACATATGAGTTTGGACTTGTCTTTGGATGAGCTATAATGAGTGTTTGTTACCCTCTTTGAACTCATAAAAATGAAAAGGGGCACTCATCAACCATGGTGGGGAAAATGGGAAAGGAATCATTTTGCAAATAACTGGCAGTTTGTTGTTACCTTTGAACATGACACTTGTCTACATCTCATTTCAGTCAATTGGGTATTCAGCTAATCTCCATGATGATCCACTTTCATGATTCATGTCACTCCTTTGATTCTTTCAAAAGAATGCATTGTCCACCGTCGCACTGTGTGTTTGTCTGGTCTAGTCATGCTGCCAAGTCTTTTGTCGTGTCGCCCGATGTTCATAGGGAAGTTGAAAATTTTTACCTCTGCAGTGAAAATAGTCTCTATGTCAGTACCTTTGAGTCAGCCTTATGGTTACCTCATTCACATTAATCCAGAACTTTGTTTCAAGTTTTGTGTTGTTAATGTGGGACTCATCATGGCCCTCCTTCGACGAGACTATTCCTATCGACATTAGCTCATCATCCGAGAAATATTCTTAGAAACAAATTTCGTACCTTGAGATATATATGCCTCGATGAAAGATTCTCTTGCTCTCAACATAGGTTCACATCATCGACCTTTGATCGATAGAATCAAACGGGTGTTTGACATCAAGACATTTATTCACACTCAGTAGGTTGTACTAGGGTACCTTGGGAATCATTGACATCAATGGTGATCTCCCTTGCACTTGCTAACGGTTCACATCATTGGTCGGTAATCAAGTGGTTGCTACCATGTTCAACTTCAGAACATTGTAATCACATGAATAGAATCGTACTTTGTGGAAAACGAGACAAAGACCCTGGGTACTTCTTTAGCACTCATTGCTCTCCCCAGGTTGCGATGGAGTTTTGTATATCTAGCATGGATACACATTTGTATGTTCGTGGCTATGCTCAAATTTGTGTATGTATGACATAGATCTACATTGTATGTCTGGTACCTATGTCCAAGTTTGAGTCCTCTATCACATGGATCTACTCTGTATTCTAGTAGCCATGGTTTTTTATTCCTCTCATGGATATACCTTGTATTGGTTTGTAGCCATGAGTTGGTTACATTTGTCTATGAGTCAAAAGTATTGATGTACTACATATGCCTACTCGACGACAATATCCGATCAAGCTGACTCTTACCTCGAAGTGACAACTTATTCTCTCAAATCTCTCGCTTATCGTATCCCTCTAAGCCTCATGATTTGGGGGTAATTCTGTTATACCTAAATCCTATCACCATCATGTGATGAGATCTTTAACCCCTATGTTTTCCCTTAATTCCAAAACTTGGAGTGGAAACTTGCTCTGGATATCAATTCTACTTGAAAAAAACCTAGCACCACGCTTTTCCTCTAGCTGATGGGCGGTACCTTCTTCAGCACTACCTGTGTCTTATTATAGAGAAGCGGTGCCACCGTTGATGTGCTTTGTTGTTGAAGCGGTTCTCACCTAAACCGCTCTGTCATAAGGGAACAAAAGCAGTACCCTGGGTAAAATGGGAAAAAGAGAAGTTTCTCGAGGCTTCTAGAACTTGAGCCCCGTGTTCTCCTTTATCCCTATCAATATGGGTTAGTTGAGCTCGAGATCCCTCTTGGTAGGATCTTAGAGCCACCTCACCCACAATTCTCACAACTATCCCTCTCCATTGAGACTTATAAATACAAGCTTATGTCCATAGTTGAGGGGAGGAGAAGAATAGTAGAGTTATGCTATTGAATTATACTCTGGCCTAATCCATCAGAGAGCAATTGTGGAGCAAGTTGGATCTATTGGCGACAAGATGTTAGTTTTGTGGAGGAGTGTCTCAACACTAAGGCACATGGTTGTAAGCTCTTTCATTTATTTTCTAATGCAAAGTTGATTTCCTTCCCACATGTTTGTTGTGTAAATATTGCATATATGTTATTGGATTCCTTAGTCACTAATATGGACATGTAGATGTTTTTTTGGTAGCTTTGATGTCTTTGTATGTTTGATATGTCTTACAGGTATACAGGTCTTTCGTCAAAGTTATATTCTAGGCTTCTATAATGTCCAGGGAAGGTCTTCAACCGAGTTATTCACTCATGTGTTCTAGATCTGAACCATTCAGACCAGAGGAATAGCTTCTGTCAACATGAAAAACATTACCTCTATATGGGAGGCCCACTCCATGGGTACCTACTATAACTGGTGGTCCACATGATAATATTGACCTGACACACAAGTCCAAAGCCTTGTCCAACAATACTTTACAACATCATCACTTTAATCAATAAAATAATTCACATATATACAGGAGGAATAACCTTTATACAAAATACTTAGTCATTCTCAATTCCAACTCATGATTCCTATATACAAGAGGACTAATCTTGGAAACACAATATTGGCTTGGACAATGACTCATGATGTTGTAAATTTAACACTCCCTCTTAGCGAGGGAGGTATTCTCTCCCATGCCAAGATTGTCTTAGAACACATCTACAATCTTCTCATCCATAGCAATGTACTGAAGTTTTACTGTACATTTTTGGACCATGTCTTGGATGAAGTGATACTTCATTTCAATGTGTTTCCACTTGTCATGAAACACAGGATTTTCATAAAGCTTGATACAGCTCTAACTGTCACATCGAATGACTGTAGGCTCAATATTCTCACTGAACAACCTAGAAAGTAGCTTTATGAGCCACACTTCTTCTCAGAAAGCAATACTAGCTACAATGTATTGTGATTCTATAGTACTCTGGGATACATATCCATACTTCCTGCTGAACCAAGAGATCATAGTTGAACCCAATCTATAACGGTAGTAAGATTTACTTTTTTGGTCCATATTGCTACCACCCCAATCTGAATTAGCATATCCAAGTATCATCACTCCTCCACTAGAGGAAGATTTGTCCATAATAAATCGTACCTCAAACGTACCTAAGCACATGCTTAGAAGCAACCCAATTTCTATGTCTCGGATCAGACATAAACTTACTCATAATACTCACAGCATAACATTTGTTAGGTCTCGAGTGTATTAGGTACATCAATGAACCAATAAGTTTTCCATACAACATGGGTTCCACTGGATCCGATCCAGTATTAGTCTCATGTAGTTTCCTCAAATTGGAAACCATCGTTGTATACATGTATCTACAATCCATCATGCCAAACCTGTGCAATATGTCAAAAATGTACTTCCCTTGAGACAGAAATATCTCATCTTTTCTTTGCCAAATATCAAGGCCAAGAAAGTAGGGCATAAGACCTAAGTCTTTCATCTTGAACTCAGAAGTGAGATCCCTCTTACACCAAGAAACCAGATGTTCCTCTCCAGTAAGGAACAAATCATCAACATATAGCACCAATATCAATGGTTGGTTCTTCACAACTTTGAAGTACATGTTTGGATCAACTTCACTCTAAGAGAATCCTAGTCTCTGAAGATAGTTGTTAATTTTGGACTAACAATCTATGGGAGATTTTCTAAGCCCATACAAGGTTGTATCCAATTTGCAAACATGGGACTCCTTCCTATGAACCACAAACCCCTCAACTACTGAATATAAACCTCTTCCTTAACCTCACCATTAAGGAAGGTTTTCTTCACATCCATCTGGTGAAGCTTCCATCATAGAATAGATGAAAGTGAGATAATATATCAAATAGTGGTGTACCTGACCACAGGAATGAATGTCTCATCATAGTCTATTCCTTTTTTTTGGGAGAACCCTTGGGAAAAAGAATCTATATTTATACTTTTCAATACTCTCATCAACAACATGATCAATCTTATAAATCCATCTATAAGTAACTATGGAATTCCTTGCTAGATTAGGAACAACCTACCAAACATCATTCTTCATAATAGACTTGTATTATTCTAGCATTGCATCTTTCCATACTTGCTGCTTTGCAACTTTTTCAGATGAGGTAGGCTCAGAAGCACTGATGTGACTCATTAGTGCAAAATACCCTTAATATTTTCAAGTTTTCTTCACTATCTGGATGATCCTAATGGTGCTCCGTGCCTCTTTGCATCTTGTAGAATATCTCGACACCATGCAAACCTCCTCTTGGCTGGAGATTCATCAACCAGTTCTAATGGTTCATCAAGGACTAGTGAATTTGAGAATTCTTCTAGTTTCTCCCTCTCAAAATCTAGATGGGGATAACCAAAATCCGGTTCCTCCATCATGGGATTCTCATGCTCCTCCATGTATGTATCATACAAAATCTCTTTTGATCTCTTAAATGCATCCTCTTTATGGAATTTCACATCCCTACTAACTTCAATGTTTATTTCACCTAGAACATATATTCTGTAGGCTTTGGATGACTCGCTATAACCAATAAGTTTCCCTTCTTTCCATAGGGATCCATATTTGTCCTCTTTTATTTCGGTACATAAATTTATACATGACTCTTGAATATCCTCAAGTGTGAGATGTATGGATTTTTAGCGATGAACACTTCTTCTGGTGTCTTCTCTTCCAGAATGGCATGTGATTTATATCCCGGATATACATAGATGTATTGGTTGCTTCTGTCCATAATGAGTTATACATATATTTATCATGTATCATGGATTTTTCAGCGTCACATATGGTTCGATTCTTTCTTTTGGCAACCCCATTTTTCTAAGGGTTGTAGGGTACTTCCAACTATCTACATATTCTTGCATCACTACATAACTCATTAAATTCATGTGACTAAAATTCACCGCCATTATCATACCTTAATGGGTGGATGTGCTTTCCCATCTAATTTTCAACTAGGGCCTTGAACTCTTTAAACTTGCTAAGAGTTTCACTCTTAACTTTCAGGAAATAAATCTATGACCTCCTAGAAAAATCATCTATGAACTGTACATAATATAAGAAACCAAGCAAGGATGGAGATGACACGGGACCACATACATCAAAATGTATTAAATTTAAAATCCATTTAGATCTAGTAGAATTTATAGAATTTTTTTTCTAAACATTCGTCCCAAGTGTGCAACCCTTACAGACACTATCATGCTCAAAATCAAATACACGCATACCTTTTACCATTTTTTGTAATCCTGGTAGCGCTTTGTAGTGAAGGTTCCCAAGATTTATGTACCATGGATCACATGGGCTGGTATTTTGGAGAACCATAACCTGCATGTACTTCTCAGGTACCTTGTAGAGACCTCCCTCTCTAACTCTGATCACTGCAACAAATTCTAGGTGTTTTTTCTTTAGTCATAATAGTGCTTTGTTATCCATGAAGATGTTGATGTATTTGTAACTTCAGAATGTATTCACTTGTATATCTTATGTATTGTACCCTGATGTTTATTCCGGAAAGTATCTAAAATGTAATTGAGTCATGTCATGCCCCGATGTTTCAATCAGGAGATTCAATAATGTAAACAAGTCGTGTAAAGTCATTGAGGTTACCCTCCATTGTAAGTCGAGGAAATAGTCCCCACAATTGTGTCAAGGTTAACCCTCCTTGTTGATTGGAGGGAAAAGTACCCACAGTTGTGGGGCACTAGGGTTATTAGAGTCTCATAGGGATGTCGGCCCTAGTAAGTAATTTTTAAGTGGGGCCGACATGTTGAAGTGGACATTAAGTGAACGGAAGAATATAAATAGAGAGTGAGCCTCTCTATTTATCAGACACACACTCACTCACTGGGGCGCATGAGTGAGAGAGGAGAAGCTCTCTCAAGTGTGAGAGAGAGAACAAGCTGTGGAGATCATCTTTTCTATTTTCGGGTTTTACTGCTACCATTGGTGCTCATTCTATCTCTGAGGAAGTTGCGGGGTTTTCTCTTTTATGGTTTCCCTGAGGAAAATTCTTTGTGTGTCTTGTCTCTTCTATTTATTGTTGTGCATGCTATTCTCTTAGTTAAAGATCCTAAGTTAATGCTAGCTTGAATGATAAAAATATAACATGGTATCAGAGCTAACCTGATAAGAAGACATTGTGCAGCTACAGAAGCTAGGGATTCTTACTTTTTGGGCCTCTCTCTACAATCCATCAGCAAAATTATGCTAGGTTGACTCTCCATTGAAGGGTGCATCTTTCTGTCGAAGCGGAATTCGATTCCAGGCATTTTCATTTTTTGGGGCGGGAAATTAGGGCCTTCTATAGAAGAAGAATTTTTTAGTGAGCCCAGCATAGGATTTCTCTCCTCATTAAAATCTAAGTTTAGAGACCTGGGTCAAAAAAATTTGTTGTGTGTAACTCCAGGAAATTCAAACCCTAGTTTGACCCTGAGCTGGAAAAACCCTAAATACTAAAACTGATAAGTCTTGGTAAATTCGCTATATCTTGGGATTGAAGAAGTCTCAGGGGCCGAAACTTTCACAGGTCGAAGATAAAATCCTGATGTACACCTTGTCTAATTTTCAGTCTCATATTCGCTATATTCTAGGAGATATGATTCCTCCAAGTTAGGGTTCCAACTTCTTCCGAGATTCATCCCTAAACAAGACACCTAGGGAGGATTGCTATATCTCGGGCTACGAAGGTCCAAATGAATTTTTTCAAGATGTTCTATAAAGGGCAAAGAATTAAATTTATGTGGTAATAGTTTTAGACCCCGAAGATAAAATAGTGACATGTGTCAATCCATACAACTTCGCTATTCTCGATAGTCCTGAAACAGGTCACCTTGGGAAACCGCTCATAAGTCCTAATTGGTGAAACCAATTCTGATGAAACCTATGGTGTTGGAATAGGGATAGGAAAGGAAATGTTAGTGCAAATTTTCAGACATAGAGGAGCATTAATTGGGGATATACCGTAGAAATAGTATCAGGTATTTATGTAGAAGAATTTGGAAAACTAGGGCTTCCTGTTCCAGGAGCTTCCCTCCACTATTTTCAGAAAAGGAGTACATTGGACAGATCACCTTGAAGAGGTCTATATTTCTATCCAATCATATATAAAATATTCCAAGTTTTGAAAATCGGGGTTTCTCTGACAAACCCTAGATCAGCTAGCTCCGGAACTAGGATGGACACCTCAAATCGGTAAGATCTAATCTTTTGTTATTTACATTTGAGGTTCTCATTTCTAAATGACTAGTCACACTAGCTTGATGACAAGCTTGATGAAGCTGACAACTTCCAAGCATGGAAGTATAGGATCTCACTAGTTCTTGAAGGAAATGAATTGGACACCTACATAAGTAGAGATGTTCTAGTTCCAAAGGGAGATGAGGCTAAAACCCTTACACAAGAAGAACTTGGTCAAGAAGATAATTGTTGATTCAATCACGGATCAACTTGTACCACAAGTGTCTTCCCTAAAAGACACCGAAAGAGGTGTTTGATTCCTTGACCAAGCTATTTGAAGGGAAGAACATAAATCAGAAGATGACTTTGAGAAAACAATTGTAGAATGTGAAGATCCAAAATGCAGAGAATATACAATCATACTTTACAAGGGTCTCTCAAATCAAAGAACAACTTGTAACAGTAGAAGAAGAAGTGGAGAATGCAGAAGTGGTGATGGCCACCTTGAATGGCCTCCAAGAATCATGGGATTCATTCATTTGAGGAATGTGTGCTAGAAGGAAGTGATTACTTTCAGCAGACTCTGGGAAGAGTGCATATAAGAAGAAGCTCAGCTCATAATAAGAGAAAGAGAAGATGGGAGCAACTGAAGATCAAGCTCTCATGAAGATCCCTCAAGCGATGAGGAATATAAAGAACTCAACTCTTGAAAAACCTCTTATCCATCTTAGTATTTGGATAAGAAACGATGCAGTTATGAATGAAGAAGATGATGAAGTTGAAGGATCAAGAAGGAGTCTACCCACGAAATAAATAAAGATAAGTATTCAATTGTCATTTCATGATATTGTTTTTGTTATGCATTTGTTTATATTCAGTTGATGTATTATGAATGATAGAATGTTTGCATTAATGACAGTATACTACTAATATGCATGTAATGGGTAAGTAGCTTATGGTGCTATACAACTCTCCATTGCTACTTATCTAGAATGAAACCTCTTTGCTGACATATTGGATTAGTGCACAATCTCAATGTTGTCCTAGTAGAGATGGAAGGCACCTAGAAAAGTTTCCATGAGATATGGATGAATGTTGTATTTGCTAAAATAGTTGCATGATCATATATTTATACATAATAATTTTCCATTATAAATATGCCTTATGAAATGTTTCTAACCATATAAATAATGTATTTGACTTATAGGAAATATCGCTTACAATCGCCTACAAGCAAAGAAGGAAGAGACTTGTTTTGAAGAACAAGTGACAACAATTCAAAATGAAGAATAATACGATGAATGCAGTGACATCATTGATGCAAAACCTTCCAGCTATGAAGAAGTAACCAAGAAGAAAGGGAAGACCAGTTCAAGAAGAATGATGTCTAGGGTGTAGTATCGATACGTGAAGGGAAGTTCATAGTTCCATAATGCAGTAGATGGAAACATCGTGGGATACAAGGAAATATTCGTAGCACAATGCTTCTAATGAAAAGAAGGAATAGACTACGAAGAAACATTTGCAGCCAATGGGATTTGAGACACATGACAGGCAAAATCATGTGTGCAAATGAAAGAAGGCCTTGTACGAGCTCAGAAAATACCCATGGGATAACACATACATGAGGAGATTGATGAAGATCTGAACCTTTGCTACAAAGTTGAAGATGAAAGTCTATAGAGGATGACAAGCTCACAGGTGGGTGCGAGAAGAACTTTTGAAGAAGTTCAAGATAGAGGATCTTGGTATCCAGTGATCCTAGATGGATACATAGAATATTAGTAGTAGAGGAAGCTACTTGTCACTCCAGCACAGAATGTTTCAGTGCATAGAGTATGAAAGACAGAAGGAGAATGATGCTCCACTTCAGAGGGAGTGACTACAGAATATCCTGAGGTTCGACATGGTACAAAAATATGGACAGCTTACTTATGATTCTAGGCTTTATCGAGAGTAAAGCGGATTCCAACCTTTTCTTCAAAGTTGAAGGTGGAAGACCAGTGATGCTCCTGTTATATGTCGATGACTTGTTCTTGACAGAAAAGAGGAACTCATTAAAGTTGCAAGAAGGAGACTTGTTGCCGAGTTTGAGATAAAAGACTTGGATATGATGCACTACTTTCTAGGTATGGAGGTGTGGTAGAATGCAGATGGAATATCCCTAGGATAAGGGAAGTATGTAGTAGAGATCCTAAATAGGTTTAGGATAATGGACTGCAAGACCATGACCACACCTATGGCATCAAAACTGAAGCTATTGAGTGTTGCTTCATCAAAGTCGATTGATTCCATGATGTATCGTCAGATGATTTGTTCCTTGATGTACCTAAAAAATACGAGACCAGATATTTGCTTTGCTGTGAACACATTGAGACATGTTCACCTAATGGTTGTAAAGCATGCAGTGAGGTACTTGAAGGGTAGAGTTGAGTATGGGCTCAAGTATGATACGAATCAGAAGATTAACCTAGAGGGTTATGTGGATTCGTATTGGGAAGGTAGTTCCATTAATAAGAAGAGCACTTCAAGGTGCTACTTCAGTATGAGATCAGGTGTGATATATTGGTTTGGTAGGATGGAGTCCTACATGACGCTGAGTAAAGCCGAGGCAAAATATGTTGCCACTTACTATTTGGGAGGTAGTATGTTTTTTTTTTGAAAAATACTATTTGATTTGATTGATCTGAATTGCATTTTGGTATGATGCAGAGAGGAGCAGTGAAGCTCCAGTGTGTGATCCAGATCGAGATCTCTCAAAAGAGGGAGTTCTAACATAGCTGGTGAGATAGGTTGTCTGAGCATAAATCCTAGCGAAGCTCATAGGTTTCTCAAACGTAAACGGTCCTGTAGGTTGTCCTCGGATGAAATCGGTCCTGGCAAAGCTCACAGATTATCCTTGGAAGTAATCATCCCTGATGTGATTCTATGATAGAAATGACCAGAATGAAGGGATAATCTTGGTATTCTCCAGATTGAGGTTCCTTCCAAGAGGAAGTGATGAGTCTGTGAGCCCTTCTAACATGGTGAGAATATTGGTTCCTTCCATGGTCAGATGTAAGTGCTATGCATTTTTGACATGGTGAGAGGATTGGTTCCTCCCATGGTCAGATGTAAGAGTTGTGACATGATGATGGGATTGGTTCCTTCCATTGTCAGATGTATGTGATGATTCCACATCCAACATGAAAAAGGGTTGGCTCTATGATGACACATCCATTATGAAAAAGGACTGGCTATGTGTAGATGCTATATCTAGTATGAAAAAGGACTAGCTCTGTGTATATGCCACATCTATTATGAAAAAGGACTAGCTATGTGATGAAACATCCAGTATGAAAAAGGATTGGCTCTGTGTAGATGCCACAACTAGTATGAAAAAGGACTAGCTCTATGATGCCACATCTAGTATGAAAAAGGAATGGATCTATAGATATGCATCCATCTTGAAAAAGGGATGGCTCTGTCGATAAAGAGCTACATGGAGGCTAGGCCTACAACCAGCATGAAAAATGGTTGGCTCTGTATAACTTCCTGTGACAAGGAGAATGAAGAGATAGCACCATTTGATTGAGCTAGTGGAAGCAGTGATGATGATGATGATCTAGTGACAATCCATATCAAGTGATGAACTAGACTTGATGATGATCCAATGACGATCTAGATCAAGTGATGATCCAGACTTGATGATGATCCAAATGATATAGAGAAGAAAACTTGTGCTAATAAATTGTGCTGAGAGAATACCTTCCTAGTTAAGAGGGAGTGTTGATGTATTTGTAACTTCGGAATGTATTCACTTGTATATCTTATGTATTGTACCCTGATGTTTATTCCTGGAAGTATCTATAATGTAATTGAGTCATTTCATGCCCAGATGTTTTGATCGGGAGATTCAATAATGTAAAAAATTCATGTAAAGTCATTGAGGTTAACCCTCCATTGTAAGTCGAGGCAATAGTCCCCACAATTGTGTCAAGGTTAACCCTCCTTGTTGATCAGAGGGCAAAGTCCCCACAGTTGTGGGGCACTAGGGTTATTAGACTCTCCTAGAGATGTTGGCCCTAGTAAGTAATTGTTAAGTGGGGATGACATGTTGAAGTGGACATTAAGTGAACGAAAGAATATAAATAGAGAGTGAGCATCTCTCTTTATTGGACACACACTCACTCACTGGGGCGGATGAGTGAGAGAGGAGAAGCTCTCTCAAGTGTGAGAGAGAGAACAAGCTATGGAGATCATATTTTCTATTTTTGGGTTTTACTGCTGCCATTGGTGCTCATTCTATCTCTGAGGAAGTTGCGGGGTTTTATCCTTTATGGTTTCCCCAAGGAAAATTCTTTGTGTCTCTTGTCTCTTGTGTTTATTGCTGTGCATGTTATTCTCTCAATTAAAGATCCTAATTTAATGCTAGCTTGAATGCTAAAAATATAAGAGAAGATAACTCAAAATCCTTTATCTTCAAAAAAAAAACTGAGAGAAGGTTCTTCTTTAATCCTAGAACATATAGAATGTCCTATACATGTGAAATATCACCTAAGATCAGCTGAAAGGAGGTATATCCAACTCCTTGGATTGAATGGGTTGAGTTGTCCCCCAACTCTACCATGCATGCAATGAACGTTTTCTCCTTTAGGCCAGAGATGGCACCCCTATATCGAGTCATGTGCTTGTACCACTCACAATGAACCATATGTATGCACTTGTGATGATGAATCCCGAAAAGGGTGAGAGAAGGTAATAATCCCTTCATCTCTCCTTGTCTTTGGATGCATTCTTTTGAGTGGATTCATCTTATATGGCAGTAGAAGAATGAAACCTTCCACTTCCTCCTTTCTTTTTTTGCACTCTCTTGAGAAATGACCCTTCTTGATGCAATTGTAGCATCTAGCCTTCTACTTTTCAAATCCTTGGTTGAACACCTTCTTCTTTAGATGAGAGAACTTCTTTTGAAATAAGGGTTTCCTTCCTTTCTTCATCCTTGATGTAAGAGAAATATTTTCTTCTTAATTAGTGCACACCGTCTTATCTAGATTCACCCTTCCTCTTGAATGCAATCATGTCACAACCTCTCGAAGTTAGGCTATATCTCTCATCCATTTAATGCAACCAAGAATTTCTCCTATGAGGATGTGAGACCATCAATAGAAGTTTGAAGAAGATCATCTTCATCCACCATAAATCCAATGCTAGCAATCTTATCTCTTACCTGAGAGCTCTTGGTGAAGAAAGAGCTCATTGTCTCATCCTTCTCCATCTTAATGGTTCATAGTGTGTTCTTCAATGATCTCTTTGGACTTGATTCCTTCTTCTCATATATGTTTGTCATTGTGCCAAAACACTCCTTAGCAGTCTTCAACAAAGTGATCACAGACATCAAGTTGTACTTCATCGAATCATAGATGATTCGTTTGGTCTTAACTTGATTATTTTTAAAGTTGATGTTCCCTACATTAGATGTGGGATCCTCTACCACAGTGGATACATAGCTATCCTATTCATGTTCCTCCAGGATGTTGAGAACCCTGACCTTACAAGTGTTGAAATTTGAAGTGCCCTCAAGTCAGTCTTTCAGGCGAATAGAGATGAATGTCATTGTCTTCAATTCTTGTGCTCAACTCCTCAGGATCTGCGTAGGATTCTAGTTGCTTGTAAAAAATCAAGTCCTTCATGCCTTGAGCTCTAATATCATGCTCAATTTTGGTTGAGCTTTGATCTTTAATTATTTAAGTGCAGAAATATTGAATACTTGAAACAATGAACCATTCAATCACATAAAACACATTCAACCATCACATAGGATGTACCTTGGGGAAAACCCTCAAAAACATGAGGATGAAAAACCCCAGCATCTCATTATAATTATGATAGATATAAAATAATGTATTTTACAATAACAGATTTCTTTCAGAAGATAAGAGATCACAAAACACCCTCGGTATAGAAATGGATCAATAGAGAAGACAGATTAATCGGATGAACTTTCCAATGAGTTCAATACAATAAATAACATGTCAAACTAGTGCCATGCAAGGAATAGCGAATCAATACATGGGGAATTATCGTCCCATGCAAACCATAGAAAAATTATCCCTTAGATAATTTCAATGCACCTCAATTTCTTCAATCATGCACAATCAATGCAGCATGCATTTACTCTTTGAAATTAAATCATGATTAATTGAATTCAGAGTGAACTTGCCTCTTAACAGATGTAGGATCACTTAGTTAACAAGATAACTTAAGTGTCATGATGAAATAGAAGCAACTTCAGTGTCAAAACTTAAGTGTTGTCTTTTAACTTAAGTGCCGTCTTTTAGTTTAACTAAAGTGTCGTCATGCATAACACTTTAGTTAACTAATTCCTTTTTATTAACACTTTACTTAACTATTCTTAACTGAAACCATGTTGATTGATTTTACTGAAGTGATCATTGAGTTCTCCTTAATTAATTGATGCATACATTAATACTTTAACCAATGCTTTAACTGAAGCATACATTGAATCTTTAATTGAGGCATACATTGGTATTTAACTGAAGCTTTAATCAATTCGAGTTCACTTTAGTATCTCCATGATTATTTCAAATTCTATGCATTTATCTTTATCTCTTATATTTTACTTGCATGGTCAATATGTGCTAACTTTAATTATCTATCATATCGGATTATACTAAGAATATTTATTGGATGTTGTGATTAGATTATATTACTCTGGGCCAAATGATCATATGCTAAAGTAATTCACTCTAGAGGTGGTTAGTCTCTAAAGGAGACTTAATAGTAACCGTTGATCATGGTTAGTAATACATCACACAAGATTATATGCTTCAACATGCAAATCATTACCTTTATACGAGAGGTCCACCCCATTGGTGCTAACTACAATTGGAGATCCATATGAGAATATTTACTTGACACACAAATCTAGAGCCTTATCCAACAAGACTTTATAACATCATCACTTTAATCAATCAAAGCATTCACCTATATACTGGAGGAATAACCTTTATACGGAAGGCTTAGTCATTCTTGAGTCTTACTCAAGAATCTACTCCAAGTACCTAAGTTGAACTCAGGCTTCCTCTATATGGGAGGACCAATCGTGGCTACACAATATTGGCTTGGAGAATGACTCATGATGTTGTACTTTTAACAACATTCACCACATTAAGAATAGAGACAACCTTAGATGTGTTTTCTAAAGAATAAGCATAATTATACAATTAAAAAATCACACACTGAACAACCCAAGCTAGATCACTAACTATGCATTCCATTAAAATATCAACCAAATCATACATAAACCTAGAATAATAGAAATTCATTTAATATAACATACTTGCAAAAAAACAAAACTTGTAATAATCTTGCATATCTCTCTACAAACTCCTTCTATATAAGAGACCCTCAAATGCACGAAACCCAAGATAATAATATTGCACATCTCTTTGCAAATTCCTTTAATATAGCACACTTTCAAAGGAAACATGTTAGATCTAACACATTATATGGTGATCTTTTTTACATTCAACTTTTTAAAGAAAACAAAAAAAAACCGTTTCCCATTAGAAAAATATGAAAACGTAGAGAATTACATGTCTTGTGTATTAAGGGAACATTCAACACTTAGACAATAAGAAAGTTGAAACCATAAAGATTGATCTCAATCCCAGTAAGGAATAAGAAAAACCCTTTTGATTATTTTAAGATTTGCTCGACTTCCTTTAGGAATCACAATAAATTAAAGACGCAAAGGATAAACCTCTACTATTAATTAAAATGAACCTACAACCAATATAGTTTTGGCATCATGTAAATATGCACATTAATTAAAATGAACCTACAGCCAGCTACGACGGTGCAACGTTAATGAAAAGGGCATGATTTTCCTAAGGATAAGGGGGGGATTGTTAAACCTTGAGCCTTGAGGGGAAAATCCATGTGTCAACCACCCATTTAAACTTATGTTGTTTGTTAGTTGGGAGCAGTTATTGCTGGGAAGTGGTGGGTGGCAGGACTGTCAGTCTTTGCCACACGCCCACTCCACCAGCAGTCTCTCCATATTCACGTGGGCAAGGGAAACACCACTACGCCATACTCTCCATCATTTTTGGGGTTCATCCTCACACAGACGTTTTTCTCTCTTCACCTCGTCATGCAGGCAGGGGGTCGGGTCTCCACCTTTTTGCTGATTGTGGTCTTTGTAAGTTTCCCCTTCATGCAGGGAGTACTGTTTACCTCACGTGCAGGTGGGGATTGTGTTCTCACGCGACGAGCTTGAAGAGCGGCCTGAGAGGCACGATTTCTGCTATGTATGCTTTTCCCCATACCAATTTTTGGTTCTGCGTATGAGTTTCCCCTGTTCAGGCTAAGGATTGGATCTCCTCTCCATTATGGACTGTGTATTTTCCCATTATTGTAGGGGTGAATATGGGGTTATCGTTTTCCCTGGTTTTGGGTTGCTATGTGTGCATTTATCTTTTGGGTTTCCACTGAGTTGTTTTGGCCACGCTAGGGCCAAGAACAACTCTAAATCGCCTTGTTTGGCTTGAGCTACATTCACCATCTTTGGGTTGTCACCCTGTTTCCTTTGGTTTTCTTCATAGAGTTGTGAACTGCTTGGTTTTACTGCGGGTATGCAGGGGTTGGTCTTCAGACTGTGTGGAGTGGGATTAAAGGCTGGGTATGCTTGAGAAACCTTGTGTTTGGGATCCACACAAACAAATTTAGATGGCTGGCTTTCTTCTCCACAACCCCAGAATAGCACTGGAAAGGGAAGTCAGGGCCTAAGGGACTGTGAAGCACAGAAGGGACTGATTCCTGGTGTTGGGTGTGTGTGGGTGTCTTAGAATTCAGGCTAGCTCGAGGGTAGGCATCCTTAGCTCTTCCTTAAGCTCACCAGCTTAGCATTCATCCTTTCCTATCTCCTTGATAGCCTGATAAATTCAACTGTGTTGACTTGGTTGTTTTGTGTATCCTTGGCTATGTGTAAGCCTGCTTAGTCCCTTATTCCTTGGGGAATCATGCCCAGCTCAAAGGTGGCAATATTCCTAAGAGATTGATGAGCACGCTGGCCTATGGTTGGGTGGAACGTTGCAGCGATGTGGCTGGTTGCAGGATAAATTCTTCATAAGATAAGCATTCCTGACTATTTCATCTCTGCAATTGTATTTACTGTCTAATGAATGAACATGTTGATGCTTGAATGTATGTTTGCTTCCGCTGTATGTTGAATAATTATGCATCTTAGCATGATTTATGTTTTAAGCATTTTATTTCAGCATTATATGCATGTTCATCTTAGTTTCCCGGATGTTTGATCGTTTGGTAGCGTCCTCTTCACCGGTCAGAGGGTCGGACGTTACAGTATGGTATTAGAGCCAAAGTTGCAGCATGGGCCTGAAGATGCAGTGACAGAGCTATCATTGCAGCATTGGGCCTCAGAGGCCATGAGAAACCAGTTAGCAGAGTCAGGTTTCCCTCTGCCCAGAAGAAATATGAATGACAGAAAATTTCGTTGAAAATTTCGTGGAAAAAATTTCCAAGTGTTGAACTCGTCGGCTCATCGGAGGACTAAGTGGGAAGACCCACCAATACATCGGAAATCATAGGTGAAAGGAAACCCGACAAGGGGCATGCAGAAAGGATTTCAGAAATGTTTCTAAGTACTAGGCCGTCGGCTCATCAGAGGACTTAGTGGAAAGCTCCTCCGATGCAGCAGAGAGCTAGACAAAAGTTTCCCCAACGAAGGACAGTCGGAAGAAAATTTGCGGGAAAATTTTCTAAGTGTTCGTCGGCCGTTGGCAGAGAATAGTGGTTGTGGGAGCTGCAGTTTTAGCGGAGATCAGCCGAAGACCACCGAAACGCCGGCCCCTTTTTAGTTGAAATACCATCTGAAACAGGCCATCGGCGATCAGCGAAGATCAGTCGAAAGGATCAGCGCAAATTAGTTGATGGCATAGCCGCAATGCTGATGGATAAAAGTTCATGAAATATCCAACACGGCGGCAAGAAGGACCGTCGGTGAAGAAAAGTTGACGAGATCACCGAAACGTTGACGCGAAAGGAAAGAAAACGATTTTTTTCCATCGGCGAGAAAGAGAGAAAGTTAGTTGGTGGAGCCACCGACAGCGATGGCGGAAAGAAGATAAGGAGAAAATTTTTGAAAAAAATTCTAAGCCATGAGACCATCGGCGATCAAAAAAGTTTAGTTGATTGGATCGCCGATGATTAGGTGATCGAGTAGCTGAAACGTCACGGCTGTCGGAGAAATTTAGTTGTTTGAGAAACCGACGCGGCGGTAAATATCGGAGAAAAATAGAAGATGGGATCGGTGACAATTAGAGGATGAAGGTGCCGATATGGTGGTGGAAGAGAAGATGAAGATGGAACTGAAGGTTTCGACGGAAATTAGTTGAAGGAAGAGCCACAGTTTTGGCGGAGATCTCCTGAAGACCGCCGACACATTGGTGAAAGTTATTTGTTTGAGGAGAAAACACGGCGACAGACAGGGAAAGAAATTTTTTGCCAAAGTGCTAAAATCATCGGAAAGCTTTACTTGTTTGGATCGCTGACACATCGGCAAAGTTTAGTGGATTGGATTGTCGATACAGTGGAGAAGGTTAGTTGAGTGGACTGCCGATGAACCTCGTCGAAAGAATTTAGTTGTTTGGGATTCTGCTGTTGCGGCCGCCTAAGGGACTATCCACCTGATGAACAGTGCATCCAACCACCGATACATCAGAATATTATATTTTTTAGGGCCGTCGATGAGTGCCAGAGGAAATTTGTTGTTCGGATCACCGAAGTATCGGAGAATTAGTGGGAAAGAGGTCCGATAGGGAAGAAGGAAATTTTGGGTTTTTCCAGTGGAGTTTTTCAGCGAACTTCAACTATTTTTCAGTGAATTTTTTTTCAACGGATTGTCAGTGGATTACAAGGCTGAAAGGGAAGAAAAATCCTAGGTGGCTGAAGTTGACATTTCAAACCAGAATACGGTTGTAAAAATCGTCATTTTTGAAGTGGTGTGATTTTCACACCCGAAGTCAAAATGGAGCATGTGGATAGGCATTAGAAAGCTTATCCAGAAGGGAACAAGGGAGAGTCACCAGAATTTGAATGTGGAGCAGAAAGTACTAGTGGTTGCTTGGAAAGTGTGTTGCTGTCAATATGGACAATCCAGGAATTGCATGCCTAGAGGTAGCAAGATCATGAAATTAAACCAGCTGTTGTGTGGAAGAGAAGTTCCATGCAAAGATGAGGGTTTTGAAAAGGGAAATTTCCTTGACCCGTGTCTATCTAACTATATTATATTTTATAAGATTGTATACATAAAATGTATGAGGATATGCCTTGCATACATAGGATATTACATGTTGGTAAAAGTAGTGAGAATTATACATTTATAATGGACCACTAATGGTAAACATTGCATTGGTGTTGGCATTAGTGGAAAAACCAACGACAACATGGGCATTGCTGAATATGTTACTGATGTTGATGAATGTGACCAGCAACCCTATGGAGAAAGGAATAAGGCAACAAATCTAGGATCAAAAGTTGGTGAGTGAATTCTGCAATCTCCTGCAAGAGACCAACCAAACTGGTAATGCCAAGGGTGTAAGTAGGATCCATGCAGGTAATGATTTAATTATGGAAATTGCATGCAGTGGAAAAGCAAGAGGTCTCATACCATTTGGTTATTTAAAAGTTATACTACATTCATATAGAAATGTATCATGCCTGTATATGTTGTTATGAACTTAGTAACCCAAAGAAAGTGAGTACTAATGGTCTTGATTACGGTAGGGAATCCTATATGAGGTAGTCATGATTAGGCCATAGTATGCTTAAATGCATAGTATTCCTGAATCAATACGAGGTAGAATTGAGTGGATATGCATTAAAAGATTTTATAAATCTTGTAGTTATGCATTGAATGGATGCATATGAAAAGTCTGAGTAAATGTTGTAGATATGCATACATAAGTATGGGTGCAAATGTTGTGATGCATTGCATGAATGCATCGAGATAGTGCATGTGTCATTATGAATAACTAATGGCTGACATGATGGATTGATGATAATTATAGAACCATTTCAAGAGCTATTATGAATATAGGATAGTAAGTGCATGAAGAGGGTAGTCATGATCGATCGACTGCCAGAAATGCTCTATGGAAGGGCAAGGTGGTACAAATGATACGCTTGTGAAGTAAGGATTATCTAAACAATTCATTTAAATTGCATAAATGATGTGACTATACCTTAAAATTTTAGTATGATAATGATTGTGTGAAGTAAATTAGTTTTGGTAATATTGATGTGATTAATAACTGAAAGTATTTGAATTTTATAAATTATGAAAAATGCTTCAGTGATTGTTGCAGCAATGAAAAAAAAAACTATATACATCAATACTTACAAAGTGTTTTGCTAATTGAAGTTCATATTCCAGGTAGATTGTTTGGAGCATGGCAATGTGGGTAAGACCATGACAAAGGCCGGAATATACCATGTGAAAGAGCCAAACCTCATGAGAAGAGTCTCATGGCTCTGAAAATAGTTTGTATGCAGAATGAGTTGTCAATTTGGACTTGTAAATTTCAGATTTGAAAAATTGCTGACAACTACTAATCACTATTGGCTTGCATAGAATTGTGTCAAGAGGATGTGTTGTAAGTGGATGTTAATGTTATGCTAGTAAGCATAAAATCATAATGGGCATAGTGGTGCTGCTTACAAGAGACCAACAAATGAGGATCACTTCATTACCAAGCAAATCAATTTCTGTAGTAGACAGAGTTGCAAATTCCTATTGAATTTAATTACTAATGTCATTGCTTGGTTATGGAACAATCAAATTTGGATTGTATTATCAGATAATGATTAACTATTTGGCTACTTGATGAATGTGCCAAGGGTACACATTGCAAAAAGATCATGTGTGATGACCTGAAGGAACCAAACTTCATGGGGAGGTTTTCCCCTATCTTGGAAATGGGTTTCGGGTGAAACTCCATTGGACATTTTGGAAATGTCTCATCTGCACTATGTGTTGGTAAGCAACATGAGTGAGGTGGTATATATTATGTCGGTAAGACATGTGTGGATATGAAATGTAAAAAGGAGTTGAGATGGCAAACTGAGGGACTGTCAACTCAGAGAAGGGAGCCCCCATTCCTCCTTAACGAAGGAATACTGCATCGGCAAATGGATAAGTGTTCTGTGACCCTAGCTAAGAATATGCATGTCAAATTGTTAAAATTTCATATGCAAAGCATGTTTTGATTTGATTTCCATTATGACTGATTGCTTGAGTATGAATAGGGCCTATATGGCACACACCATAAAAGGGTGCACACTTTCCCAAAGTCGAGTCATGAAAGGGTTTCAATATTGATTACACCCTAGGGTGTGGATGCACTCCTGGTGTCTCAATAATTGATAGTGAATGATATGAAATATGATTACAGTTTTAGAGCAATAACGCTGTTGAGTTTTCTTATATTGCTTGTGTTGTCACGCTAAACAGATGTAGTTGGGTGTTGCACACTAAAGAGAAAAGGGTAAACAAGAGATTGTGGGAACGTTACAGTGTTGGCTTGACTACCTGTAGTCTGATAAACCCAACTGTTAGCTGGCTTGGCTGAGTAGCCTGATAAACCCAATTGTGTATTGGCTTGGCTGGACAGTCTGATAAACCCAACTGTAGGTTAGCTTGACTGTGCTTGATATGTATAAAAAGATGTTGTGGAGATTGTGGGGATTTGGTGAGATGTGGTGAAGATGTCACTAAAATAGGGCTATTATATGCCTGGGGATCCATAGTAGATCCTGGATCTGGAAATGGTCATGGTAAAGTTCCAAGCCCAGTCGGCGTGAAGGTGTAATGGCTGGACATTAATTATTTGATGTTGTGGAGTAGCCTGCGTGCTGACCTAACATCCATGTCCATAGGCAATCCCAAGGCTTGCAAAGCGAAGCAGGAACCTGTGGACCAAAGAGCCAAACGCACAATATAGATAAGTATTGGATTATTTTGCAGCTTCTTGCTTATGAATATACATGTGTATATGATTTGGTTATGATATTCTAAGCTCTTGTTTAGAGATAAAAACTGATGAGGATAAACTAAACATATGAATCTATTCAATGTTTGAATATAGGTATCACTAGGAGCGAGGACCATGAAGGCATCTTAGGGGTGCATGTGGACATGTGACTGTCCTGAAGATCTCAAGAAGAACAATAATGAAAAAGGTGCTAGTGGGACTGTGAAGGTCCTAGCAGCCAAATATTTGTAGACAAACCATGTGGAGAGACTCCATGGTTGATAGGTCTGGAATATACTGAAGACACTAAGTGTCATGGCCAAGGAAGGTTGGGCCAGCATTCACGGTGAAGTAAAAGAGGCTAAGAGCATGAAAACCACAGTGGTGGTGTGGGTTCCAGAATGGAACAAGACAAAGAGGGGAAAAACTCTTGCTGCTCTCTCTTTCCTTTTTTTATATGTATCTATATATATATATATATGCTTATGCATTGTGAAAACAAAAGATTGTTGAATGCATGTATGACTGAAAATAGAATGTGTTTATTTGCTTAAAATAAATTATGAATGCTGGAATAGTTAATTCCCTGCCCAAGAATGGACATGAATGAGCTCATGTGCCTGTTGGGAAGGCATGAAAAGTATAAAAGTCCGTTGATAATACTTGGACCGTCATGCCAATTGGGAAATTAATTGACTGATTTTAATGCCTATATTATACTTGGTCTAACAAAATTTCAATGATGCATTTCACAGGTGAGAAAAGTGAAATCCAGTGTGCACATTGATCATGGCAATAGACCAAAAGCTATTGTACTTGGCTGGAAGTCTCCTTCAAACAATTTCCAAGACCCAAGATAATATTGGAGAGATGCTCAAGATACAAAAAAGGCAGAATGAGATGAACCACCAGATTTTGCAAGACTCTATTTCTTTGCAGAAGGAGGTAAAAAGCCTTCTGGGAGCAATCCGTAAAGGAAAGAAAAGTGGATCAATGATGGGGCATTCATCCAAGCGATCTGTTAAGAAATGTTACAAGCATGAAGACTCAAAATAAATTGAGCAAGTAAAGATGAAGTAGCCAGCGAAATGTTGGAAATGCGGAGGACATCATTACCACCGGGACTGCCCAACGAGGGAACATCAAGAGGGTAGCAGCCACAAAGTTCCTAGACTTGGGGATGAGCCAAAAGCTGAGAACCAACAAGAGAAGCTCATGGAAGCTGAGGGGCTTGGTCCTGAAAGTTCAAGTAAATAATTGAACGTGGGACAGATCTGCAAAATTTCAAAATTTTGGATGTGCAAATTGTATTTCTATTCCTATGTATTGGAACACCGAGGACAGTGTTATTCCAAGGGGGAGGGGATTGTAATGTCCCAGTTTTGACCCCATTTACATTAAAATATATATGATGTATATATTGTAATTAATCATGGTGTGGAGCTACGGCAAAAGCCCCACCATCGATTTGGTTGTGTTATGTTTCGACGATAGGGATCGTTGCCGATGGTATATCATGCTATCCGGCACATTATAGTTTTGGCATCATGTAAATATGCACATTAATTAAAATGAAACTACAACCAGCTACGACGGTGCAACTTTAATGAAAAGGGCATGATTTTCCTAAGGATAAGGGGGGGATTGTTAAACCTTGAGCCTTGGGGGGAAAATCCATGTGTCAACCACCCATTTAAACTTCTGTTGTTTGTTAGTTGGGAGTAGTTATTGCTGGGAAGTGGTGGGTGGCAGGACTGTCAATATTTGCCACACGTCCACTCCACCAGCCGTCTCTCCATCTTCACGTGGGAAATGGAAACACCACTACGCCATACTCTCCATCGTTTTTGGGGTTCATCCTCACGCATACGTTTTTCTCTCTTCACCTCCTCACGCAAGTAGGGGGTCAGGTCTCCACCTTTTTGCTGATTGTGGTCTGTGTAAGTTTCCCCTTCACACAAGGAGTACTGTTTAACTCACGCATAGGTCAGGATTGTGTTCTCACACAACGAGCTTGAAGAGTGGCCTGAGAGGCACGATTTCTGTTGTGTATGCTTTTCTCCATGCCGATTTTTGGTTCTACATATGAGTTTCCCCTATTCAAGCTGAGGATTGGATCTCCTCTTCATTATGGATTGTGTATTTTCCCGTTGCTGCAAGGATGAAGACGGGGTTGTCATTTTCCCTGGTTTTGGGTTGCTATGTGTGCAATTATCTTTTGGGTTTCCGTTGAGTTGTTTTGGCCATGCTAATTCCAAGAACAACTCTGAATCGCCTTGTTTGGCTTGAGCTGTGTTCACCATCTTTGGGTTGTCACCCTGTTTCCTTTGGTTTTCTTCACAGAGCTGTGAATTACTTGGTTTTACTGCGAGTATGCAGCGGTTGGTCTTCAGACTCTGTGGAGTGGGATTGAAGGCTGGGTATGCTTGAGAAACCTGGTGTTTGGAAGCCACACAGACAGAGTTAGATGGTTGGCTTTCTTTTCCACAACCCGAGAATAGCACTGGAAAGGGAAGTCAGGACCTGAGGGACTGTGAAGCAGAGAAGGGACTGATTCCTGGTGTTGGGTGTGTGTGGGTGTCTTAGAAGTTAGGCTAGCTCAGGGGTAGGCGTCCTTAGCTCTTCCTTGAGCTTACAAACTTAGCATTCAGCCTTTCCTAGCTCCTTGATGGCCTGATAAACCCAACTGTGTTGACTTGGTTGTTTTGTGTATCCTTGGCTATGTGTAAGCCTGCTTAGTCCCTTATTCCTTGGGGAATCATGCCCAGCTCGGGGGTGGCAGTGTTGCTGAGAGATTGATGAGCACGTTGGCCTATGGTTGGGTGGAACGTTGCAGCGACATAGCTGGTTGTGGGATGAATTCTTCATAAGATAAGCATTCTTGAGTATTTCATCTCTGCAATTACATTTACTGTCTAATGAATGAACATGTTGATGCTTGAATGTATGTTTGCTTCCGCTGTATGTTGAATAATTATGCATCTTAGCATGATTTCTGTTTTAAGCATTTTATTTCAACATTATATGCATGTTCATCTTCATGGGGGCTAGTTGCCCAGATGTTTGATGGTTTGGTAGCGTCCTCTTCGCCAGTCGGAGGGTCGGGGACGTTACAAATCTCACATGTAGTTTCCTTTCACTTGTGGTATTAAAGAATTTCAGCACACAAGTTATTTTAGTGTCCCATGATTTGTTGATGATTCCTGCTATTACTATTCAAAATTCATGTGCCAACAACCTAACAACATCCAACACCTAGGAATGGATTTGTGCATGAAATGTTTCATGAAGTTCCTTTTGAGCCATGATCTAAAAGTCCATGCTAATTAAAATTCTCCTTAATATTCAACTTTTACGGCAAACCCCACAGTTAATTGTAGTACCTTTGATAAATGATCTTTGGATAAATCATAAACTAGGTGATAATACATAATCAAATTTTCTAGAGATAATTAGATTCGATAGTTTTTTTTGTTGCAATTTGCGAACAATACCTTGAGAGCATATAAGGATTCAACATTTTTTAGGGTTCCAAATAATAACTTATAACTTAGGTATTAAATATTGTAAAGAAAAGATGTAATCCTATTTGCAGAAGATATGACAATCTGGATCGCATCCTACTGTATAATAAAATGCAATGTCTATAATTTATAAAATGTAATGTTTATACTTTACAGCGAGTTGTAACATGCCACAAATCAGCACTATTTCCCAGGAATTTATATGTCCTTGTAGTACCAAAAGTTATGCATCCTTGCTTGAAGTTTCATCTTCTATATGTGTAATGATACAATTTTATTATAAATTGAATTTCACCAACTCTTCACAAAAATTAATAAGCAAATTCATCATAAATAGGCCCAAATTAACCCCCTCCTACTTATGGAAATTAAAAATTATGGAATTTCCATTGCATATTCAATTTCATGTAAGATGGTAATACACTGTGTTAGCACCTATGCTAAAATTTGAATATTTTTACATATGTGTTAGCACTATTTTTTGGGCTAAGTAGTTGGCAAGGGATTAGGCCAGTGAAAGGAGGAATAAGGTCTGTAAATTTTCATATCACATGGCCTTGAAGAGTGGTAATAAGCTTTTGAAGATATTCGAAGGATCATTTCTAGGTTAGAAATAACAAATAATGAAAGATTTCTGATTTTTAACTTTGCAAATGTGTATGAATGAGAAATTTGTTCCGCGTTAAATGGTGAAAGCAATAAATGGCTTAGATGCATAAGCAGAGGAAATCGAGACTGGAGATTAATTTTGATAAGGACGGATGCACAGTTTAAAGGAAATTCTACAATGGCAGAACAAGATTAATTTGCAGGAAAGAGCAACCGTTGGATGGACAGGGAGAGGAAGATCCACGGTGTACAAGGATTTTGTTCAGTAAACATGTGTGGAGAAATAAATTATGGAGGTTTGCAAAATCTATTATACTTTTCATATTTTAATGGTTGATATTGAATGTTGTCCAGGATCAATGATGGATGAGTATTTAGCAACCCCAACATGCACGGACATACAAAATCTATGCCTTTGTGAAATTCGGTATGAGCACCATATTTCAAGGGTTGATATATAATGATGATGAAGATCTAGGGCCAATGTGAATTTCACAAATGAAACATGCATGAGAGATAAAATAGTTTGGGGCTGCGAAATCTTGTACGACCCATTTATTCTGATGGCCATGATCTTGAGCGGGCCAAATCTATGGTGGATATGCATTTCACAGCTGAAACATGCACGAGAGATAAAATAGTTCGGGGCTGTGAAATCTTGTAGAACCCACACTTTGAACGGCAGAGATCATGGCAGAGTTTTGATCTATGGCTCAAATTGATTTCGCAATGGAAATAGGCAGGAAGTTTATTAGGATGTCAGATTGCAAAATCGTGTGGGAGTTGCATTGTTTGACGGGTAAAATTTATTGACGATTCAGATCTACGGCCAGAAATGATTCCACAAGAGAAAGGCACGAGAAGGAAGAACATGAGTTTATGTGCAAAATGGAGATAAAGTGTGGATAAAATCAATGGTGCAGATTTCATATGGGAGAGGTCTAGGGTTCATAATCATTTTGCAAGTGAGACATGCGCACTCTGAAGATGGAAACAAATTTGTGAGATTGGTTAAAGGAAAAAGAAGATCAACAATGTACAAAGTTCCACAACTAGATCAATCATTAAGTTTTATTTTTAGATAGTGAGTGGCATGAAGGATAAAATAAGGTAACGGGGTATTGGAGGAAAATAGTGGATTAAGTGGGAGAGAGGATCAACGGTCCAAAATCAATAAGCCATAATGGAAGGCTAAGAATGGTTTTTAATTTAGAAGATGTAAGGATGAAGGAAACCATTGCAGGTTGTTCGAAGATCCTGTAACCAGTCATTTTCACCAATCATGCATGAGTCCCAAGTGTCTAGTTTTCCATTTTTATCCATTACGTGCAACCAAGCGTGCTTTCCTGATTTTCTCGTGATCATGGCAAACCTGCCAAGTCAAAATTTGTTAATATTTTGATCCCCCACGTTGTAACTGAATTTGGCTCTGTTTCAAGGTTGGTCTTGGGAGCCCATGACAGTATAAATATAGCGTCAAGAGAGGAAGAACAGGTTGGAACTTTCATTCAGAAGCCTTCTGTGCTTGGGATTTTGTAGCTCTGTCATTTTCTTGGAAGTATTAATGTAATGTATTTTCTGAGATTTCTGAGATTCATCAAGTTGTTCCATGTTCAGTTATGTTTTCCTGTATTTCACATTTCCATGTGCATTGTTTCCAATACATTTCTAGATTGTATGTAAGGAATTCATCCTTGTTAAATGCTCCTTATATCATAAATTGTATTCGTTACGTGTGTATAATGACTGAGATGGAATTCATCCTTAGATAGATGCTATGTTTCAGTTATTAGCCTCGATTGTTGTTTCTACTAAAGGTGTTCCAAGAGATTCATCCATAGACAGGTGCCTCTTGTTTCACTGGGATTTATTCATTTCAATGTATCATTATATCAAGTTATTAGACTGAATATAACAACCACATTGCCTCAGATTACATAATAGAATCAACACTTATTATTATTGTAATTCCTTTGAATATTTTCAGGTTGTGACTCAATTACCCAATGGTACTTCTTGTTTTTATGTCTTACCATATTTAAAATTACAAATATCTTGTTCTTATCAGATATCTAG
This sequence comes from Pseudotsuga menziesii, assembly GCA_001517045.1. Classification (NCBI taxonomy): domain Eukaryota; kingdom Viridiplantae; phylum Streptophyta; class Pinopsida; order Pinales; family Pinaceae; genus Pseudotsuga; species Pseudotsuga menziesii. The sequence goes on along the minus strand of LPNX010525813.1, from coordinate 1,163,815 downwards.
TCTTCTAATCACTTCCTTAAATATATATGTATATGTGAATGATTTGCGACATAGAGAGAGCCCTCTCTGACTGTATAAGCTAGAATACAGTCTAAAGACTAGTTTGAAATGGTTACCCCAATGATCTCCTACCACAACCATAGGAAAAGCATTGGCTAATAACATCTTAATGCCATTGTCGGGGAATAATCACTATTGTCTCTTTGGGAAAACAACATTGTCCTAGTTCTACGACCTGGTTGAGGAGACAATCATAGACACATACCTAGTTGTATATGATCTGACGACTCCACTCAAAATTCAGAAGGTGACTCCACTGGAAATACTGGCAGCCATAAGGACCAATACGAGGAGCAATCTTGATGTTTAGTCATTTCAATAAATTTTCGATCCAGAGAGCCTGATTGAAGGTGTTGTTTCCATTGATGATATATCTAAGAATTGTGGTGAGCAATTGGAGTTAGTTCTCCCTAGAACTAAGTCTAAGTCTGGACTATCTGAATTAATATTGGACCCCTCCGCGTTCAAACTCTCCTGTACATCCTAGTCGCCTGAGATCTCAGAGTCTCTGGGTGGGAATCTTTGACCCTTGTCTAACCAAGAGTGCCCCACACTTACTTCTGAATTAACCCTATTAAATTTCACTTCCATAAGACAGTCTATTGCCACATAACTGGAGGAGAAGAGGGATGAAGGATAACTGGTTAGATAAGAAAAATCCTAAACAATATCTATCCCAATACCATTCCATGAGGAGGAGGGAGAGTGAATCTATCCAAGAATTTTTTGACAGATTTATGAAGACATATAATTCTATCCCTGCCCAATTCAAACCCCCCTAGTTCTTCCCAGCTCCAATATGTTGAATCTTTTGATAGTGAGTTCACCCTGTTGTTGAGCAAAATAAAATCAGCCTCCTTGGCCGATATGATGAAGGATTCCATAGAGGTAGAAGTGAACTTCTCTGCTGCCAGAAAGAAGAAGAGGGATGAAGGAGACTGGAGGAGAGAAGAGGGAGATAGAATAAGAGATAAAGAGCCTATTTTTCCTTCCTCATATAACTCACAAGAGGTTAGAATGGACATGATGATGAAGCCCATGGAAAAATTGATGGAAATACTCTCTATGGATAACAGACCACCTCCCAGGGAAAATCAAGAGCATCAAAATAGAAACTATAAATCTAGGAGGCCACAAATCCTCCAAAATAGACAGAGAGATTAGTGAAACCCTCTTGATCCACCTGTCAGACCCCCATTTTAGGAGAATTATGTGGAGCAAGACTATGAAAATCAAGCTGAGGATGAAATCGACCAGCTGGATACAGACTCATCCTCCACCTTTTTTACTAAAGAAGAGCATGATAATTCCTGTCAAGAATAGGGGAAGATTCCCGCAGAGGAAACATACGAATTTAAGAAAGGATATTAGATGGTTGTCATGGATCTACAAAGGAAGATCTAACTGAGAAATAGAGTTGACCCTGTCATGAGAAATAAATATGTAGGAAATAAGGCCTCTACAAGCAAGCCCAAAAATGACACACCCCCTAAGGATAGCTCCACAAATGTGACAGAGCCCAAAGGGAAATAAAGGAAAGAAGATAGTCCAAGGAGATCAGACCAAGGACAAACCTCTTTCACTCTAGAGGCTGAAATTGTGAAGATCAAAATCTCTATCCCTCTTACTGAGTTATTAAAAAATTTTGAATATCATTTTAAGATCGCCACTGTGCTAAAACCTCCGGGATAAATCTCCACAATATCAGACTCCCTTAACCTTCAAGATGACAGTCCTACCATCCTGTTCAGACCTCACGTGGATGAGCCATATGATGAAGACATCCCTCCATTCTATGTCATCCTAAACATTCATAATTCCATTCTACACAATTCCAAGCTTGATTCAAGGGCCTCCCATAATCTAATGCCCAGAATAATCATGGATAAGCTAGGGTTGGAAGTGACCAGACCATACAAATACCTTTTCTCCTTTGATTCCAGTAAATTAATGTGCCTTGAATTGATCAAGGATTTGGTAATTTCTTTATCCCAAATCCCTGCCAAAACCCTTGTCATGGGCATAGTTGTGGCTGATATCCCTCCAAATTTTGCAATGTTGTTATCAATATCTTGGGCAAGAAAACTTAAAGATGCCCTCCAAATGGACATGTCATATGCCACCATCCCTTTTATTTGGTGTACAGAGAAGGATTTTTAGAGAGAAAATGTTGGCATACATGGTGACCAATGGTAAGAGGCCAAACAATCACCCCATTTATGCATTGGATACTGAGATGGGATTAGCTATTTTCTTTACAAAAGGAGGCAAAGACAGTTGTAGTTCACAGAATGTTGCCTTTGTACCCACTCAGGAGGAGCTGGAAGGAGTGTGGGATGTAATTTTTGATGGGGCAGCATGCAGAGAAGGGGCGGGAACTAGAGTTTGGGTGAAACCCCATGAGGAAGAGCTTTGAATTACTCCTACAAACTTGCCTTCGATTGCGCAGATAATGAGGCAGAGTACAAGGCTATGATGTTAGCGATTTATATATTGAATGGGTTCCAAGTTAGGAGGGTGGTGATACATGGGGACTCCGAGATGATAATTAAACAAATTCAAGGTGAGCCTTCAGGACAGACATCCCAGGATGAGGAGCTACAAAATTGTTGCCTAGGACCTGATAGAATGTTTTGAAGAATGCAATTTTAATCTAATCTCCAGAGTACAAAATTGTGTAGTTGATTCTCTAGCCACTTTTGTTGTCATTTTTAAGGTCCCCATACACCCTAATGGAAAATACAAATTTGAAGTTAGGCACAAACCCTTTGTTCCATATAATGTTAAGAGTTGGAAATTCTTTGAAGACAACAAACAAATTCAAAACTTCCTCACTCTCACTGGGGAGTTTTATGGTTTGAACATTGATGAAAATATTGCACTCCTATAAGGGCCTACACTCACCTAGGAATCCTTGTCAAGCCAGGTTGGCAGTTCAAGCGACACGCCGTAGGTTGAGATTGTCTTCCTTGTTGAGTCTGCTGAGGGCTGCAAGAATAAAGAAGTTGTTTTGCCCGAGTTGCAGAGGACTGATGGGTAGTAAACATATCTAAACAATATTTGTGGCAAGGATATCTTGCAGCTTAAAGGTAACTTTATCCCCAAGGGTTTAGCTCCTTTGGAAAAGCTCTTCGACCCAAATGATGTTGCCAAGGAGCCTCAACTTGTTCCAAGGTGTGAGGATGTGGAATATGTTAATATTGGAACAAAATATCATCCCAAGGTCATAAAAAACTCAAGAACCCTCTCGCCAGATTCCAAGCATAAATACATCTCACTGATGAAAGAATATTCAGATGTGTTTTCTTGGATATAATGTGATCTCAAGGCTTATGACACAAGTGTAATCTAGAACACTATACCAATAGAAAAGGATGAGATGCCTTTCATACAAAATCTAAGGAGAATGAACCCCAAGTTGTTGCCCCTAGTGGAAAAGGAAATAAAGAAACTATTTTGAGAAAAAAATCAATGTGGCCCTTAGATTCTCAAGGTGCATGGCCAACTTGGTCCCAGTAAGGAAGAAGAATGGAGAGATAAGGATATGCATTGATTTCAAAAATCTAAACAGGGTTTCTTTAAAATATCATTATCCTCTCCCTAAGATGGATTGCATTTTGCAGAGGGTACTGGGCTCCCAAAGGATCTCCACCTTGGATGGATTCTCAGGCTACAATCAGATCATGGTGCACCCAGAAGACCAAGAGAAGGCGCCTTTCACCACTCCCTGGGGCACTTTTATGTATGTAAAAATTCCATTTGGACTCATGAATGCAGGGGAAACCTTCCAGCGGGAAATGGAAATAGCTTTCACCGATGAAAAGGACAAGATTTTGGTCATCTATTTGGACAATATCACTATCTTTTCAAATTCTGATGAAGAACACGTCACACACCTGCTGAGGATGTTTAGAAAATGCAGAAAAAACAGCATCTCCCTGAATCCGAAGAAGTCATTATTTACTATGAAGGAAGGAAAGATGCTTGGGCACATAATTTCTTAGGAAGGCATCAAGATAGACATGAAGAGAGTTGAGGAAATTCATAAAATTGAGCTCCCTTGAAACAACGTTGAGGTTCAGTCCTTTTTGGGGAAGGTGAATTTTCTGAGAAGGTTCATTGTTGCCTTTGCTAAGACAGTAAGGTGTATAACCAACATGCTAGGAAAGGACAAAGAGATCAAGTGGACACCTAAAGCAAAACAGTCTTTTGAAGATATAAAGAAGGAAATTTCTGAAGCCCCTGTACTGGCAAGCCCGTATTTCTCCAAATATTTTCTCATATTCTCATTTGCTTCATAGAATACAATGGTTGGGGTATTGTTGCAAAACAATAATGAGGGAAATGAGCAACCCATTTCCTTCTACAGCAAGACATTGAGAGATTCCCCATTGAAATACAACATCTTGGATAAGCAGGCTTATGCTCTGGTGCAAGCCTTGAATGAGTTCAAAGTTTACATCCTGCACTCTCACATTATTTCCCATGCCCCCACTAGTGCAGTAAATGATATCCTAACCCAACCAAATATTGAGGGTAGGAGGGGAAAATGGATAGCATTCCTACTCGAATGTGACTTGGAGATCAAGCCCACCAAGTTGGTTAAAGGCAAGGGCCTAGCCAAACTCATGGAACGGTCCAACTGTGACACTCTCAGCCTACACATGATTGTTGAATTGTCCACAGAGAAGAAAAAACCCAAGGAACAACCAGATCCACAAATAGTTGAGCACCTCATGTCATCCCCATGGTATACTGACCTTGTCTTTGTGTTCCAACACCTGCAAGCCCCATAGGGTATGGGCAGAACAAGGGATAGATTCCTCAAACAAAAAGCAGTGAGGTTTTGCATCTTAAATGGGAAGTTGTATTGGAAAGAGCCAGGAGGAGTCTTGTTGAACTATGTGGATGAACAGGGGGCTAAGAATCTTGTTGAAGAATTTCATGCAGGGGAATTTGGAGGTCATCATTACTGGAAGGCCACTATGAATAAGATCATGAGGGCAGGATTTTATTGGCCCACCATATTTTCTGATGCTCACAAGAAGGTTGATTCCTACCATAACTGTCATATCTTTGAAGGAAGGAGGAAGCTTCTGCCATTGCCTCTAAATCCCATACATGTTGAATCCCCCTTCCAGCAATGGGGACTGTATTTCATTCTAAAGATAAACCCTTCTTCCTTAGGGCAGCACAAGTGGATCCTCACTGCCAAAGATTACTTGACTAAGTGGATTGAGGCCATCCCAACTAGACAGGCCACTGAGATAGTGATTATGCAATTTCTGAAGGAGCACATCTTGTCAAGGTTTGGGGTCCTTATAAATTTGATCACTGATAATGCTGTTGCATTCAAGTCAAAAAGGATGGTCGAATTTTGTTTCAAATACCAAACACAGCTGGGCATTCCATATCCTATTACCCATAGGGAAATGGGTTGGAAGAATATTTGAACAAGAGTCTTATGAGGATGATCAAAGAGCTACTGTAAGACAATAAGAAATCTAGGCACACAAAGTTGTCCCATGCTTTGTGGGCTCACATAATCAGTGTGAAGAAATATATTGGAACCTTGCCATTTTAGCTGGTCTATGGCTCCGAGGTAATCTTCCCTAGTTCCTTGATCTTTCCAGTGATGAGAATGTTGCAAGAAGAAGATGTTGAAACCCACCCAACCCATAGAAGAATGTATTAGCTGGTTGAGCTACAGCAACAAAGGGAGAAACTTTTTGATAGAACTCAGAAATGTCAAGACAAGATGATAGAGATATTTAATAGAAGGACAAAACATGATGATTTCCATATGGGATATGTAGTGTTACAATGGGATGCACCCCATGAAGAGAAGGGGAAGCATGGAAAATTGATCACTTATAGAATGGGCCTTTCAAAATTGCAGCTTTCAGAGGGAAGATTTCCTACATATTGGAAGAGATGGAGGGTGGTCTGGTATATGGAGCTCCTGCGAATGGGAGGCTCCTCAAGCACTACTTTCTGTAAAGTAAGTTCAGTTTCCATGTCATTGTATATACCATCTCTTTTTAACATTGCATGTGTGGACAACTCTCTGACAGACTTAAAGCCCGAGGTGAAGGCAGTAAGGTCCCCAAGAGGAGACGTCATTTGGTTTTCTTTTTATGCAGATTTGAAGTAACATGCACTAGAACAAATTTTGAATATTTTAGGAAATCTTGGGACTAGCCCAATGGATTAGGAACTTGGTCTATGAGGTTCTTTGCTACCCCACAGGGAGGATAGCATCCCTGAGTTGAGTCATTGTTAGCACCTGTGCTAAAATTTGAAGATTTTTACAGATGTGTTAGCACTGGCTTTTGGGCTAAGTAGTTGGAAAGTGATTAGGCCAGTGAAAGGAGGAATAAAGTCTGTAAAGTTTCATATCACATGACCTTGAAGAGTGGTAATAAGGTTCTGAAGATATTCGAAGGATCATTTCTAGTTTAGAAATGCAAAATAATTGAAAGATTTCTTATTTTTAACTTTGCAAATGTGTATGAATAAGAAATCCGCTCCAGGTTAAATGTTGAAATAAATAAACGGCTTAGATTTATAAGCGGACGAAACCGAGGTTGAAAATTAATTTTGCTAAGGACAGATGTATGGTTTTAAATAAATTCTACATTGGCGAAAGGAGATTAATTTGTAGGCAAGAGCGATCGTTGGATGGACAGGGAGATGCAGATCGATAGTGTATAAGGATTCCTCTGAGTAAACATGCGTAGAGAAATACATTATGGAGGTTGTGAAATCTGTTATACTTTTCATATTTTAATGGACGATATTGAATGTTATCCAAGATCAATGACTGATGAGTATTTAACAACCCCAACATGTACAGACATACAAAATCTCCGCCTTTGCGAAATCTGGTATGAGCAGCATATTTGAAGGGTTGAGATATAACGATGATGAATATCTGCGGTCGATGTGGATTTCACAGCCGAAACATGCACGAGAGATAAAATAGTTTGGGGCTGGGAAATCTTGTAGGACCTACTTATTCTGGCGGCCATGATCTTGAGCGGGCCAAATCTATGGTGAATATGCAATTCGCAGCCAAAACATGCATGAGAGATAAAATAGTTTGGGGCTGCGAAATCTTGTAGACCCCGCACTTTGAATGGCGGAGATCATGGTGGAGTTTTGATTTATGGCTCAAATTTATTTCGCAATGGAAATAAGCAGGAAGTTTATTAGGATGTTGGATTGTCAAATCGTGTGGGAGTTGCATTGTCCGACGGGTAAGATTTATTTAAGATTCAGATCTATGGCCAGAAATGATTTCACAAGACAAAGGTGCGACGAGGAAGAATATGAGTTTTTGTGCGAAATGGAGATAAAGCATGGATAAAATCAATGGTGCCAATTTCATCTAGGAGAGATCTAGGACTCTGAATCATTTCACAAGGGAGACATGCTCACTCTGAAGATGGAAAAAAAATTGCGAGATTGGTTAAAGGAAAAAGAAGATTAACAATGTACAAAGGCACACAACTAGATCAATGGTTACGTTTTATTTTTAGATGGTGGGTGGAATGAAGGATAAAAGAAGGTAATGGGGTATTGGAGGAAAATAGTGGATTAAGTGGGTGAGAGGATCGATGATACAAAATTAGTCAAACATAATGGAAGGCTAAGAACGGATTTTAATTCAGAAGATGCAAGGAGGAAGAAAACCATTGCAGGTTGTTCGAGGATCCTCTAACTAGTCATTTTCACCAAGCAAGCCTGAGTCCCAGGTGTCTAGTTTTCATTTTATCCATCACATGCAGCCCAGCGTGCTTTCCCAATTTTCTCGTGATCATGGTGAACCTGCCAGGTCGGAATTTGTTAATATGTTTTCTGTGTGTTTTTTATCCCCACACTGTAACTGGATTTGGATATGTTTCTAGGTTGGTCTCAGGAGCCCATCACACTATAAATATATCCTCAAGAGAGGAAGAACTAGTTGGAACTTTCATTCAGAATCCTTCTGTGCTTGGTATTTTGTAGCTCTGTCATTTTCTTGGAATTAATAATGAAAAGTATTTTCTAAGTTTTATGATATTCATCAAGTTGTTCTATGTTCAATTATGTTTTCATGTATTTCACATTTCCATGCATGTGCATTGCTGCCAATACATTTCTAGATTGTATGTAAGGAATTCGTCCTTGTTAAATGCTCCTTATATCATAAATTGTATTCGTTACGTGTTTATAATGACTGAGATCAAATTCATCCTTAGATAGATGTTGTGTTTTAGTTATTAGCCTCTATTGTTGTTTCTACTAAAGGTGTTCCAAGAGATTCATCCATAGCCAGGTGCCTCTTGTTTCACTGAGATTTCTTCATTTCAATGTGTCATTATATCAAGTTATTAGACTGAATATAAAAACCATGTTGCCTCATATTACATAATAGAATCAACACTCATTATTTTTGTAATCCCCTTGAATATTTTCAAGCCATGACTCCATTTCCCAATGGTACTTCTTGTTTGGTTGTCTTACCATCTTTAAAATTACAAATATCTTGTTCTTATCATATATCTAGTCTTCTGATCACTTGCTTAAACCTATATGTATATGTGAATGAGTTTGTGACATAGAGAGAGCCATACCTGACTGTATAGGCTAGAATACAGTCTAAATATTGGTTTGAAATGGTTACCCCAGTGATCTCCTACCACAACCATAGGAAAATCATTGGGTGATCACACACTGCAAGTCGAATTGCAAATAATAATTTGTCAATATTTTGCTACTTCCAAAACTTTTAAATACTCATATTTGTCAATTGTTGAATCAACCCAAGTTCTTATGTCATAAGGTTCAACACATTTTATTGAATATTTGAAATCCATTAGGATTCACTAAATTATAAAGGAAAATCTCAAGACGAATTATTGCGACGATTTTTTTAAGTGTGTGTGTGTATTCAAAATTTTGAAATTTTTATATATGGACGAACCTAATGCCGAATTTCATGGTTTCAAAACTTGAACCATGTAACATACACCCAAACAGTCCAATATGGTCCAATAGGGAGATATGGCTTAAATCAACAATGCAATAAAGTTCCAACAAGAAAAACCACCCTATCATAATCAAGTCAATATGATCCTCACTTAGAAAGGACAATGTATTTTTTGTTATAGATGCTTCCATGCAACATGTGCAAGAAACACCTTCAACATAGGATATTACAATGAAGAAGATATGTCTCTGTGACATCCCAAAGCTATCAAAACAAGAACCATAAAAGCTTAAATCTCAAATTGGAATAGAACTGGAATAACAACCAAGTTGAATAACTAGTCCAAGAAAAATACATGAAAGATGCAAAACTTAATTCAAGATTTTATATTTTTTTTCTCCAGTTATGAATATGTTTGAGTGTGTGTGTGTGTATGTGTAAATCCAAACTATTAGACACCAAATATGCTAAGTATGTTGATGTAGATAGAATCTAAGGGTGAATATGAAAAAATGGCATCATTATATAAGATTTGATTAGGGTTTGCAAGGGGGGTCAATTTTTATTTTGATTTTTTCTTTTTTTCCCATTTTCTAGGCCAAGAAACGTCAAGCTGTAGACGAATTCAAGCCATTCTTGGTCGATACTGCATAGACCTGAGCTTGGATGAGTGGAATGTTGACACAAATATGTTAATGGATATTGAGGGTCCTACGTATTTTTTGTTAGGTGTTACCACTCAAATACCTGTAAAGCTTTATGATTTAGTCCATATCGGGTTGGATATGTTGGTCTTACCTGAAGTATATCATCATAAACACCATAGCTACTATTTCTATTTTGGATCTATATTTGGTCCAAATTGATGGGTTTTATATTGTGATTTTGCTTCAACATTGGAGCTTCTCAAGACCATAGATCTTGTGACAATTCAAATTTCAACTACAACTAGCCCCCTACATATAGTTATGGAAAATGGAGATTGCAATTCTCTATAGAATAGTTATCATACTAAAACAAATATACAACTCTATAGAAGATAACATGTATAGATCGTTGAGGAAGAAAGATGGTGGTGTCCCATTGTAATTTTGTCGATGGATGTGATATTCTCATGGATTGTTGTGTATTCAACAGCTAAGAGAATTCAGTAATACTACTTGCAATATTGTTGCAGTTGCTTCTGCTTTGAAGCTGCATAGATGAGTTAGAGAAAATGCACTAGATAATACTACCTCATAATGTTTTGCAACTCTGTTGGTCCACTGATGTTCTTAGAGCCAAGTATTTTTGTCATAGTAAGCTTGGACCATTATCAAATCATCCAACCTCATGGGGAAGGCACATGAAATTAGTGTGGGTATTTTTTAGAGTGGGTCCAAGTTTTGTGCAAGGGTTTATCTAGGATGACCATTACAAGCGGTGGTGGATGACAATATTGTGTGCATATTTCAGGTATATACAATGTATTTTCTTGTATAGAAAATGAATTGAATTTAAAACAAGTAGCAAGACATAAACATCCTGAAATATTTAAGATGGAAGTGTGTAATATGAAATACACCTGAGGTAAATATTTTGCATCCACTATTAGATCTATCATCTAGAAGTCCTATACAACATAAAATATATCCCCATGAACATACAAATTTTGATGGAAAACATGTCAATGCTATAATTAGAAAGATCATATCTAGTCACTCAATGTCGAGCAATTGAGACAATTTTAGATAAGTGTAGTTGGCATGTTGTGCATGCCTTTGTCAAACTATTGCATCTTGAACAAGCCCAAAAGACAAGAGAATTTAGGTCACTCATATACACCTAAAATATATTCCACGATAAGAGATCTTCAAATGCAATAAACAAATAAAATTACATCTATGCTAACATGATAAGAGTGCAAATAAAGCAACCTGCTTCCTTGGACAATTCTAAGTTCAATGTAGTTTCGATTGCAACTTTATAGAATTATCTTAGGTATACATCGCCAATAATAATTTTATTTAACTAAACAAATAAGGATTACAACAACTGTTGAAATTGTTTAGAGGATTTTTGCAAAAAGCTGTTGGAATTGAGGCAACTGCTAGGAAATGTTTTCGAGACATTTTTGAGGTGTTCTAATGCTATTTGGGTTTTGGTAAGGGAGTAAAGAGTCTGTCAAAAGATAATTGGAGAAATTAAAATTTCCAAAATATTTGATAATCCACATGATCCAAATCTTGCATAGGCCATAAAAAATAAAATGGACTTTATTAATGATATACAAGTATGTTTTGGTCATGTCTTATTAAGATGTAATATGAAATTGGAAAAAACAAATATTTTGTTGGTGCTTATGTGATGTACAATATTCTATAACTCTTTTCCATATCAAAATTGTTGTTTATGATTATTGCTTTATATGATAAAGATTTTCAATGTATCATATACTATGGTTCTTGGTTTATTTGAGGGATGTACAAGTTCTCATTGTTGTTTTGTTCTTTTGTCTTAATTTTCTAAACCCAACACTTCTTTCAAAAATAATTGCAAGATGTTTTGTATCTTCCTTTGGCTACTAATTGCTTATTTTTATTTTTATCTTTTGCTGCATGCACAACTAGGAGTTGAAGCCTTTGTTGATGCCCTTCTAGTTGTGCCCAAAATTTTGGCAGGAAATTTTGGACTAGATACTCAAGATGTGTTGGTTGGACTACATGTCAAATATTTTGTTGACAGTGTCAACATAATAGTTTTTCAACTATTTTCGAGAGTGACTCTTCGTAATTCTGATCATGTTTATTTTTTTGCAAGTGGAGCATGACAAAGGCAACATTGTTCGTTTAAATCATCTTACAGGAGAGCCGATGGATCCATATTTGGAGGGTATTTCTTACAAGTACTCCATCAAGCTCCAAATTATAAATCTTGGATATGGATTCATAACTTTGATGTGGCCCTTCTGTGTCCCATTTTTTTGCACCTGCCATGGATTGAATGCGAAATATTTTCTTAACCCTTAATTCCTGAATCAACTGAACAATTCATATCGGGTACTCTTTTATATCTATACACTTTTGTAGAAGCAAAATGAGTGGCAAACAATTCCTTGAGCTCCCTATGCATGAAACTCATAGAAATGAAATCTTCTGTTAAAGTTACAAATAATCATGTCATTTTAATGCATCAAGACATGATTCCACCAGCAATTTCATGCCTCGAGACCTGATTTCTCCAAATTCTCTTCAACATGCAACAACTAACGAACATCCAAAAACATCTAGATATTCAATACAGGTCAATTTAATACATTTAATACAGGTGAAATATGTTCCAGTGCCCAAAAATTGATCCCTTGCCCCAAAAAAATGTGTTGTGAGAGCCCAAAAAATTCAAAATAATGAGCCCTTACCTAGTAATTTCACAAATATTTTGCGAGCACCCAAAAAACTCAAAACAATGATCCCTTACCTAGTAATTTCACTTCAATAGCAGCCACTGGATTCGGCCTTGTCGGGTGTGTTATTTCAAAGAAAGAAAAGTTAGTCACATTCTGAGGCCATGACCAAGAATGAATTTGCTCGGGACAAGAAATATGATTACTTCTTTCACCCAAAACTTTCCCAATTTCTTTCCTTGATTTTTTTCCCTCGAGTTTTTCTTTTCTCCGAATAATTTTTCTTACATATGAAATTGATCTTTTAATATTATTATATTTATATAAATATTATGATTCACTATAATATATTTATATATTAAAAACATTATATTAATATTATATATTGAACCCCTTAATTAAATTAATAATTTTTTTAGCCATTTGTAATTGTGTCATTAACTATTTAGTTGTATTTTTTATTGGATGACTAAATTAGTCATTTTTAGTTGTGTTGCTCTAATTTAGTCATTTTTAGCTTAAAAACACTCTCATGGCTAACTTTTTTAGTCATGTAGTCATTTATCTCATTTTTTCTACTATTGTTAGGTATATTTTGTTTTAAGTAGTTTAGAGTAGACACTACATGTCAACCCACATTGTCATCATTCAAGGAGGATAATTACTTCATATCAAGGAATCAAAGACAGTGGCCTTACATGACCTCAAATTGAGGATTGATTATGCAAATATATCTAATGAGTTTCTCTTGGAAATAATTAGTGTTAATGGTAACCATAATATTGTTTCTGTAATTGCCAATAATGGGGTGAAGGATGACATACCCATGAAGAAAAACCTTAATCAAAATGGTATTAGGAATGAGAAAACTAACCAAAATGTCAGTGGTAATGAAAAATCCACTACATAGGTTTTGCAAAAATATCATGATAATGTTACTCTGTCGAGAATTATATTACTTCACACAAAGAGAGATGGGAGGACTAATGTTATGTTTTTAAAGTTCTTCATGCCAGAGACTTCATGGTTAATAATGCATTCATCATGTTGTAAAAGAGTATGGTAAGGAGGAAGGAATTGGCACTAATATTATACTTGAAAAGGAAATTAAATTTTATGACAATATAGATTCAATAGCCTTTATGCATTGTTATGATAAGGAGGACATCTTGTGTAATACAATGCCTACGAGATTTTTTGAGACAAGGAAATTTACGAAAATATTTGTGGAGACAATGAGAAATTGAATAAGATCCTAAGGTGGAGGGTCCAAATTCTAGAGAATAACATCAAGATCCTTAACTTCATGTAGGATTTCCACCTTACACCAACATTTTGGAATTTAACCCAAGAAAACAAGGAATGGCATCAACAAACAACGCTCATTCACATTCATTTTTCATTATGCATTATACATACATCAATGGTATGTAAATGCATGGCAATTTCAAATTTGAAATTTGTTAGGGCTATGATAGACATGAAGAAAGAATCCCAAATTTGAATTGGTTATTGTATTTCAATTCAAGATTTCTCCCTTTGTTTTCACTAATATTTCTTTTAATATCTTTATTAAGATATTATGCCATATGTGTCTCCATATCTCTCAAGGGTAACTCTTATAGTTTGTATATCTCCATATCCCATTGTGTAACTTATGTGAGTTGTACAATTCATGAATTCATGAGTGCTCTAGACCTTGAGATACGTTGCTTGGGAGGCTTAAAAGGATGAGTATATGGTTCTCCACATTGCCTACAATTGAAAGAAAAGTTTCCAGTGAAGACAAATGTGTGCAAACTGTGCAATAGTATCAAAGGTTGGCCACTACAAGAGGCTATGGAAAGTGATGTTAATATGAATATGGTAACTCTAACATTTCTTTGTAAAAATTGTAATTCTAATTAATATAATTGTAGGTGGTTCTACATATGAGGAGTTTTTATATTGTTTAGCTTTTTTATATATAACCCAAAATTTGAAAATATTTGTGGGGTACAATCGTGTATATTTTTTCATGAATTTGCATTACAATGTAATAGATTTTATGGCGACAAAATTGATTAAATTTCCTTATATTTTATTAAGTTTATGGTTTATTTGAGATTGAAAAGTAGAATGTGTGTAATGGCGACAAAATTGATTAAATTTCCTTATATTTTATTAAGTTTATGGTTTATTTGAGATTGAAAAGTAGAATGTGTGTAAATATCCTAAACGGTATACATGTTACGAAATTAAAACATGGCCTCTTTGTAAGTTTGTATTTGTAAGTTAGTATTTTAATAAATAAATATCCTAAACAGTATACGATTTATTTCTCATGTGCTACCTTAACTTTATATACGAACCTTTTTGCAACCAATGATATATTTGGAAGTTTTGGGATCACTTTATTTCATATCAAAGTCAACTGATATTGGATAGTTTATTTCTCATAAAAAATAAGCTTCAAGTTAGCAAATTCATAATTTAACTTAAACATTGCATACTCCGTTGATATGAGGAATATAAGGTCAGGCGATGATAAAAATTATTTTACATTATTTAAGACTTTAAATGTTTTCTTATTAGTATTTAATATGGGGGAAATAATTTGATATGCACTTATCTTCTTGGCTATCTTTTATGCGTCTTGAACAATCTTCTATGTATCTTTGGCACTATCTTTATAAGTTATGTTCATGATATAGCTGCACAATATTGGCATATATGTTTAGATATGTCTTTCATTTCTCAAACCTTTGACACTTCTATGATTGAACTAGCAACAACATACTTGGGATTAGGCTTTGTTTTCGAAAGTATAAGAAATGAAAGCATTGGTTGTTTTTATGTATAGAAACCTATGAAAAGTTGTAGAATTATATGAATTTAGCAGTTAATAATGATATTTAGTAACGTATCTGGTATTATGATTGATTTTTTTTTGAGTGGTTGGTCTATTATGGTCTGTATTAAAATACCGTGACCAGATTGATTGAGTTGCGAAAGATTTGGTGCAAGTATAATAGCTATCAAATATCGACTTAGAACCAATAAATGATCTCATGGAAACACCACATTATTTTCCCTGATATGGAGTGATGTTTTCCTTATACCTCTATACAAGACAAGGGGCTTATTTAGGCAGATAACTACTCGATCTTGATCTTCACTAGGAACTATTATAGGCTATAGAATTATTACTTAAACAATAGTTGTTGATTACATTAGGTAAATGAGGTCAACTTGGTCTAGGATTGACACTTGAATGGGCTTCGCCTCTATCATTGTTGGTGATTATTTTTCTTCAACTACAAGGTCTTTAGATTTATATGTAGGGTGTCAATCTCAAAATGGAAAAGATGTGCGCTCATATGATAGTTTAGATACTACCTTAGCTAGTAATTGATATGCTACTCATACTAGCATTAGAGAACTTTTGACTCGATCAATTGGTTCTACCCCTACATCTACTATTGGTGATAGATTTTCTCTAGCTTTTTGCTTCATTGGAAAATATATGAGATCATCACTAATGTAATTTAAAGTGGTGCTACTACTAAAACTTGATTATGCACTTGAGACTCGGAGTGGATTTCCATCTCTAAATCACTCAATCCAACACATGTTCCATTCTTTGATATTCCATTAGCAAATGAAAACATGATGATAATATCCTACATGGTTGTACCCTAATGTATTCTTGAGGGGAATCATTAATAGAAATCATTTGAAATATGATATGAAAGGAGGCTCAATAAAACTGTTATTCAAGCCATCAACCTTCTCAAACACCGCTTTGGAGACACTTTCTTGTGAGTTATTTTGGACTAATGGTTGTGATTTTGGTTATGCTTCATGGAGAGTTTACATTTTCTATACATGTCTGGAAGCAATAAATACATAAATAATTTTAAATGAACAATGTTGAGCATCTAGTTTTCTTTCTCTACTTAGCTATCCCTTTGTTCCCTACTCTTGCAGAAGAGTTGATGTGAAAAACAACCTTTCCATGGGTATTCCAAATCTTTCATGATCACAAATAAAAGAAGCCTATTATATTCACTAAATAATCCGAATTTTGGACCACCAACATTGACAACTATGTGAGTAGCTTACAAGATTTCAATTTTGTCGATGGATCTACGAGTCTCACCAAATATTTCTAGTGAAACCTATTAATACAACTTTGTTTGAAGGATAAAGATTTGTTGAAAACCAAATTGAGACTTCATTTTGACCATCTTCAGCTAAAGGTTTCCTCCCCAACTTTTCATTTATGTACCTAAAGAGGCCTCTTTTAGAGTAACAACCCATAACCATAATACTCGTGTTAAACAAAACCGTGTAGAGACCATGAAGAGAAAGGATAGTGAATGGGAAAGCAATTCGATTTCATATTGTCTTCACTCTAGGAAACTTCCACTTACATGTGCACACCCCATGCATGATAACCAAACAGAGAGATGAACTTTATGAAGAAGATGTGAGGAGTGGAATACATGAAACAATTTGTGGCATTTCCTTCTTATTTTTAGCATTTTAATGGATTCCTTAGGGGTGTCCTAAAACACCCCTTATACATAATTTACCCTATTAGAAAACATGCCACTTATGAAACTGATTCAAACACGTTCTCCAAAGATAGCATAACATAGAGTCAAATGCTCCTTACACATCACTTATGAAGGCGCTTTGAACCTATAGCTTGGGAAAGGAATCAAATTTGAAGGGTCGGTCTTAATTTCAATTAGAAGGGCATATATTCATGTTGCACTTCAATGATGAAAAGCTTCAGAAAATATAACATTTCATTTGAGAATAATAAATTAACTACACACTTCATAAAAAAATGTGCTAAATAGAATATTATATTTTTAATCAAACTTATGCCACTAAATAAATCAATAAATCCATCAGTATCGCATCTACAACAAACATTGTTTTGATACAAAATTTTTAAATTGTATTAATTCTTTTCAAAATGAAATAGTACATTCTATCTAGGCATAACAAATACTGAGTTTCAAAATAAACACACTAAAAACATAGCAAAAAGAAAATTGGAGGGAAGATGCACAACTACCTTGAATCCTTGCTTGGAAATCATTGGTGTCCAACTCAAGAATCCCTGTTTGTAAATAGTTTATGTCCAGCTTAGGAATCTAGTGTGGTTGAACCCAATCTTATTTTCCTTTCGTTTCTTCTTAACTAACCAATACTAGTTCAAAAACTTTTTCTTTGCAACCCTTTGTGTGGTGGAACTTACAATGAGAACCCCAAGTCTACTTGAAAGCCTGTCTCAAAAACCATGCATCCATTTATTTGGGATTCTTAGTTCAAATTAAATGGAATTCCTGATTTGGGTTTCTAATATCTAGACTTGAACCTTTATAATATTATATTAACACATAGATATTTGACAAGGTTGAACCTCGTCCAAGTCTCTGCAATTTGATATTCTATTCAAAATATCCTTTTTGATTACACAAAGCTTCCTCTCTACACTCTTGACTCTGCTAGTGCATTCCTTATGAGGCAAAGATATCCATACTTATATAACATTTACCCATTTTCAATTTTTTAATTTCCAACATTTGGATTTATTGTTCTTTGGTAGGATGATTTATTGCTACAAAAATGTATTAATTAAGGTGGGGAAAGACTTCTTAATAGAAATAGTGGGAAGCATGGGATATTCCCTATAATAAACACATATTTCCAAAAGGCAATGAGTAATTAAAGAACAACTCGTTCATTACATGAATGCGTGTATCGTAAGTCATGAAAATCTATCATGGTTGGCAATTTGGCGGTTGTTAAAGGAAATTACGATGCGACACGGCTATTATTTTCTTGTAATGGAAGATGGGATAGATATTAACCTTAATTGGTGAGTAGAGCATTCAGTCTTGACAAGAAAGTATGCCTCGAGGAATTTCCTCGAAGTGATACGACACCATTCATCAACACATTACACATTCAGAAATTAACAGAGAAAAAATAACTCATTCAATGGTATGATCAATAGAAAGTAAGACAGGTAGATCAACACAACTGAAGAAGAGTTTTATTCAAACTAACAACATAACAGACAACCAAATGAATCACTTTTGAACCCAAATCCCACATGATTGATCCTCTTCATGGGCATATCATTTATATAAACAATTGGCAGTGGCTATAGGTACAACTGTTGAACCAATTGGGAGTCAAGACTACAACTATAATTGTTCCATTCTCAAAATTCTCTTGAAGATCATGAATTAAGCAATTTGATGTGAACAAAAGGAAACCCAACTGTATCATGTATTATTATGATATGCTCAGCAATGGAGACTCATAAATTTGGATATGATATTGAGTAAAATAAATTAAGCTCGCTTGGTCACTAACTTATAAATTCTATCCTTTTGTTATTAAATAAATCAAGAAAAAAAACTCAAAACATGTTGATATTAGATCTAAGAATCGTGGACGATAAGTTCGTAACAATGCATTTAATGGTTTTTTGAATTTTTCAAGGGGTAGACTTGGGCAGACTTGGAAATAAAGATGGGAAATAGCCATCATCCATCTTGTAGTACATTTCATGACACATTTAATGATGATAGTACTCCAGGAATTGAAGATAGAATAAAAAATATTTGAGGAGCAATTTTAAACTTAACGCTTCTTATGTAATTTTAATATAATTATTGCACTTTCTCATAAAATGTCAAAAATTAAAACTTAGCATTTTTTTTATGTGCAATTTTTTATAACACTTATGGACATGTTGAGATCCCTTTGAAGGGTTGTGACATGTTCAATTTTGAACATGTTGATGCCTGGAAAAATCCCAGGTACCTATTGTAGGGATTCTCCCCGATAAACAATCCTAGTTAGATCGTCCACCGTTTGGTGTGGGGAATCCGTTCGGTCAACGGTCCGACTACCATAGATTAAGTTTTTTAAATCTTTACTAGTTACAGCCTGGTCCACTGTTTATGTAATTTTCTTTTTTAAATATGAGATGCAAGTGCCTAAATGCATATAATTGATAAGCATAAACCTCACAAGTGATGCGCAGGTTCTTACCTCTCGTCTTATCGTTCCTTCCTTCTCAATTATTCTTCTAAATCTAAGAATAAGCTAATCTATCATATTCTAATTTATCCTATTCCTGCAGGGAGAAAATTTAAACTTAGATAAATGTATTGTAACTATTCATATTAATCTCACGAATAGTTGTTTCAATTTCATATGCCTAATTACAGCAGAAGTAATATCAAAGGTAGATCTGACATAAATAAAATTTCATTGCTCATTTCATACACAGACATTTATATGGAAAGCAAAATCATTCATCACCAAAGAAGTAATTTAGAATAGTTAGAATGATCTCACAGTTGCATAGAAACCAAAAGAATTAATTCTACATTGCGACTTCCAAACATTCCAGCATTGCTTTACAGTTATTTATAATTTTGTCATTATTTCATGCTATATCAAATGTTATGTACCAAATACTTAAGATCTCATAATAAACTAAACTACACACAATATACAACAAATATAAATGTGTAGCACAACTCTAAAATAGATAAGAGATATGAGTTACACAAAACCTCCTCCAGATACCCAAACATATTCATATATCCAAGTCGCTTATTCGTCTCACGGGATGTCTTGTGTCACCCTTACCATTTTTGGCATGTTTCATTAAGTCCCATTTAGTGTCTTAATCATTCAACAACATTACTCTTATATCATGTTGGTTGAAAGCATTCATCATTGTCTTTATTGTAGCAAATCTAATCTTATTGACCACAAAACTTTTTATATGCGATGTTGATCTAAAGGATCAATACCTTGGTTTTCATTTTCATCATTGGTGGTTTTCCTTGGAATTGGTAATGAATTATCATTATTCATCCATAATGGAATAATTCCCTTCAATGTTCCAATTCGTATCATTTACTCACGTTATAATTTGGATCATCCTAGTGCATTAGTGCCCATTTTCATTATTGATGGGTTACCTTTCTCTTAGAGATATTTTCGTCATCAATCTTTGCTAAGATCATTTTTCTCATGTTTGATTTAGCATATAATCACATACAAAGAATCAGACATGATGGTTTTGGTGTTACAAATTCAATCAAATACCATAGACATTTGTAAATTTTTTGAACAAGTATAAAAACCTATATGTAAAGCTCTTTCTAGCCAGCATTTGAAATCCATATACTTGTTCAAGCCCTATTTTTCAGCATTAGAGCTTCATATTCTTCAATTTTGTGGCATCCACTTTGATGGTGTTCTACCATTCAATATATTAATGATATATTGAAATATCTGTGTGCTTTGGCATGGCCTTTCCAACTTATGCCATGGATCCAATTATATGATGTACATTGGCATGGAATTCCCATATTCTTCCACCATTATTTGTTCATTATTTTTAGTTGATTTGAATTATACATTAACATGGTTATTTCCAACTCAGGAAAGAAATGATGATTATCTAGCATTTTTGTTTTGTTTATATGTGGTTTCATCCTCTCTATGGAAACTGATTTCCTCCCTAGGCTCTTGAGAATCCATTTTGATGGGTAAAAAACATCACGTATTTTGGCCATGTGATTCTCTGTTAACTTCGTACAGAACGTGAGAGTCCTTATCATTGTGTTTTGGCTTATGTTTAGTAAAGAGTTTTATTTTGATGATACATTATGAGGCGTGCTCTATTTTTTTCAGAAGAAAAAAGAGCAGTTCCTTGATATTCCATAGAATCAAAGGTAACAATTACAATTCCATGATAATTTGTATCATACTATGTCAAGTTATTACAAAAGGAGGCCTCCGCAAAGAAACAATGCACATTCCAAATAAAAATGATCTTGTAACCAAAGCACAAAAGGGTGTTATAGAAACCCCAAACTGCCCAAGTACCTGAAATCTCTCTCAAAACCACTCTACACCATCCATAGGGAGCACACAAAGAGCCCTGATGGCATATCCAAAGGAATCACATAGGGGGGAAAGAGAAATCCCCCCGATCTAAGGCATTCAAAATGCCATGATAGCTGCTCATCTAAGGAGCCAAGAAAGAAACACCAAAGGCTTATAAAATACTCAAATATTTTCAAAAAAAGATGAGTAGGCCATTGAAAAAAATTGCAAGATGTTATTGCATTCTTTAAAATAGCATCATGGAGCCTCTTCCAATAGTATCTCCTTCCAAAATTCCAATGAAGGATATTTCCCATCTCAAGGGATAGTGCTTCCTTTGATAAACCATCAACACTCATATTATGCTCCCTATAAGTGTGTTGAAAGTTTACAGAGAGAAAGGAGGCCTTGACGTCTGAAATATGGGCACACCAATGTTCTAAGTCCAACACTGCAAGGCTTGCCACAAAGTTAGCCCAATTTATGATTACCTGAGAGTCCCCAAATATAGATATTTCAAGAAGGCCAATAGTGGCTACAAAAACCAACAATGACTAGAGGGAAAACAATTCAACCCTCGTATTGGTGTTGGCCCTACAGCCTATTTTGACATGAAAGAAATGTGAGAGATTGATAAGAAGAGTAAAACCTGCACCCCCAATATTTGATGCAACAACACCATCAAAGAAACCGGATGGATAAGAAACTGAAGGCGCTAATCCAATATCTCGATGATAAATTTTTGTGCAAGATACAGGATATGCATTAAAGAGATCCAGGATCATGATAAATATCAAGCCTATAATCGGTTCTTGGTCTTCAAAAATGCAGATATTGCTAGTGTTCCAAATAATCCAGATGTAGAAAAGAGGCAAGTAAATTAGGTCATAAACTTTCTCAGTCCAACAGTTCAAATTTTCCAATAACACTGGATCCTTCCATATAATATTCAGCTTGAACCAAGAGGTGAGGGTGGCTCTCACAACATGTGCAAAGGATAAAGAAACAAATAAATGATACACCGATTCCTTATCCACTTTGCATAAACAACATCGGCTTGGGCCATTCCAGCCCCTTCTTTTCATATTTTCCCAAGTACTAATGTGGTTATCAACACATAACCAACTAAAACACTTTAGTTTGAGTGGAATATGCCATTACCATTGTTGTTTGAAATTCCTTCCAATTAATTTCTTCGAGAAAGTATTCATAATAAGATCATATGCCAAAAATGTAGGGACTTCGTCGTTTTATGTACTATGCATCTAGAGAACACTGCCATTATGTGCCGAGAGTCTGATACCCCCATGGGAAAGACCACAGATACAACATTTCCATTCCACCTTCCAAACACCGTCAAGATCTAGATCCTCCGTAGTCAACTAGTAGGATGAGGAGGTGGAAAATCACCAAAATTGTGAGTCTAACTGAGGGTATAGATGCCATAATCATTCAAATAAGATAAAATTTAATTTGATAGAACATAAGTAAATTTCAAGCCTGCAATAGGATTGATGCCCAGTCTTATAGAGGCACCATCACCAGCTCTCCAACCTAACACACGATTGATCCACAAGAGAAACCGAATGAAGCCATTCAAAAAAAGTGAGGTGTTTTGCACAAAGAACAAATTCCGATGAAGCCATATTTCTATGGAGTATTTTTTAATATATTTGGCTTGAACCACTTGGTTCCACAAACCTTTACTCCTGAGAACAGTCCACAAGCTCTTGAGTCTGAGCAAGATGCTAAACCACTCCAATTTTTTTATATTCCATCCCCCGATGGTGAAAGGTCTTGAGATAATTTTCCAATCAAATAAGTGCATATTTTGCTTGTTTACAGTTCCTCCCCAAAGGAAAGTAAAGATACATTGCCTTAGTCTATTCAAGATGGATTTTGGAATCCTTTCAAGGGAGAACCAATATACCAAGATCCTAGTAAAGATCGACCTGATCAAGATTAGTATGTCCCCCATAGATAAAAGTATGTAAGTCCAATGATTGAGCCTTTTCTCAAATATTTTTATGATCCATCACCAATTATTCAATCCATACCCTGAGGGTTTAATCCAAAAGCCCAAATATTTAAATCTGGAGTCAATACGTTCCATATTATACGGAAGGATAGCACTGATGTTGTTGCTTACCTCCTCTTCTAAGTTCTTACTGAGAAAGGAGGATTTTTCCAAACTTATACACATACCCAAAGTCGAGCATAAGAGATCCAATTATACTTTATAAGCTTTCCATTCCTCCAGGTTACCAATTCCAAATAGTACAACATCATCCACAAATAGTAAGTGGGTTAAGGAAAGTTCAAACCGTGAGTCGAATACCCTAAATATTACCAACACACCTTGCTTCCCCTATAAGTCGACTAAGCCCTTCAATTGCCAGCAAGAAGAGGAGAGGTGACAGAGGGCACCCCTGTCTGACACCCCTTATAGCATTAAAAAAACCCGAAGGAGAATCATTTATAAGAACAGATAAGTTTGTTGAAGTCAGACATCCCATGATCCAGTTCATTATCTCCAAGGGAAAACCAATCTGGAGGAGAATAAGACACAAGAAGGTCCAATTAACCCTGTCAAAATATTTAATGAGGTCCAGTTTAAGGACAAGTGATTCCATATTTTTTTAATAGTATGTAAACTTTCATGCGAAATGCCAACCGAATCAAGGATTTGTCTATTCTTCATAAACCCAAACTTCTCAATACAAATAACCCTATCGAGTATGGGCTTTAGTCAATTAGAGATGATTTTTGAAATTAGTTTATAAATCAGGTTGCAGAGAGAGATAGGTTGGAAATCTACAAAGGAATTAGGTTTAACATATTTAGGAATGAGGATAAAAAAGGTAGAGTTTACAACTCTCTGAACCTTACCATCTTTTCAAGATTTCTCTACAGCCTTCAATGAGTCATCGTTAACCAAATCAAACAAGTGTACGAATAATTCCACCGTTGAACTGTCAGGACAAAGACTCATGTCCTTCTTGAAGGGAAGTTTCAGCTTCCATCATCGAAACCTCAGCATCCATGAAATCCAAGTCTTCAGCAGAAAGGAAAGTAGGGAAGTGCTTAATAACAAGTAATTAATATGAGATGAGGGCTCTACCATCATCCTTAAATAGTGAAGAGATGTGGCCTTCCCCCAAAAATTTGAGTTGATCAAAATCACTAACAGTAGTACCAACACCATTTGAAAGGTCCCAAATAGTATTGTTATTTCGTCTTGCAGAGGAAAAACTATGGAAAAATTTAGTGTTCGTATCTCCTTGCTCCATCCATAAATCCCAGCTTTTTAGTCTCCAAGAAAGCACCTCATGAGCCAAGATCTTTTATTTTCAACTTTTAGCGAAAAGCAGTTTTTGTGCTTCAGTATCAGGAAAGATACCTAAAGGGAACAAAGAGTATAGGTGTTGCAATTGTAACTCCAATTTTTCTAGCCATTGCCCTTGTTTCAATTTTTGTCTCATTTCCCAACATTTAACTTCACCTTTAATTCTTTTTTTATTTAAAAACCAGGCTGGTCATATCATCGCAATCAGGAGGAGACAAATCAGAAGGCCAAGAAGAATTAACCAGAAGGGAGAAATCCTCCACTAGTAACCAGGATCGGTTGAACTTATAAGGATATTTTCTCCTATATACAGGTTCATCCCATTCCAAATAGACCGGAAAGTGATCTGAGATCACCGAAGGATGATTCCAAGTCTGATACTGGGTGAAGAGAGGCACCAGTAAGTCAAAAACTAGAAAACGATCAAGCCTCTTACTAACACCTTCAACCCCATATCTTCCATTTTTCCAAGTTGGAACTGCACAGACAGGGGCTAAGTCAACCATCCTAGTATGAACCAACAAATGTGCAAAATAAGAAATAAGTGGATCAATATGGTATTTTCACCCCCAAATATCAACATCCGAGAGAGTAAATTTTAGGTCCCATGCAATTATCAAATTAGGGTGATTAAAGATACCCCCATCCACATCATAATCGTAGAACAATTCTCTATTAAGGTAAGGAATGTAACAGTTAAGACATGTAAGTTCCATAGGATGACCCCTCAACCTAACCTTTATCATAATACCTTCCAACGAAAAAAAAGCTTTACAATGAGCTACTAAGGGATCCCAACCTATGAGAAGACCCCCCGAGAGACCTAGAGAATCAATGGCACAAAATTCCCAACCAGTTCTTATTTTTGCAAAAGAAAGAAGATCCTGAGCATGATCACACATAGCTTCCTGATATCTGAAAGAAGAGACCCAAGAGATTTTAATTTGGTAAGCTCTCTGAAACCACAAATGTGAAGGGATAATAATTTCATTAAGAACTTGAACCAGTGGGTGATGCTGCTCTAAGCACCCTGAGTGAGGACAGGTGGTTTGCGGAATGGAAATATATAGCTGCATATATGATACTGACTAACAAGGGAATATAATGATTACTCCCGGAGTCTCCCAGCGACGTCACCTGCTTAGGTTTTCTAGTTCTTCGAATAGTCACATTTTCATGTCAGATCGAGTCTAAGGGTAAGGTGACGGAGAGATGGGGGTCTTATCAAAAAAGATTTAAAGTGATTTAAGGAGGTTTGTATCAGTGAACAATGGATCTTCACAGGGGATAGCAAGTGGAAGAGCTCAGTCTAAAGAAGGTAAGGGTGGAACCCCTTCAAGAGGAGGAAAGCCATCGAGAGTGAAGAGAGGGGTAACAGCCAAAGTTAGGGCCTATTGAGGAGTATTAAAATCCACACCCTCACTTTCCCTCCGAAAATATACCCGAAACCCTAACAGGTGATAGGACATTTGTGGAAATTTATCCCAAGCTTAGAACAATTGGACTCAAAAAATTGCTTGAAAATATGCAAGAAACACTCAAGAAGGAGACTGAATATGTAATAATCCACAAACTTTTGATGATGTTAATTTAAGATATCCATAATTAAATAGATGTATAATCTCATACAGTAGATACTCCATGGATTCGAAAGCATTAAGTTGCTATTTGAATCAGTACAAAAGAAAGCTTACTAAACTAGTCAAAATCCCCTATAGGTGCATAAAGCACTTTCCAAATCAATCAATATGATCATGAATTTGTTGACTGAGTGTGCACATATCATAAGTGATGGAAATTTTATTTTATTATTAGTTTAGATGAGGAAATGAAGGGATGTGAGTTGGTGCAAAAAAAGGCAGTCTACCTTAAAACTACCTTTAGTTTTTGCCTTAAAATTGCAGAAAAAAACTGAAAACTTTGGACAAGGAAGTAGTGTGCAGTTTCTATTTTGGTAAGTTCATGTGTTGGAAAAATATTATCTAGGATATTTCTAACTTGCTCCATGAGTCATTTTTGGAAATTTTACCTCAAAAATGGAATTGGGTGCAAACTAGCTAGTGTAGGACCTAGGAATTAATCAAAAATATTAATTATTTTATCCTATGTCTTGGGATGGGTTTTGATTATTCCAACACCCCCTCTTAAGCCTGAATTTAAGTACAATATAAGAAAAATATCACATATATAGGGCCTAGAAACAAGGCTTAGTCACCCTTTACATACTGCTTATCCATACAAAATAAGGAAAGAGGCAAAACCACAAGTGGGAAAATCGTCCCTCAAACATGGACATGAACAAAATTGTATGAAATATGGTCTTCAAATTGTCTTCACCACATGATCAGATATCCCAAGTAAAGAATTAATATTTTGAAATTCCTCTCTGAAAACATCTTGGTGAAGATGTCTGCAACTTGCTTAGATGATGCGCAATATTGCAAATCAATGAGCCCATCATGCACAAGTCCTCTAATGTAATGCATATGGATATCAATGTGTTTTGTTCATTGCCATAGTACTGGATCAGGTAATATTTGAATGGTACTCTATTTGTAACAATAGATGACTGTATAAGTCTCTAACTCGATCCCAAACTCTCCAAGTATTCCCTGCAACCACAAATATTGAGTAGTTGCATTCACATCTCCTCTGTACTTTTCCTTTGTAGATGAAAGTGAAATTTCACTTTGTTTATTAATTGACCAGGTGATTGTTCCATATGCAAGCATAAACACACATCCAAAATTTTATTTCCTATCAGTGTTTTCACCTACCCAATCAGATTCAGTAAAACCAACTAACTCTAGGCTAGATTGTGCAAAATAGTGAATCCCATGAGTTTTTGTTCCTTGTACAAAGTTTAGGATTCTTTTTTCTACCCTCCAATGGATGTCATGAGGTCGATCCATGTGTATCAAATCCACACTCACTACATAAGATATATCAGGTCGAGTATGAGTCAAATCAAGAACATAACCAACTAGTTTCCTATGCATGGTGTTGTTTTCCAATGGAGTTTATTGTGCTTCTTCAAGCTTAACTCCTGAAAGGAAATGAGTCTTTCTTAGCCTGCAATCCTTCATTCTGAACTTATTCAGTAGGTCTGGAGAATACTTGGACTGATGTACCTTGATTCCAAGATCTGATTGAGAAATCTCCAGCCCCAAAAATTGGCTTAACAGTCCCAAATTAGTCATAGAGAAGGCATGGTTCATTGCACTCTTTAAAGACGAAATTTCTTTCTTGGAACTTACTGTTATTAGAAGGTCATCCACATATAATAAAATTATGATTAAATAACCATGAATAATATTCAAATATACATTTGAATCAGACTTTCATCTACAATAGTTCAGTGATATAAAAAAGCCATCAATCTTGGCATACCAAGCTCTAGGAGCTTGTTTTATCCCATACAAATATTTCTTCAACCTGCACACAAGAGATGGATTAGTCACAAAACTTTCTTTCTTATACATATGTATTTATTCTTTCATATCACCATATATAAAGGCACTCTTCACATCCATGTGATGTACCTCCCACTACTTGGAAGTTGCAATGGCCAAAACTAGTCTTATGGAGTCCATCTTTGCAACTGGTGCAAAGGTCTCGTTGTAGCCAATGCCTTGGACTTGGGAGAATCCCTTGGCCACTAAAATTTCCTTATACTTCAGAGGATAACCATGAGCAACAAATTTAGTTTTGAAAACCCACTTACACTTGACTAGCTTTTTCCATGGGGGGGAGAATGACTAGATCCCATGTGTCATTCTTTTGGAGCGAATGAAATTCCTCCTTCATGGTTTTTTTCCATATTTTGTATTCACACACATATTCATATTTATATGGATCAGATTCAATCATTATAAAACACTTATCATCAAAGAAAGGGTCTTTGACGGAAAGGTCACTTTCGAATTGAGATCTTGTCCTCCTAGAATCACTAGGATTCCCAACTCATTCCCCAACTGCTTGGATGGTATTTTCTGCCCACTTTGGCCTTGTGGAGCTGTTTGGATATGCAATTAAATCATCATTATCGGACATATCATAATCAGAAAGTTCATTAGTTCCTTCACTTACAACCAAAGGTGGAGGAGGTGAGGAGGACTCTCCAATTTCTGCTACTACTATAGGCTCTTCTTCGAACTGAACACTCCTTTCAATGAAGGATTTTTGAGTGCTCATGTTTATCATAATGTAGATTTTGGAATATTCAGAATACCCAAAAAATATTCATTCTTGGATTTGGGTTTCCAAATCCCTCCTTTTGTCTAATTGAATTCTATCCCATGCCCTTGAGCCAAAAATCCTGAAACAAGACACGTATGATTTGTGCCCACTCCAAGCTTCGAAAGGAGTAACTCCATCAAGATTCTTGTGAGGCACCCTATTCTGGATGTAGGATACACATTTTATAGCTTCAACCCAAAAATTTGGTGGCAAATTCTTAGGCTCCAACATATAAGTAGCCATCTCCTTGAGGCTTCTATTCTTCCTCTCAGCCACACCATTCTGCTAAGGTGTGTAGGGAATAGAGTGTTGCATCTGGATACCTGCATCTTCACAATAATTAATGAACTCATACTTGACATATTCACCACCATTATAATATATGAGGATATTGAGTTTCCTCCCAGACTAGTTCTCAACCAATGCCTTGAAAACCTTGAGGTGGTCAAAAACTTCAGACTTGAGTTTAAGGAAGTAAACCCAACAGTACTTGGAAAAATCATCTATGAAGGTAAGGAAATACTTGGATTCAATCATGGATATATGAGGGAAGGGGCCAATAATGTCACTGTGGATGAGCTCAAGACAAGCTGAGGATTGCTCATGACTGATTCTCTCATGCTTATGCTCTCGATGTTTTCCTAGAATGCAACCCTGACAGAATCCTTTGGAAAAAATTATCTTTGGTATCCCTGAAACCATATCTTTTTCACACAAATATGAAAGGTATTTATAGTTTAGATGGCCAAACCTCTCATGCCAAATTTTTCTTGCTTCATTTTCATGGGTGAGGAGAGCGAAGGGTTAGAGGAAGGAATGAAGTGTGAGAACTTGTATACTTAAGAAATGACTCTACCATTCACAATATCAAATATTTCAACTTCATTGGTAGACTGACAAGAGATTAGCAGCAAGACCTGGTACATAGAAATCATTATTGAAGGAACTATGCTCAAAATCAATGCTACCTTTACCCTTACTTTCAGTTTTTGAGTTATCTCCCAACAAAATATTAGGACTCTTCGAATCATTAAGAGATGAGAAGGATTCCTTTGTTGAAACCATGTGCCTAGAAGATCCGGAATCGATGATAAAGGAAGGAGATCTTAGAGTGCTTTCAACCAGGGCATGAAATCTCTCATTGTCTTTGAAAGTGGATCCTCCTTCCTTCTTGATTGCACCACCATGGAGGGATATGTTGTTATTTTCCAGGAGTTAAGTCAATATATCTATCGACTTCTTCATGCAAGAGTTCTTAGGATGAAAGCCCTTACCACAGTATGTGCACTTGCTACCTTCACCTTGACCTTTCTTCTCCTGAAAGTTCTTCTTCTCGGAGTTTGAGAACTCCTCTTAAAACATGGCCTTGTATCCTTTTTTATATGGAGTCTTCTTATCCTTGTTCTTATCTTTGGAATTCACCTTGGTATCTCCAGCAACCAAAGCTTGATATTTGGAAGTTTTGATGGTGCCCATCAATACCAATTTGTCTTGCTCTTGAGTCAAGGATTCCATGAAATCTACCAGTGAAGGCATCTTCCTATTTCGATCTCTCAACTTGGAGGCATGGAAGGTCAAAAAAACTACTGAGTAAACAGGGCCAAGCTTCGAAAGGATGGCCAATATTAGTTGTTCACCTTCTTTGTTAATGCCACATAGTTTTAGCTGCGAAACAAGTGATTTTAATTTTGAGAAGTAGACTTGCGAGGATTCGAAGTTGCTTGGGCTCAATGCTATCAGCTCATTCTCTAGTTGGTAACCTCTCATCTTATCTGTCTCCCCAAACAAAGCTTGAAGTTTCTAGCATACTTCATTCAGTGATGTAAGACCATCAAGATAAAATAGAAGGTCACTGGAAATGTTGAGACATAAGAGACCATACGCCACATCACTCATATTATGCCATTTGATCTTCTCTGTTGCTGCATTAGGCTCAGATTCAGTCGCCATGGTCACTTTGAAGAGACCTTTACTCCTCCTCAAAATCTACATCCTTTCCTTCCATTCGAAGTAATTGAATGGAGTCAATATGATTGGTTGGTATTGATCCATTCTTCAGCAACTGCGCCCTTGACCATACAATCTACGCTCCCAGTGAGTGATGTCGACATTGAAAAAGCAAATTGAAGAGGAGAAAAATTGAGCTACTAAGGCTCTGATACCATGTGGAAATTTATCCCAAGCTTAGAACAATTGAACTCACAAAATTGCTTGAAAATATGCAAGAAACACTCAAGAAGGAGACTAAATATGTGATAATCCACAAATTGTTGATGATATTAATTTACACCATCCATCATTAAATAATGTAGGCTTATAAGACAGTATATACTCCAATGATTCGAAATCATTAAGGTGCTATTCGAATTAGTACAAAAGCAG
The DNA here is from genome assembly GCA_001517045.1 of Pseudotsuga menziesii. Taxonomy (NCBI): domain Eukaryota; kingdom Viridiplantae; phylum Streptophyta; class Pinopsida; order Pinales; family Pinaceae; genus Pseudotsuga; species Pseudotsuga menziesii. The sequence continues at coordinate 1,132,510 of LPNX010525813.1, read as the reverse complement.
GCTTACTAAACTAGTCAAAATCCCTCATATGTTCATAAAGCACTTTCCAAATCAGTCAAGATCCTCACGAATTTGATGAATGAGTGTATACTGCTCATAAGTTATGGAAATTTGAATTTATCATGCTTTAATATGAGGAAAATAGGGGAGGTGAGTTGTTGCAAAAAACAAGGAAGTCTACCTTAAAACTAGCTTTAGCTTTTGCCTTAAAATTGCAGGAAAAGATGGAAACTATGGATAAGACAATAATTCGCAGTTTCTATTCTAGGAATTCTGTGGGTTGGAAGAATATTATCTAGGATATTTTGAACTTGTTCCATGAGCAATTTTTGGCAAGTTTGACATCAAAAATGGAATTAGGTGCAAACTAGCTAGAGTAGGACCTAGGAATTAATAAAAAAGATTAATTATTTTATCTTAAGTCTTGCGATGGGTTTTGATTATTCCAACAACATTCCCCCCAAAAAAACATGCCCACATGAAGTGTCAATATCCATAGGTAAAGGATCCACCAAACGACTACAACTCACAATCTTTTCAATATCAACAATATAATCTAATTCCCCCTTAGTAAGATCTTCACAATTTGAAGGAGAAAAAGAGCTATACATACCTGCAAGAAGCGGTGAGGAAGGAGCCTCCATACAAAGGTCAGAGAGAGGATGGCAATCCTTTAGCATTTCATCCAATACCAATCCATCTGATGACCGCGGATATCCATGAAGCAGAGAGGGACAGTTGTGCCTGAGATGTACAGTCTCATGACAGAAGCGAGAACCAAAGGACACATTTTGATAATCCAGTCTTTGAACATGTACAAGATTGTTACAGTGAATATAAATATCAGGAATCAACCCTGGTGTAATTTCCATCTCAACCAACACCCTCGTCGAGCCTTTATCGAAGGTGTATGAAAAATTCTCCTCCACAACAACATACCGACCCAAAGAGTTTGCGATACCAATAAGAACATATTTTCTCCATAGAGGAAGGGGTAAGGTAGGGAGAAAAACCCGTGGGTGATGATTAACCACCCTTTTTCTGACTGGGTCGAAACCCGAATGCCAGTGACTAAGTGCAAGTGAGCCATTAAGAATGGGATAAAATGAGTTAAGAATCAAAGTGGAATCCTTACCATCGAGGAAGAGAAAGACGATCCAACCATTCACAAGACGACTGACAGTAGGAACGTAATCTAGCAATGGTTTCTAGTGTTGGGCATCCCAATCCACCCAAGCTTCTTTATCCATCTTACAGTACTCCAGTCGACCGACTAGAGCTCTACTGCACAGGGCTTCGACTTTGTCCATATGGACGTCTCAACCAACAACATAACAACGCTTTTCCTCCAATGCCTTAATGGCTTTATTCTTTCTCTTAGCCTTAAAATGTAAGGGAGGGTTCAAGGCCGAACCTTTTACCCATTCAAGGGGCTTTGCAACTACCATAAAAAAATATCAATTAGTGAAGAAAACTGGCAGGTACCGACACCTGAACACCGAAAGGATCGCAAAGTGATAGGGAAACCCTGAAAAGTCGCAACCCAAACACCTAAGTCAAAACCACCAACCCAAAAAGGTCATTGCAAAAACCCTAGAAGTCACCGAAAGACCCAAAATGTTCGAAGTGGTAGGAAAGTCCGAAAAAGACGCTACCAAAACCAAAAAGTAAAAAACCATCAGCCCAGAAAAGACAATATCAAAAAACCCTAGAAATCCCAGAAAGGGTACTGACAACCTGACCACTGAGAGGACCAGGTAACAGAAGGAACCAGATAAACTGCTCCCAAAACCCTAAATTCAACTTGGCCAGCCCCAAAAAAACCCTATAAGTACCACGCTTCCTGAGAGAGAAAAAGAATAAAACCCCGCTCACTACTGGCATAGGAAAACGGAATGGGATAAAACAAAATAAAACACAAAGTGGGAAAATCAAAACAACCATCTAAGAAGCCACAAAGTGTTGATGTATTTGTAACTTCAGAATGTATTCATCTGTATATCTTATGTATTGTACCCTGATATTTATTCCGGGAAGTGTTTATAATGTAATTGAGTCATGTCATGCCTCGATGTTCCGATCGGGATTTTCTATAATCTAAAGAAGTCATGTCAAGTCATTGTGGGTAACCCTCCTGTTGGTTAAGGGTTAAAGTCCCCGCAGTTGTGGGGCCCTAGGGTTATTAGACTATCCTAGATAATTCGACCCTATGTGATTCATTGTAAGTCAGCGCAATAGTCCCCACCATTGTGTAACATGTTAAGGATAACCCTCCTTGTTGGTCGGAGGAGGCAAAGTCCCCACAAGTTGTGGGGCACTAGGGTTATTAGACACTCCTAGAGATGCCGGCTCTAGTAAGTAATTGTTAAGTGAAGCTGACATGTTGGAGTAGGCTTCAAGTAAATGAAAGAATATAAATAGAGAGTGAGCCTCTCTATTTATAACACACACACACACTCACTTATTGGGGCGCATGAGTGAGAGGAGAAGTTGCTGGGACAAGAGAGAGACTACTGCTATCGGGAGATCATCTTTATGTTTTCGGGTTTTACTTTTGGTGCTAATTCTATCTCTGAGGAATTTGTGGGGTTTTCTCCTTTATGGTTTCCCCGAGGAAAATTCTTTGTGTCTCTTGTCTCTTGTGTTTTATTGCTATGCATGTTATTCTCTCAGTTAAAGATCCTAAGATCATAATGCTAGCTTGAATGATACAAATCTAACATGGTATCAGAGCTAACCTGAGAATAATACATTGTGCAGCTACAGAAGCTAGGGCTTCTTAATTTTTGGGTCTCTCTCCACAATCCATAAAAAAAAAGTATGCTAGGCTGACTCTCCATTGAAGGGTGCATATTTCTGTCGAAGCGGAATTCGATTCCGAGCATTTTCAATTTTTGGTGCGGGAAATTAGGACTTCTTACAAAAGAGGAATTTTTGAGTGAGCCTGGAATAGGATTTATCGCCTCATCAAAATCGAAGTTTAGAGACCTGGGTTGAGATTTTTGGTTGGGTATAACTCCAGGAAAGTCAAACCCTAGTTTGACCCCAAGCTGGAAAAACCCTAAAATACTAAAACTGATAATTTTTGGTAGATTTGCTATATCTCAGTATTGGAGAAGGCCCAGGAGCTGAAAATTTCATAGGCCGAATATAAAATCCTGATTTACACTGTATCCAAAATTCAGCCTCATATTCACTATGTTCTGGGAGATATGATCCCTCCAAGTTAGGGTTCCAGCCTCTTCCAAGATTCATCCCTAAACATGACACCTAGGGAGAATTGCTATATATTGGGCTACAAAGGTCCAAATTAAATTTATGAAGATTTTCCAGAAAGGGAATGGAATGAAATTTTTTTGTCCGAGTTTCAAACCCAGAAGATGAAACAGTGACACGTGGAAGTCTGTACAACTTTGTTGTTCTGAAAAGTCCTGTAACATGTCACCTTGGTAAAATGATCATAAGTACCAATTGGTGAAACCAATTCTAATGAAACCTATGGTTTTGAAATAGGGACAGGCGAGGCTACCTCAGTGCAAATTTTTAGACACAGAGGAACAGTAATTTCAGATATACCACAGAAATAGTATCTGACATTTCTGCAAAATAAATTGGTAAACTAGGGCTTCCTATTCTGGGAGCTTCCCTCCACTGTTTTCAGAAAAGAAGTACATTGGATAGCTCAACTTGAAGAGATCTATATTTTTATCCAATCAGATCTAAAAGATTCCAATTTTTGAAAACTAGGGATTCTCTGACAAACCCTAGATCTGCCAGCTCCAGAACTAGGACGGACACCTCAAATCGGTAAGATCTAATCTTTTGCTATTTACATTTGAGGTGATTTATCACATCATCTTGATGATAAGCTTGGTGAAGTTGACAACTTCCAAGCATGGAAGTATATGATCTCTCTAAAGAAAATGAATTGGACACCTACATGAGTAGAGAGGTTCCAGTTCTAGAGGGAGATGAGGATCAAAGCCTTACACAAGAAGAACTTGGTCAAGGCCAAGAAGATCATTGTTGATTCAATCACAGATCACCTTACACCACAAGTGTCTTCCCTAAATACATCAAAAGAGATGTTTGATTCCTTGACCAAGCTATTTGAAGGGAAGAACATACATCGGAAGATGACCTTAAGAAATCAGTTGAAGAATGTGAAGATTCAAAATGCAGAGACCATACAGTCATACTTTACAAGGGTCTCTCAAATCAAAGAAAAAATTGAAGCGGTAAAAGAAGAAGTGAAGAATGCAAAAGTGGTGATAGCCACCTTGAATGGCCTCCCAGGATCATGGGATTCATTCATGCGAGGAAAACTTTGGGAAGAATAAGAAGCTTGACTCATAATCATGAGAAGAGAAGATGGGAGCAACTGAAGATACCTCAAGCGATGAGGAATATGAAGAACTCAACTCTTGAAGAACCTCTTATCCATATTGAGCATTTGGATAAGAAATGATGCTATTATGAATGAAGAATATGATGAAGTTGAAGGCTCAAGAAGGAGTCTACCCACGAAACAAATAAAGATAAGTATTCAATTGGCATTTCATGATATTGTTTTTGTTATGCATTTGTTTATATTCAGTTGATGTATTATGCATGATAGAATGTTTGCATTAATGACAGTATACTACTAATATGCATGTGATGGGTAAGTAGCTCATGGTGCTATACAACTCTCCATTGCTACTTATCTAGAATGAAACCTCTTTGCTGACAGATTGGATTAGTGCACAATCTCAATGTTGTCCTGGTAGAGATGGAAGGCATTTAGAAAGTTTCCGTGAGATATGGATGAATGTTGTATTGGCTAAAATAGTTGCATGATCATATATTTATGCATAAGAATTTTTCATTATGAATATACTTTATGAAATGTTTCTAACCATACAACTAATGCATTTGACTTGTAGGAAAAATCACGTAAAATCACCTACAAGAAAAGATGGATGAGACTTGTTCCGAAGAACAAGTGACGACAGTTCAAAGATGAAGAATAATATGACGAATAATATGACGAATGCAGCGACATCATCGATACAGAACCTTCCAACCATGAAGAAGTAACCAAGAAGAAAGGGAAGACCAACTCAAGAAGAATGATGTCTAGGATGCAGTATCGATACATGAAGGGAAGTTCGTAGTTCCATCATGCAGTAGATGGAAACACTGTGGGATACAAGGCAAGATTCGTAGCATGAGGCTTCTCATGAAAAGAAGGTATAGACTATGAAGAGACATTTGCAGCTAGTGGGAGTTGAAACACATACACGATGAGCTTGATGAAGATCTTAACCTTTGCTACAAGGTTGAAGATGAAAGTCTATACACTAGATGGATACATAGAATATTAGTAGCATAAGAAGCTACTTGTCACTCCGGTACAGAATGTTTCAGTACGGAAGACAGAGGGAGTATGATGCTTTGCTTCAAAGGGAGTGACTATAGAATATCTTGAGGTTCGACATGGTACGACAGGATGGACATATTAGTGATGAATCTAGGCTTTACTGAGAGTAAAGAGGATTACAACCTTTGCTTCAAGGTTGAAGGCGGAAGACCAGTGATGCTCCTATTATATTTTGATGACTTATTCCTGACAGAAAAGAGGAACTCATTAAATTTGCAAGAAGAAGACTTGCTGCCGAGTTCGAGATAAAGGACTTGGGGATGATGCACTACGTTCTAGGCATGGAGGTGTGGAAAAGGGAAGTATGCAGTAGAGATCTTGAAGAGGTTCAGGATGATGGACTGTAAGGCCATGACCACACCTATGGCATCAAACATGAAGCTATTGAGTGATGCTTCATCAGAGAAGGTTGATGCCACTATGTATCGTCAGATGATTGGGTCCTTGATGTACCTAATGAACATGAGACCAGATATTTGCTTTGCTGTGAACACCTTGAGCCAATTCTTGACATATCTGAGACATGTTCACTTGATTGCTGCAAAGCATATTCTGAGGTACCTTATGGGTACAATTGATTACGGGCTCAAGTATGAGGCGAATCAGAAGATTAACCTGGAGGGTTATGTTGATTCAGATTGGGTAGACAATGCCATTGATAGGAAGATCACTTCAGGGTGCTGCTTCAGTATGGGATCAGGTGTGATCTCTTGGTTTAGCAAGAAGCAATCCTGTGTGGTACTAAGTACAACTGAAGCAGAGTATGTCACAGCTTGTTCAGCTAGTTGTGAGGTAGTATGGCTAAGGAAGCTACTGTCTGATTTATTTGATCTCCAGATGGATGCTACTTGTATACATTGTGCAACCAGAGTTGCGTGAAGTTGTCGGAGAACCCGGTGTTTCATGACAAGTCAAAGCATATCGAGATCAAGTATCACTATATCAGAGATATGGTGCAGAGGGGAGCGGTGAAGCTCCAGTATGTTACGACGGATGAACATATAGTTGATGTGTTGACAAGACCATTGGCTAGGGTGAAGTTTGAATACTTCAAGGAGAAGCTTAGTGTTCTCCAGATCGAGGTTCCCTCTAAAGGGAAGTGATGAGTCCGTGAGCCATTCTGACATGGTGAGAGGATTGGTTCCTTCCATGGTCAGATGTAAGGGCTGATCCATTATGTCATGGTGAGAGGATTGGTTCCTTCCATGTCAGATGTGAGTGCTGAGCCATTCTGATGTGACTATAGGATTGGTTCCTACATGATCATATATAAGGGTTGTTTCGATTCTTGGAATGGAGTTTCCTGGTCAGTTACCAGGAATACTCGGTCTAGGAATGAGGGCCTTTCTAATACGACTGTAAGATGTAGTCTTACATTATCAGATGTGAGCGCATGGCCATTCTGATGTGATTGAGGGATTGGTTCCCACTTGATCAGATATAAGGGTTGATGCCATTCTCTAGGAGAATGGAGGCACCTGGTCAGTTACTAGGAAAGCTCAGTCTGGGACTGAGGGCCATTCTCATGTGATTGTAGGATTGGTTCCTACATGATCAGATGTGAGTGCAGAGCCCTTCTGACATTAGTTGTCAGATGTAAGTGCAGAGCCCTTTCGGCATGAAGGATTAGTTCCTTGCATGGTCGAATATAAGTGTTGAGCCTTTCTGACATTGGTTGTCAATTGTAAGTGCAGAGCCTTTCGGCATGGAGGATTGGTTCCTCACATGGTCGACTATAAGTGTTGAGCCTTTCTAACTTTGGTTGTCAGATGTGAGTGCTAGGCCTTTCTGACAGGGTTGTGGGATGTGTTCACACATGGTCAGATGCGAGTGCTGGGCGTGCCTTTCTGATATGGTTATAGGATTGGTTCCTACATGATCAGATGTAAGTGTTGGGCAGGCCATTCTAACTTAGGGTCAGATATAAGCACTAGAAGAATATCTACATGGAGGCTAGGCCTACAACCAGCATGAAAAAGGGTTGGCTCTGTAGAACTCCCTGTGATGAGAAGAATCAAGAGATAGCACTCATGATGATGATCCAGATCAAGTGATGATCCAGATCCAGTAATGATGATCCAGATCGAGTGATGATGATCCAGATCTGATGATGAAGATGACTTGAAGATGAAGATGACTTGAAGATGAAGATAACTTGAAGATGACAAGGACTCGATGATGATCCAGATGATACAGAGAAGAAGACTTGTGCTAATAAATTGTGTCAAGAGAATACCTTCCTAGTTAAGAGGGAGTGTTGATGTATTTGTAACTTCTGAAGGTATTCATCCGTATATCTTATGTATTGTACCCCGATGTTTATTCCAGGAAGTGTTTATAATGTAATTGAGTCATGTCATG
>LPNX010525813.1:1015786-1112663 GCA_001517045.1 Pseudotsuga menziesii | reverse complement strand
CATACCTTTTAGAGAATTGCAGCTGCTGCATATCACAAGATAAAATAAAGCCACAATCCTTGCAGAAACTCCGCTCTTCGAGGCCATCTCAGTTCTCGAATCTCCACCCCGGGCCACCTTATTTGCTCAGACTAAAACGCAGTTGCGTCTTTATAAACTTCATGGCTGAGGCAGTAGTGCCGAACCGATTCCCTGGATGCACGCAGGAATTTAAGAGCACTGCTGCATTGAAAATTACTGTAGCTGGTTCGCTGCGCCTCATAAATTAGTCCACATGGACAGCCTGTCTTCTTGATGGAAGACCTTGTGTCCTTGCCCAAAAAGGACGAGGAAGGAAGTCAGGTGAAAGGGCCTGGATGACTGGGCAATGGGCATACTCATAATGGTTGTGGTGATATTTACTGTACACATTCAATAGTTATGCTGCCATTAAATGCATATGCTACCCACTCGTGTCTGGCTGCATCTCTGTATTAAGGGCAGCAGGGCCAATATCGAGAGTTGCTTGTCAATGCCGGCGCGTGACTGAATGAAAATTTTAGTCGAGTTAGTTGAGATGTCAAAGCACAAAACAGCTATCGTCATTTCATTAAAAAAAACCAAGACATTGTCAGACCTTATTGTGCAAAGACTATAACAACTAACTGAATCCTTCAATGAGATCGGTAAAAGTTTCGAAAGTAATTGGTTTGATCAACCACATGGTCCACATCCTTTAATGAAATCGATAAAGGTTTAGAGTGAAATGTTTGGTTTGATCAGCCACATCCTTTGATGAAATCGATAAAGATTCAGAGTGAAATGCTTGTTGAATTTTCTCACTAGGCCTAGTCTAAATGTTGGATGGATCATGGAACACCTTCCGAAATGAAATAGTGGCACAGCGCCCATCTTAAACTACTTGGATGGAACACCCCCTCGGAAATAGTGACATAGCTCCCATCTTAAACTAGTTGGATAGAACAACCTCCTCATAGAGTTTGAACTAATGATCTCATCAAAACTAAATCCTAAATGCAATTATGTTAAACTAATGATTTCATGAAAACTAAACCTTAAATGCAATTGTTTTCATATATGTATGTTTAAGTATGTTTACCTTGAGGGAATTCCTTTCATGTATGTATGTTTAGTCTATTGAAATGTTTGGAAGTAAACATAATAAGAGTATAATTGTTTTCATATATGTATGTGGGTGTTAATGTTAATGCTATGACAACTAGTGAATCCTTTAATGAGATCCATAAAAGTTTTGAATGTAATTGGTTTGAACAACATCCTTTAATGACATTGAAATCGATAAAGATTGAGAATGAAATTGTTGTTGAATTTCCACTATGATTAAGCCACTCTAAATGTTGGATGGAACACCCTCCATAATAATTGCACAACTCCCATCATCAACCCTTATTTATGACTATTAACATGATGAAGACTAAACCTTGAATGCAATCGTTTTCATATATGTATTTCTAAGTATGTCTAGGCTAAAGGTGGTTGAGAGGAATGAATGTTACCGTCCCCACCTAGGTCCAATTCTTATAAGTGACATGTTTTCTCTTGTTGAGCCCATATGTAATGAATGAGTGAATGAGTGGACCTATGTTTGATTCTGGCAGGGCCTTGATAGTTCAAAGCCCAACACTTTCACATGTGAAAAAAAGGTTAAGGGAATTGTTTTCATACATATATGTCTAGTCTATTAGTTATATGTGGGTGGTAGTGTTGATGTTATATGTGGTTGTTAGTGTTAATGTCACTGAAATGTTAAAAATTTGATATGCCATTGAATAGTTGGGTTAGAAATAAATATGATCAAATGAACTAACAAAAAATTGCTTTATTAACAACATTTCGAATAGTTGAGTCAGAAATAAACATGATCAAATGTTAAGAGAAATTGATAATGGTTTTGAATGCAATTGCTTTCATATATATATGTGTGTGTCTCTAAATAGTTGGGTTGGGGTTTGGGAAAATTTTAAGGACAAATCTTACTAATGTTAGGATATTTAAATACTTAGGAGTTAGTTAAGATTAATTTGGTTTAAAGAATATTTAGGTAAAGTGTGTTTCTTTAGTATGAATTTTTACTTACGTAATCCAATGGTCACGATATGTTCTAGACATAGAGCGATTTGATAGTTCACCTTCGCATCTATTTTAATGGCTATTGATATGCGACTTAGCACTCGATTAGTCCATGACCTCTATTTAAAAAGCATGGAGAGTCATTTGCTTGATGATCGATTGTGAAAAAATAACGTGTAAATAAATTTTCATTTTACATTAATATATCACCTCAAGTAACTATTTGGTTAGGGTCGTGGACGGTTTCCCTAGGTTTTAACCACATAAAACAATTGTGTGTTGATCTATGATTTGTTTTTCCTAGTTTTTCCCAAACACACCCAAGCACCTCCAAACTGTTCCATAACTATTTTAGACCTGCATAAATGGATGTTAGCTTCCTAAACAAAGACCTATAAACCTCCTAATCCTTCATCAGGCTTTGGTTTCTTGGAATTGACTGTTAAGATATCAGCTTGCATTGGTTGGGACTTCCAGAAGCCTAGTAGTAGAATTCATCCTAGCTGATGCTCAAAACCTAAAAGGGCCCAACATCCAGGTGCTTAGGGATATGAACTTTCATCCTCCAAAATTGTCTTTTGGTTTCTCCCACAAACCCTCTACAACTCTCAGTTTATTTCATTACTGCTTATGTTTTTCCTTGTTGAAGAAAGTGCTTAATCACCTTGTAGAATTTTATTCCAATTTTAATAATATAAGCAGTGAGAGTTAATATTTCAGCTATGATTTAGATCAAGAATATTACAGTGGTAGCATAGCACATTCCTCCACTCCTGTAGAAATTACTCTGAAGTTGAAGAAAATTGCAACCATGTCCTATTCTGATGATGACTATGATGATCAGTATGAAGAGTACTACAGACAGTATGAAGAAGAAGAAAGCCTCTATGTTGATGTAGGACTACCATGAAATGAAGATGATGACTTCTATATCCAAGCATATTGATAAGAAATCAAGGCTAAACCTTCAATGGTTAAAAAAGACTTTAAAAAGGTGACAAAAGCATGTGAAAACATGTCTCGCTGCTACCAGGAGTATCTAGCCTCGGGTAAGGAGATTTGTGCAAACATTTCTTTCAAATGATATATTTATTGCAAGTATGGATTATGGCCCAAGAATGTGGATGATCATTCTTTCAAGAGCATCAAATTATCCATAGAGGAACCAAGTTGTTCCACTTCTCTAATTAAATAAAAAGGAGGAACCAAAGATGAAGATTCATCAAAACCATCTACATCTTCAAGCATTATGAGATTGTTTGGTTTTCATTCAAACAAAGATTCTAAAGGTTGTGACATGAGTACCATACAAGAGAGAGAAGTTTCATAAGGTTTCTTGGAGAAGAAAGAGCCAATGACAAACCATCCTTCAAAAGAGAAGATCACAAACCTTTAAGAGGAAGAACTAGGTAGCGCTTCTCATGGAAGTATTGATGAGGGAAAAGAAGAAGGGCATGTTTGTCCAAATCATCTAGATGGGAAGGATGAAGAAGAGATCCAAAGGTTTCATCCTTTGGAAGAAGACCATCTTGTGAAGGATCCTCTTTGTGATCCACACCATTTGGGTGGATCACTAAAGGAGAGTGAATAAAGGATCATAGCATTTAAGGATTTTTTTTTTTATGCCAATGCTTTGGTATCAAGATTTTTATGGAGATATTTAGGAGGAGAGTTAGAAGGAGAATATTTCTCAGGGATTTGGAAATTCTTAAGAAAGCAATAGACAAGATGAAGGAAAGCTACATGAACATGCTATCAGATAGAAATCATCTGCTTGAAATGACTAATATTTACCATCATGCACTCAGAAAGGAGGAAGATGAATCATAAAGGCTTGGTAGTAAATTGGAGGTTGCATATGGTTCTTTAAAAATCACTCAAATATCTCTTGAAGATTCAAAGTTGCAGACCTATCAACTTCAAAAGGAGTTGAATGTTCCACACCTTTCATTTTGCATGTAAGGAAATGTTTTGGGTATAATGGAGGAATCTCATGTGGAGGATGAACATGAGAAAAGTTCATATTTGCAAGTGTTAGTGAAGGAAGATACCATATAATATATTGATCAGACACTTTGCAGAAGTACATTCAAGGGGATATACCATTTATATATGCAAGTAAATACACTTATTTGTCTAAGGATTGGATAAGTGAGTGCATAGTGGGAATTGAGACCCAAGAATGCATAAGTCTTGCCTACAGCTATAAAGAATTTTTCTTGAGGCATGCTTTGGAAGAAGGAACCCATGAGATTCATATGTGGAAAGGAATTTTCATTTCAGAGGATGTACCTAATCATATCCCATGTATATCAAAAACAAAACTCATCCATCCATTGAATGGGTGGATAGATGCATCATGGAAGTGAGTACTTCGGGAGGTAAAGTTTTTCTTTGTTTATGCAATGAAGTTTTTGTGCTACCTGACATTGTCTTAACATGTGAGCAACAAAAAAGAAATATTATGTAGCCATCATACATCTCCTATCCTCATGCCCCCATGTACCCAACATGGCAGATCTTGAATCAACCAGTAATAAAAGTCCAACTTGCATCCATGACAGGTTGAAGACATATGTGCATGCAAGAAGAAACCTAGCACAAGGTGAGATCCAAGCACTTCCAGATCCATTGATAAGAAGGTTGGATGGAATGTTGCAAAAGCAATGGGATCCAAGAATTCCATCCAATGACAGTTTTTTATTGACATTAAAGTATGAGAGTATGCAACATGATCAGTGGGATCTAGGAGGGAAAACCACCCTTCACTTGCAAGAGTCCGTCAATGTGGAGAATGGTTTAGTTTCCTATGTGGGAAACTAATTGATGGATAGACTCACTTTTTTCTTGAGTGGAGGATTAAGAGTCTTCCCAAGAATCTTTCCTTTGACATTAGGCAGTGTAGAGAGGAGAGTAGGAGACACTTCCCCATTTTGAGATTCACTTGGGACCCATGAATCATTCTTGGTCTCAATTATTTCAGCTAGGAATCACACATGTAACTATGGAAAATAAAGACACCTCTCAATAAGAATGAGATGCATAAGGTTAAGTGCCTCACCAAAAGTCATTTTCACCCTCATCATCATCAACATGTTCATGGGGAAGAACAAGATTCTACAAGAAGCATTTTCAAGTGTTCGATGTGCCTACTTGGAACTTTTATACCAGAGCATTGAAATAATTGATGCATCTATGACTTCAATTTATTACATGATGTAGAGAATACATAAATAGCTCGGGTAATATTGTATTGGTTCCCTTTAACTACATTCTAGTTCATGGTAGGATGATGCAAAAGAAATCTATTGGTTTGGAAGCTATGTCATGCACTTGGGTAGAGAAATCCTTGTATATCAGTTTGTTTGAGTGTGAAATTGGAAGGATAAAAAATTTACATTTTGATACTAGTATTGAGCATGGTAAGATAGATGTGCCATGTAGAGAGTCCTTTTATTTCATAACACGTGTATCTTCCTGAGTAGAAATAGGAGTCTCCAAGAATATCCCATAAGTGTTCGTTTCCCTATGCATGCTTAAAGAGGATGTTTCCAAGGAGGGCATATAAATGTTGATAGTGGCCACAAGATATTCCAAGAAGGTGCAGACACATCAAATAACTTTATCAATCAAAGCCCTGGAGGTGAAGAAGGAACAAGTTTTGACTAAAAGCCAACATTGCTTAAGAAGGGGCAAGTTTGAAAATGAAATTGACTACACTAGTTCAAGGTCAATATTGACTCATAAAAGGGTCATGGTATGTCATGCAAGAGTGTATTTCATGTAAATAATTGGATTCCTTGAAGTTTGAAAAGTGGTGCATCTCTTGTCAATGGTGTAAAGGAGCATTATTGGGTAAGGAATGAGTATGCAATCTTTTGTTCAATATTTCTTTCCAATCTTTGGGTGCATGAAAATTGTGTTCATGACAGGATGTTAAAGCAATCCTTATGGACAACCCAAATCAGATTTCTCATGGGAATACAAGTTTACACATGCATCATAATTCCTATTTCAAATTGCATTCAGAAGGTTTGGTCAATTTTCAAGCTCGGGTCAAATACAGTTCATGTTTGGGCAACTCAACTTGCAGGGATTATCTCATAATCATGATTATTCATGAGTTGATGATGAATGATGTTTGATGCAAGCCTATTAAGGAGGTCATCTAAGAAGGAGAATATTTTGCAAATCATATAAAGAAGGATGAGGACCAGGACCATTAAGGAATATATGGTGCAATGGAAAGGGTTGTCCAGTGAAGATGCCACTTGGGAGGATGAACAAATTTTGCAGCACCCTGGATTGCTTCTACTTGAGGACAGTCAGACTTGGGAGGGGAGTATTGTCATGCCCCTTCCTTGAAGGAGATTAAAGTGTTGACCTTGTTAGTTCCTAGGGGTTTAAAAAATAAATTAAATCAATTCTTCTTAGGAATTTTTGATAAATTAATACTATTGAGGCATGTATTAGATTAAATTTCCAATTTTGTTTTTTTGTATGTAATTAATTATTAGGGAGATTAATTATTTTGGAAATGATTTGTAAGTGTTCTAGAAGATAGGAGGGTGCACTAGGAAATACAACATGCTTAGGATAAAAAAAATGGCAACAGTACAAAAGTAGGAAAAAACGATCTGTCATAAAAAAGATAACAACTATCAAAAGCAGGGAAAAACAAGGCAGCTTAAAAGGAAGGAATATACAGAAAAAGTAGTCAGTCATAAAACAGGAAACTTTTGGTCAAGGAGGATGCAATTTCCAATTTGGTTAAAGGATTCATAATAAGGAAACATTACCTAAAGCTCATACTTGCTAATCTCCTCAAGGAAGGCGCACTCATGGGTTAGGGTTAGGGTTTGCAAGTGGATAACTTGCTCAACGGGTTGGATAACTTACTCAACAAGTCACCAGTCTATAAAATAATGCTTCCAACTCCTTTGAACAAATTTTGATCATTATTATTTTGATGTTGAGTGAAGCATAAATTCCTTGTCTGAGTGATGTGCCTTAGCTACCTTGGGTGACGCGCCCCAAGCTTTCCCTAGTCTCTTCTCTCTTTCATTCTATTCTTAAGTGCAACCACATAGAGCCTTGGATCAGCCATTGAAGACCAAGATAAAGATCAACAATCAGTCATTCAACCTTGGAAATCGACCTACAATGAAGGAGACTTCACTTATGCTCTCAGGAATGTAAGATTAGTGTTGGGTATTGGTTTCAAGCCTCTAATCTTTAGTATTAGGCATCATTGAGGGAGATCAGATCCTCCAAACTCTTTATGATATTATAATTTTATTCTCATCATTCTAATCTCTAATACACAACAATTTTTCTTCTCAATGAGATTGAAATTCCAAATCTTCAGTGAGAGAAGCATTCCAATGCTCATTTAATGAGTTTTTGTAAGTTTTTATGCACTAACAGTAATCCTATAGATATAATAATTATATCGAAGTTTTATAATTCTCAATAGAGATTTATAAACCTCTGATAATAATTATTTTCAGTTCTGATAAGTTACAGAAGTAAATTTCACCTCTGTTTGCTTGCCTATGCTCTTTAGCTAGTCAAATTTGACTAGTTTTATTGTTTATGATTCCATGAATGTTTTGTGTGCCAAAATTTAATTATGTAAGTTGTTGTATGTCATAAAATCACCCAAAAACATAAAAAAAACTCACAGAACCAGAATTAGTTGAGTTTGTATAGTGTTTGAGAGACCTCCTTTGCGTAGCCAATCTCTAGGCCAATTTTCCTAGTTTTTCCCAAACACACCCAAACACCTCCAAACTGTTACAGAGCTATTTTAGACCTGCATAAATGGATTTTATATTCCTAAACAGAGACCTATAAACCTCCTAATCCTTACTTATCCTTTGGTTTCTTGGAACTGGCTGTTAATATCTTAGTTTGTACCGATAGGGACTCCCAGAAGCCTGGTAGTAGACTTCTGCCTGAATGATGCTCAAAACATAAAAGGGACCAAAATCTAGATTCTTAGGGATCTGAAATTTCAGCCACCAATATTTTCTTTTGGTTTCTCCCACTAACCCTCTGCAACTCTCAGTTTATTTCATTACTGCTTATGTTTTTCCTTGTTGAATAAAGTGCTTAATCACCTTGTAGAATTTTGTTCCAATTTTAATAAGATAAGCAATAAGATTTAATATTTCATATATGATTTAGATCGGGAATATTACAGATCAAAACTACAAATACATCTAGAAAACACTTAGTGGCACACAAGAAGGATAAATCCATGCATCCCAAGAAGCAACTTTCTCACAACAATAAGCAAAACAAGGGTCCCAAACCCTCTCAACCAACTCGTCCTTCCAAGAGTGACAAGAAAACCAAATTGAAAGGTAATAATACTAAGCACCATAGTACTTTTTTTCTTGAAAGATGGTCATGTTGAATCTAAGTGTTGTAAAAAGATGGAAGGCTTACAAGCAACAATGAATAAGCACAACATCAACCTTGATTCTTCTTCTAACCTAGACTTCTCATGGACATGCGCTTTCTGCTTATGGTTTTCTTTCAATGCATCTTCTTATTCTTTTGATGATTGATTCATTGATTCTAAAACATCTTATCATATGGATAAGAATAAAGCCATATGTTATAAATGAATGTAACACCAAACAAATATTTGTTGGTGATAATTGATCTCTTAATATTGTAGGATATAAAACAATCCAACTTGATGGTGGTCACTTCAAAGATGCATTATATTTTGTTCCAAGTTTTTACCACAATTTGTTGTTATTCTATCAAATATCTCATTTTAGTGAAGGTAAGACTATAGATATTACACCTCACCAAGTTGTAATCAAGGATTTCAAAGGTCCTAAGCATGTCCTAGCAACCAAAATTGATGATATTACTAAGTTGTAAAAATTCAAGAACTTTGGGTCACCAACTTTTCCCTAAGTTTTTATTTCTCATAGTGATGACTTGAACAACATTGAACCCTTTTTAATGATTCGAGGAAGCCACCACTTTCTTGATAGGTTTTAGATTCTATGCAAATTGAATACTAGCTCGTTGGCATGAGTGATTTGGTCATTTAAATTATTGTTCATTGTAGTAGCTACACAATAAGGAAATGGTGATTGGTATTCCTCTCGTTTCTTGCAAATATGTTTTTTGTCTTAGTTGTGTTATCGACAAACATCATCGGTATAATTTTGACAAATGTGTCTCTTGGCATGCCTCATTCCCCTTGCAGCATGTTCATAATAATTTGTGTGGTCCACTTCCTTTTTTTTGTAGCTTCAAGTACTTCTTAACATTCATTGACGAATTCTCTAGATGCACTTGGATTTACTTCTTAAAAATTAAGAGTGAAAAATTTGACATGTTTTTGGCCGACAAGGCCCTCGTAGAAAAACAATCTAGACATCAAATACAAAAATTAAGAACATATAAGGGAAACAAATATGCAAATAATAAATTTACAAATGATTGCATAGGGAATTCGGATGCAACATATTGTTACATATACACCACATCAAAATGGTGTTGTTGAGAGAAATAATCACACATTAAAGGAAATTGGTAGTTGTATTACCTAAGCTAAGGGATTAAGTCTTTATTTTTGGGTGGAAACCATTAATTTTACCAATTACATAGTAAATCACACTCTCATAAAGGCTTTAAAACATATTCCATTAGAATGAGAATGGAGTAAAATTAAACTAGATGTAAGCCACTTCCATGTGTTTGGTACTGAAGCATGGGCTCACATTCTTGATGAAAAATGGAAATATTTACAGCCTAAGAGTGAGAAGTGAATTTTTGCTAGATATTTTGAAGATATAAAAGGTTATAGAATTCTTCAACCAAAATCCAATGACATCTTTTTTCTCATGTGGTTCACACCTGATGATTGAGCTGCTACATCCATGGTAATAATCCAAGGGGGACACCCAAAGGGGCCTAACCCTGTTAAGCTATTTTCATAGGCT
Source organism: Pseudotsuga menziesii (assembly GCA_001517045.1). Taxonomy (NCBI): domain Eukaryota; kingdom Viridiplantae; phylum Streptophyta; class Pinopsida; order Pinales; family Pinaceae; genus Pseudotsuga; species Pseudotsuga menziesii. The sequence goes on along the minus strand of LPNX010525813.1, from coordinate 1,102,599 downwards.
ATCCCCGACACCAACCTCAGTATCTAACCCCGAAGGATTTATAGAGAATTGAACCCATGACCTCAACCTTATATGTCTTTGTCTCAGAAGATCCAACCAACTAAGCTAGCCCTCATGGATTTTCTATTGTGGTTCAAAACCCCAGAGAAAGGTTTCTACATTCACAGGAAAAATTCTCAGGGGGGCACTCGAAGGATCCTCACCTATCTGCTCTGATTATGAATCCTAACTCAATGGGGAAATCATGTGAGGCCCTTATATATCTATGCACAACCACCTGGGGATTTGGCCCCGATACCTTCTACTTACAACTCATAGCTCTCAACCACTTGAGCTAACCCATTGAGCTAAATCCAATGGAATTGTTATTAGAAGAGATGTTAAATTTGTTGAAAATATCTTGGCCTACAATCTTAATTCGACGTTTGTGCAATCTTCAGCCTGTAATCCAATTTATTTTCTTGTGGGACTACTTTATTTTCTTCATGATATGATGACAGTGAGGATGATAATCCACGTACATTTTCTAACAGTCCTCTAGTTGGGTCCATTGAACATGAATATGCACCAACATCATCACTTCCTAGATGGATCTGTTCATCATACGAAGTGGCTGGTGGTCTCCCTGGTGATCCTAGATATCAATGTCAAAATTGTTCACAATTCTAGTGAGCCTCTTCTCTTTTGGCTCAACTTTTAAAGACTAATGATCCAAATACAGTTGCAAAATATTATATCAATCTAGACTGAGATTTCACTATGAATGAAGATAATTCCTTAATGGAAAAATATACTTGGAATTTAGTACCTCGTTTAAAAGGAAGAAAAATTTAGTACCTCATTTAAATGGGTCTATAGAACTAAGAATGTGTATGATGGAAGCATTGAAATACTCAAGGAAATGTCAGTTGCTAGAGGATTTTCTCAAGTTGAAGGAACTTACTACAATGAAACATTTTCCTTGTCGTCAAAATGAACTTCATATATCTTGTTCCATCCCTTGTTGCTTCCCATAAATGGGGGTTCCATCAAATGGATGTCAATCATGCCTTCATCCACGGTGATTTGAAGGAATAAATTTACATGGAACAACCTCCCAACTATGTTCAAAATGACTCTAGCCTTGTTTGTCTCCTTAAGAAAGCTCTTTATGGCCTTAAGCAAGCTCCTCGATCTTGGTATGTCAAAATGAATAGCTTTCTCCTTTAAACTGGTTTTTCTAGATGTCATTCTGACCCTAATTTCTATACCAAGAAAATAAGAACCTATCTCATAATCCTTTCTCTTTATGTTGATGACCGCATTCTTACTGATAGTGACCCTAAACTTTTAACCCATGTGAAATCTAGCCTTAAGAAGAAATTTGAAATGACCAACTTAGGGCATTTGCATTGTTTTCTTAGCATTCAAGTCTTGCAAACCAAAGAAGGAAATTTTCTTTCTCATTCTAAGTATGCTTGTGACCTTCTTTTTCACTTTCAAATGGATGCTTGTAACCAATTGCGTCTCCCTTCAAGTCTAGAGTCAAAATTTCTACCACCTGCACTACACCGGAAGTAGAGGCCACCTTCTACCACCAACTAGTTGGTAGTATTTTGTGTTGGACCCATACATACCTTGATGCAGGGATAATTTGAGGGGAGAATTTTAGCCCAATGGGCTATTTTTCCATGTTTTTCTCCCAAAAAACATTGACCATTTTGCATTTTATGAAGCCCTGTTTCGCCCAATTTTGAGGGGGTAAATTTTTTTCACCCTAAAGATCACCAAATTATTATATAAACGATATAAAATCCTTGGAAATTAAAATATTTTTTGAAAAAAATCGCCAATCATTTTATAGTTGGCGTTTTAAGAATTGGTAATATTCGCCAACATTTATACACTTTTAAATAAATATGGTTCCTTAAAATCATCCATGCCTTGATGTTTTCTTTGATATTGGTCGCGTTTCCCGGTATACGCAAACACTCCATGACAATCATTAGAAAGCATGAAAAAATATAATTTGGTGTATAAGGGGTACAATTTAGTCTAAGATTCATTACAATTCAGGGGGAGTCCTTTGTTGGTTGGTTTCATTGATTCAGAAGGGATTAGCAACCCTAATGATTGGAAGTCTACTGTAGGTTATGTTTTTAATCATGGTTTTGGACTCATAACTTGGGATTGTAAGAAACAACAATCTCTTTTTCTTTCTCTTTCTCTTTCTTCAACATAAGTAGAGTATTGAGTTGTAGTTAATGCAAGCCAAAAAGATTTGTTCCTTTTATAGATCCTTTCAGAGTTTGGATTCACATAACATGATTTGAATACCCTCTAATATGATAATCAGAGTGCCATAAATCTTGCCAAAGATCTAGTTCAGCATTAACACACCAAATACATTAAGCTACAGATGCACTTCAATGGAAAACTTATTCAAGATCATGTTCTCAAAGTATTTTCTTTCCATATAGATGATCAAGTTGCAAACATACACCAAACTTTATTAATAAAGTCTCTTACAAAAGCGGAGTTTTCTAAAGTTCGATCTATGTTAGGAGTTCAATAATTTGTCATTTAGGGGGAATATAATCTAATTCTTCTATCCTTCTACTATTGCGTCACCTTTGTAAATAATTTGAACCTATCCCAAGTTGTTCTTAAGGGGGAATGTTAGGATATTTAGGCACATAGAAGTTAGTTAAGATTAACCTGATCTAAAGTTTCATTAAGTAAAGTGTGTTTCTTTAGTATGCATTTATACTTGTATAATTTGACGGTCACGATATGTTCTAGACATAGAGTGATAAGATGATTCATATTCACCTCTATCTTAACAACTATTGATTCGTGGCTTAGTACTTGATTAGCCCATGACCTCAATTTAAAGAGCATGGAGGGCCATTTGCTTGATAATCGATTGTGAGAAATTCATATGTAAAAAAATTTCCTTTTGCATTGACATATTACCTGAGCAGTTGTTTGGCAAGGGACATGGATAATTTCCCTCTCTGAGGATTTTAACCACGTAAAACATCGATGTGTTGATCTGTGATTTGTTTGTGTGAGTGGTTTCTTAAGGTGTTTGACCTTGCGAAAATACCATGTTTTAGTCTAACAACTAAATTTTAAATTTCCAACATAAAATATTTGATGACATTTTTGTGAAAATATTCAAATTTTTAATGATTTTATATAATTTCTAATAGTTTTTCCCATGTTAAGATTGTAAAAAATTGACTTGTGGAATTTGGCGAATCATTTAAAAAAATGAAAATTGCCAAAAAAACATTGAAAATTAGTCCATAGGATAAATTATTTCTTAGTGGGTTGGGAATAAACATGGTTCGAATACAATTGCTTTCATATATGTATGTATGTCAATGAAATAGTTGAGAATACAATTATTTTCATGTGTAAGTATATCAAAATAGTTAGGTTTGAGTTGGTGGCTGGGGAGAAAGATGATTTTAATGCAATAGCTTTCATATATGTATGTATAATAGCTTTTATATATTTATGTATGTTGAAGTAATTAGGCTTGGAATAAACTTGATTAAACTCAAAAAGAAAGTTGTGTATAAGGTATGTTGTAGTTTTGAATGTAGTGTATCTAAAAGCTTATTAATATTGTGTATTTTAGTGCTAATATTTATGGTATGAAGATGACATTACAAGCATAAAATATATTATTGGAGATTTATTCCATTGCAATTTTTAATGAAATCGATAAAGATTTAGAATGGGATATCTTTCTCACACATATATCAAAATAATAGTTGGGTTGAAAGTAATGATGATTAAATGTTAAGCGAAAATTGTTTTATTAAGAATATTTTATTAATGAAATTGATAAAGGTTTCAAATGCAATTGCTTTCTTATATGTTAAAATAGTTTAATAAAGGTTGGGAATAAAGATGATTAGAATACACTTGTTTTCATTTAGGTATATATGTAAAATAGTTTTTTTTCAAAAAAAAAACTATATTATATATATTGATAGTATATGAAATGAAAGGTAAAGTACATAGTTTGGGATCACCAAGATCTCCATATATAGACATCGAGCATGAAGACCAACAGACCAAGAGAAAAAGACAAAATACAAAATATGACCGAAGATAAACAAATAGGCCAACAACAACAATATAGGCGGTCAAGTCAGTCAAGGCTAACGACGACCAAAGAGAATCCCAAAGAGAGATGCAACTCGAAAAACCTTAAGTCTATCTTCAACAATAAGAGCACCATTCACCCAAAGATCAAAGGAGACAAACCCCTCTTCGGCCTGCATAGCCTTCTTAGAAAGGGAATCATCCAATTGATTTGATCTTGAAAAATATGGGAAAAGATATATCCTTAAAGCCATCTATGAGCATCCTAGTATGCATCATCCATGCTGACAGATGGAGAATGTTGACAATATTCCTTTTTTCTTCCCAATCCACAAACACTTTGGAGTCCCCATAAATGCAAATGTCGTCTAAGTTGAGATGCCTTGCAAGGAACAAAATCATCCATAATGCCAATAATTCGCCTTTAGAATTTGTGCCCGAGTCGCAAGACATCCACAACTTCTACATTCTTGAATGGTTCATCCATAGAGCTGCACCGACTCCACACATGGTAGATGCCTGTTGAGATCCTTTATTGAAATTGACAAAGGTTTTGAATTAAATTGCCTTCATAATATACATCTAAATAGTTGGGATGGGGGTTGGGAAGACAGATGGTTTGAATGCAATATACATCTAAATATTTGGGTTGGGGGTTGAGAAGAAAGATAGTTTGAATGCGATTGCTTTCATATATGTATGTATGTCAGCCAAATAGTTGGATTTTGAATAAAAATGATTAAATGTTAAGAGAAAATTGTCTTATTAACTACATCCTTTAATGCAATTGATACAAGTTTTGAATGAAATTGGTTTCATATGTATAAGGATGTCGAAATAGTTGGGTTGTAGGTTAGGAATAAAGATCATTTTAATGCAATTGCTTTCATATACATATGTATGTTGAAATAGTTAGATTGAGAATAAAGATGATTAAACTTTAAATGAAAGTTGTGCAATGGGTATGTTGTATTTTTGAATGTAGTCCATGTAAAAATTGATTAGTATCATGTATTATAGTGATAGAGCATTTATTATATGAAGATGGCATTATATATGTAAATATATATATTGTTAGAGTTTTATTGCACCGAGAGAAGTGAGGTGCTCTCAGCCCAGTATGGGGAAGGTCCTATCACGTTAGTCACGTTATGCTAGCCCACATAAAAATATTATGTTAACCCACATAAAAAACAATTTATATTGTGGATTCATACATTTATGTCGACTAAAACAAAAAATAATATAGAGAAAAACATGTTGCCTAATTTATCAAATAATAAAACCCAATAATAAAACTAAATGAAAAGCAATTAAAAGATCCATGTTAAACCCGAATTTACCAAGCACTAAATGGATCAAAATGTTAGAGGTGTAATTTTTTTATGAACATTTAGAAATTTAAGATAAAAATAACTTACACCCTAAAAAAATTAGATCCCTCTCGGTGCTTTCTAGATTCGATGGATCTATGCTAATGTATATACATTTCACAAAAGTAATTGTTGCAAAGTTGCAAAGTAATAAGTCTTTTTCTTAAGAGCATGTTTGTTGTTTTATCTAATTGATAAAGGAAATAAAGACTTTGTTGCATCGACTTCCCACCTTAAATTCAAATACAACCATGATGTGTAAGATTTCAAACAATGTTTTCATTTGCAATCTCGGACACATTGCACAATTAGAAAAGACAAAATCGCTTAGCTAAATATTAGAGATTAGAGCACCCATGAAACCATATGGTAGGAGCACCCCATAGCATTATAAAAGGATATAATTTGGCTTTGTGTATATAGTCAAAATGATCTGTGAGTAGAACATTACATACAAAAAACAATGAGCAAATTATCTTGGGAGAACTATATCTCCCTGAATATCTCAGAAAGGGATGGGTCCATGATCATATTTAGTGATATTTTGTTCATTTGAGTCCCATCACAGTCAAATGTTCCAACTATCGTAGACCTATTTTTGATAGTTGATCAACTTCAATGTTCTTTTATCTATATATGTGCTGATAATTGATGTAGCTGAATCGCTGAGATATTTTGTTCAAATCCTTTATTATGGTAGCCGAAAATATATTGGTAAATTGATTCTCTTATTCATTTAGTTTATAACTAATAGAGAGTCACCAATAATAATGATATCACAGATGCCTAGGTTATGGAAAAATGGTAGAGTATACCTTAGAGAAATCAGCTCCGCTCGGTTGTCGGATGTACGTTCGAGTCCCACATCAAACTTGAAGTGTTGAGGGTCATTGATATATATATAATGGACCTGACCCCGCCTTTAGAAGAGTTGTCTTTTGAAGCACCATGGAAAAATACCCAGCAATTTGTCTGGTCAATGATTGGGCCATTTATAATACGGATCTTGTTTAGATCATTGACTTGAAGGAATAAGCCATGGATGGCTAATGATTTATATCCATAGACTTACGAGGGAACATAATAATCTTGGAAAATATCCCTATTCCGGGAAAACCAAACGTACCAGATAATAATCATAGGCAGGGCATGATACTCAACATATTCTTCCTTTTGTAAACAAGTCGATAAAGCATCTTGCATATGAAGACCATGCCAATGAAAATTTATACCCCTGATTATAGATACGTGTCTCTACATGCCAATAATATAAGGATAAGTAATGGAGATGTGATCAATGGATTCACAACAGGATTTGCATAGAGGGCACTGACTAGGCTCGATCCAAAAATGTTGTGTCATGATCTCCCAGGTGGGTATGGATTGATGTAAAGCTAACCAGAGTATAACTTCATTTTGAGAGGACATTTCAAGTGCCAAAGAATATTATTCCACCACGGAGGGTCGGGATGATCCTCCTCCATACAGAGATGGATATACCCAAGTTTAGGCACATGAGATTCACCATTGAATTTTTTACTCCAATAGAGTTTATCCTCCTCGTTAGAAAATATGATAAATGAAACCTTTAAGGAATTTCAATAAAATTCCCAAGTCTACCAGTCCTTAGACCTCAAGTCAAAGTCCCTAGCTATCATCCAAATCTGATTGGAATTTCTAGGACCTTGACCAAGCCAAATTTTATCCAAGTGGATGATATTCCTAGTATGTAGGTGTAAACAAATATGGTATGACAAAGTGAATTTCTTAGGACACCCAACCCATGGGTCGAGTCCAATACGCACATGAATACCATTTCCAACTTTTCATTATAGGAAATCACCAATAATGAAGAAGGATTTCATATGGGAACGCTAGATGGGGAATCTATCCTGGATCGCTTATCAGGATTCAAAATCCACTCCTCTATCGAGAGTGGATGGATATATTATGAGTAACATTTTTTTCCTAGAGCCCCTCTCTTTTAATAACATGATATATACATTTTGCAATCAGATATTTTGCAAAGTAGTGCAGGTTTTTGAAACCCCAACCACCCAAACATTTTGGTATGGTAAGCTTATCCCAGGAAATCTAGGCAACTGATTGGTCTTTTATATTACTTTTCCAAATAATTTGGTAGCTCATCCTCCTAATATGGTCAATGATACCTTTAGGAACAAAATCAAGAGAGGTACAATATACCGGGTTAGCCTCCAACACAATTTTCATGAGAATAAAATGACCCCCACAGGTAGTCCTCTTATTGCACCACAATTGAAATATGTTTTCAATTTTACCTATAAGCCATGTCCAGTCTGTCCTAGTGTAGTCATTTGGATTCAAGACAAAACCCAGGTACCTGAGACCATTTTGAATATTTGCTTCAAGGAAAATAAAAATTCTCTGAATGTAGCGAGAATCCTCATTAGACAGATTCATGACATAGTAAGAAGATTTCCTGACATTAAGTACCATACTCGTAGCTTCTAAAAATATGTCTAGTATAGATTTAATGTTCAATAAGTCTCTTCTGGGACCATTCGAAAAAATAACGATATTGTCGACAAGCAGAAGGTGTGAGATGAAAAGATGCTCAACAACTTTAATATCATAAATTGACCCATTATTTAGAGCATGTGATAATGCTCTACTTAAACCTTCCATAACCAATATGAATAATAAAAGGGTGAGTGAGAACTCCTCTCTAAGTCCACGCTGAGGTCTAAAAAGTTTGAAGCAGATCCATTAATTTGTACAACAAAAGAAACAGATTGAATACAAGCAAATATCCAAATGATGAAATGGTGATCAAAACCAATCTGGTGAGGAATCAATTTGATGAATTACTAGTTAACTTGATCATATGCCTTAGTAAGGTTCAATTTTAGAGTCACAACAATAAAAATTTTAACTTTGGCTGAATGCATCACTTCTTGAGTAGAACTAACGACATCATGTATTTGTCTGCCCTTGAGGAAGGTAAATTGTTTTGGAGATATAACATATGAAAGAATAGGATTAATACAGTTGGAGATAATCTTGGCTATCAGATTGATCAAACTAACTTCCCCTATTAATTAGTAAGGGGTGGACACTTAAGTCTGAGGTAGCTGGCTTGTAGATGCAATTGCATAGAGATATTGGCTGATATTGTTCCCAATTTATCGCATGGTCCACTTTCGGAATGCTAGGAAAGTAGCATTAAAATCCATAATGACGTTACCTTCCACTCTGGACTCCTCCTTAACAACAAGTAGGTCAAGTTAAAAATGGTCCATAAATCCAATGAAGAATTTAATCAGACACCTATCGGGCCCCAAGCTCTTATCCTTTTGATTTTCATTTACAATAGATTTAAGTTCTTCAAGGATAATCTGCTCCATAATACGTTGATTCTTCTCCTCATCAACCATGGTCGAATAGTAAAACAAGATCCAAAGCATGTGGTCCACATGGGCCCGATCGTTTGCCTAATAATGATGTTTGAAGTGTTAACCCCATCTCTAGCAAGATCCTGAAAACCATGTATCTCATCCCCATCATCATTCTCAACTTTCTAGATAGAGTTAATGTTTTGTCTATGCTTAGCATAGTTCTAGAAATATTTAGTGTTGTCATCGCCTTTCGGAATCCAAATAATATGGCTTTTGAGGTGCTAGGTAGCTTCATTTTCATCAAGTATTGTAGTGCAATGGAGTTCTAAGGAAATAATCCTCCATCTATGAATCTCCAAGGGGAAGTCTGATTTGAATTGTGCATGAAATGCATCTAACTTTCCTTCTATCCCTCAACTCCTATTCCATATATTTTCTTCTCTTGGTTTCCCAAGAGATAGAAAAATCGTTTATGCGATGAGGATTCTATAGAAAATGTTGTTCTGTAGATCCGTGCAGGTATGGATTATAACTAATCTAATTATTCTTAACATATGCTCTATACTCCTCATCCTCCAACCAATATGCATTGAATTTAAAGGCACTGGGATGTTTTTGATTCAAATCCCTAAGATCCAAGAAAATAGGAAAGTCATCAGAATTGCCACCTTCACCAATCCACTTCCTGATAAGCACACCTGACTTGAGCTGACCATCATTAACAAGAAATATATCAATCTTCTTAGCAATAATATCTGATCTTGTCCTCAAGTTCTGCTAAGTAGGTCTGATGGAATTATCTATGATGTCAACAAGAGATCCCCCCCCCCCCAATATTCAGATGAAATAGTTTGATAGTTGGTCAAGTTATGCATGTTTCCCCCAAATATCTTCTCCCAAGGAGAAATTAAGGTCACTAATGAGGATAAACCTATCCGTTCGAAGGAAACTAGATCCAAAAAAATTCTCCCATTATGCCACTCTATGTTGGTAGGTCCCATAGATATTGATAACCATGTATGAAAGACCAATCTCTCGAGAAAACAAGTTGGTGCCAATACTTGAGGAGTGTATGGCCCAATTGTTAATACATAGCAACTCATTGGTTTTCCATCCAGTGATGAGACAACCTGATATAATGATCACATCCACATTAACAAACTCCTAACCTGGAAACATTTTATTAAGTTCCATGATAATAACATCACCAGAAGGCAACATTTCCTAAATTAAGATGTACAATTTTGTGAATGAACTAATCTATTCAATACAATCTTTTTAGAGGTAAGTCCCAACCCCCTAGCTTTGAAGGACATAAAAATAATTGGGTAACTCATGCACATGGATGACTTTCTCTAAGATTCCTTCAATGGTTAATTGTTTGTTGGCTCTAACATTACGAATAAGCTAGTCCCTAGGAGTCGATAGTAGATATATTCTACCCATGAGTCTTTTGTGAGGATAGGGGGGATTTGTATCGAGACCAAAATTTATTAGACCAGTAGCCTTGTCCCTATCATTGGTTCATGGATGAAGATCGCAACCATGGACACTAGTGGAAACAAGGGTAATAGGTTCATGACTGTCATTTGAAAAGTTCGAGAGATCACTTGTCTTGTCCCTAAGGACCTGCCCTTTGTTATGGGGCAAATCACAACTTAAATACCCAGTCATGGGGGGATGGGAAGGAGGGGATGAATGGGTGTATATTTCAACAAGAAGAGGGCGGGGGGGAGACTGGTAAAAAGGGGTATAGGACTGAAAAACGTAGGAGGATTTAGAAAAGGAGAATCTTGATCAACAAGACTCGGCTGAGCAACTCCCAATATCCAAACCTATTTTGGAAGTGGATCGAGACCAGTTACAGAGACCTAAAATATGAATGTACATGGTATATGATGAAACCCTAATAATCCCCCATCACCCTCGAAGGTTTTAGTTCTATCGAAGATAGGGTTTCTACCAATGGTACAAAAAGATAAAACCCTAGTAGATAAGCCACTTCTATGACCAATAGGAAGAGACCTATTACGAGTAATGGATCGTATAGAAGGAAAATTACTCAAAAAATAATTTGTTGAACCAATGAGCACACTTGGTAAGAGTGGCTGATTCGAGGTTGATTCCCATTCAAGTGGCTTATTAGGACTAGCTAATGTAGCCAAACGCTCTGATAGAATAGTAGGGGACTGACATGTTTCCTTCAGTACACATTCGTGACCAGTTGTATACTTTTCGAGAGGCCTTCTCTTAATCTGAATTTTCCTTCTAAAATGTTTTGGGAAATCCTTAACAAGATGGTCCAAGGAGTGACAACGACTACAATATAAGGGTACGCTAGAGTAGTCTAACTTTAGTGTGAAATTGTGACCCCCAATCGATATACTCATTTCCGCCAATAATCCCTCCCTCACATTGATATCCACATGAATGCGTTCAACAAACATACACCTTGATTCTAGAAAACACATATAAGATAAACAAAGTGCTCCAACTAGGAACCAATCCTGCAGAAGATGTCCATAGACCATAGCTCTTGTGGAAGACCCAGGATCTTGACTCAAGTCCTCTCTGTAAGAAGCCTAATTCTCTTAGCATCGAAAAATCATACTAATGGAGCATCTTCAGGGGAGCTAAGTCCCAAAACCAGGTTCCATTGAGAAGGGATGAGGTTTCCTCTGGGTTGTCCATGATAACTCCTAACCATCCCCTGGATAGAGAGTAACATTTTGGCTCGTATCCAAGAGTATTTTTTTTATTTAGGTGCACCCACATAGTTGATAAACATGGGGCATGGGTAAGTAGAGCTGATTTGAACTCGTGACCACCATTTACAACATGTCCTTCATATCAAGCGAATTTCCAATTGTACTACACCCCTACAGACATCTTGTATCCAAGAGTATTAGACCAGTTATCATGAATCCATTTCTCGACGATGGAATGCCTCATGCGTCGACCAAAGAATCTAGCCATGTAAGAGTTTTTTAACATCAGTGACAACTCTCCCATCTGAACATCAACACCAAGCACACTTTTTATCTCTACGCTTTTCCTTTTGAGCTTACGATGAAGTCTTGGAGTAAAAAGAATAGGGATAGGGTTTTTGGTTAGGGTTTGAGTACAATAAATGAGGGAGGAGGACAAATGACAAATAGACGACGAGAAAGACCAAACCTAATGTCGAGTAGAATCTCCTTCACAGTTATGTGGTGGGTTTGGATGAGTGACTAAGGTAGAGTCCCAAGGAGAGTTAATGCATAAAACCCCACACTTGTTGTTGAGATTACACCATCAGGAGTCATTCTCCAATCTTTTGAGTAATATCAAGACAATATACTTGTGAGTAATATGAAGTCCTACAAATATCCTCATATGATTGAGGTGGTGATGTTGTAAAGCTTGTGAGTAATATCAAGCCAAGTCTTGTGAGTAATATCAAGACAATAGACTTGTGAGTAATATCAAGACAATAGAGTTGTGAGTAATATCAAGTCCTACAAATATCCTCATATGATTGAGGTGGTGATGTTGTAAATCTTATGAGTAATATCAAGGTGAGTCTTGTGAGTAATATCAAGACAATAGAGTTGTGAGTAATATCAAGTCCTACAAATATCCTCATATGATTGAGGTGGTGATGTTGTAAATCTTATGAGTAATATCAAGGTGAGTCTTGTGAGTAATATCAAGACAATAGACTTGTGAGTAATATCAAGTTCTACATATATATATTCATGTTGCGAGGTGGTGTACTTTACTCTGTAAAGTGAATATACTAACTGATGTATGGCTAGTCATGGTCAACAGGTGCTACAAGTCTCCTTCAGGGATTAGCTACCCCTAGAGTGATTTACTTTAGCATGTGACTTTATGACCCATGGTAATACATATGATCATAGGTTCAAAATAGTTCTTATGAGTATGATATGATAGATGATTAAATAATGCAACACATATGGACCATGCATAGATAATTAATTTGAGGACATAGATATAGAGAGAGTTCAAATTTCCCATGCATGCGTCCAAGACAAATTGAATTGATAAGACATCAATCGAGTCTTAGTGGTGATAAATACGTTTAAGTTAATTAAGGAATCAACTCCTTAATTTATGCAAGTGGTTGTTGAAGATGACACTGATGAAGAAAATCTAGTTACACTTAGTTCTATCCAGCTACGTTCAGTTATGTTCAGTTACATTCAGTTATGTTCAGCTGCATGCAATTCCATTCAGTTACATGCAGTTCCATCCAGTTACATGCAGTTACATTGAGTTATATGTAGTTCCATTCACTTACATGCAGTTCCATTCAATTCACTTCAATTCTTTCAACTAACAACTCAATTAGAGACAGTTAAACTCTGTGAATTAATGGAGGGAACATATATTTCTTGTGGGAGATAATTATGGAGTGTCAAATTGGAACCAAGTCAGTGAGGGCGCATGGTTGAAGATAAAACAATGTTCTCATTGTTTTTTTTTTATAGTAATGGTTATAGTATATTAGAGGGGTGGTGTGACCACCAAATAGAACTCGAATTACAAAATATCCTTATGGTAGCGGCAACAGAAGCTCATAGTCTTGTCATAAGCCCTTGTGGGAGCGGCAATGTAGCTATTAAACTTCTAATTACGCCCTTATGAAAGCGGCAAAGCATTACCAATCTTTAACAATTTGAAAACTAAATATTTCAGTAAACAAAAGGGGATTCAAAGATTCAGAAAACAGGTTCTGTCCTATCCAAAGGGTCAAAGAGACATATACAGGGAAAACAACAAAACAACAAAAACCATCTATGAAACTCATTTAAACTACCCTACCGAGCTGGATGAGAAACCTAGAATTGGAGGGGATTCGTGCTTGACGAGCTTGAGGGCTATCTTATATACCTTAATTTCTAGCTCAGTAATTAGCCTGATTAACGCATTTTCTTACGGCTTCACCTTGTGCTTGAGCTTCCTTCGCAGAAATGCCAAGTCTTTCCCCACATTGTCCAACCTCCTGCCACCTTCATGATCAATTGCATTGACTTGGTTCTGCAACAACTTGAAGTCGTGCTTCAATTCCCTAATTTTCACCTCCACGGGATTTTGGTTAGAGGGCACATTGGAGGATGAAGACCCAACATCCATCCTAACAAACAACAACTCCTTATCACTTACCAGACGATAGAGCTCATGGAGAAGGTATTTTTAACCGTGCAAGCAATTCTTATATAGCAACCATCCATATTGATCCACTGTTTTAAATCATTTCCACATAGGGTCTCTGGAAACACCGTATCTCCCAACGCGCGGACAATTAAGCCTTCCATGAAATCACTCGAATGCTCCAGCTTTGACAATACTCCTATCATATTCGCACCAGGCGAAAGGACTGCTCCAAGGTGTTCATTTAAACTCCCTCTAACTGTTGACGCCAAGCCACGTGCCAACAATCCACCACATGTCCTGGTATCTTGATGGAGCGGTTCAGACCAGATCGTTGGGGCCCACAAGGGGGATGACCACTTGGACTTAGCCCTGGTTCTATGGGGGGAAACAAAGAGAGCCAAGGCCATTGATATTTAGCTCTTCGATGCTGAGAGAGGAGCCCAAATTTGCTGCTTTGTTAGCCTCTTTATTGCTTTTCCGCAACACATGATAAAATTCAATTTTACTGAAGTTGAGGACTTGGGCCTTAATTTTTTGGATAAGCCGCCTCAGGTGCATTTGGTTCGGAGTTAGGTTCCCGGTTAAAGCTTGAATAATAATTCTAGAGTCTCCAAGGATAGTTAACTCGGAGATTCCATGGGTCTTGGCGATCCTCAACCCTTGCCATATTTCTAGGGCTTCAACCATGTTATTAGTGTCTTCTCCTAGACCCCAAGCGAACTTGGTTTCCAAAAGTCCATCTGGAGTGAAAAAAAACTCTGCCCCCCTACCGCCTCGGGATTTCCTTTAGAAGCTCCGTTTGTGAACAATACCTTCCTTTCCAGGGACCTTAGCCAAGAATTAAGCTCGTTTTCCTCCATTTTAATCTCCCACGATTTCCCTTTATTTGGCATCGTATGTGCCAAGTGGGGATTTGGAGCTAACCTATTCAGCCAACCATCAGTGTCAAGAGGAGTGATGCAGGGCTCGTTCCAAAGCTAGGAGAGACATTCTCCTAGTAAACCATGAACTTTTGCAGTAACCTGTTTAGCTTTCATGTTTTTCTCTCTGAAGATTCGGGAATTTCTTTCTAACCAAATCTTCCAAATAATGACCTTTGGCAGCACCATCCAACACACTTTGGTTTTTTTTGAGTTGAGACTGAAGGGAGATTTGGAGGCCCAGAGAAGAAAGAGATTCGAGAGTCTACCGGAGAAGAGCTCAACCTTCTAGGGGAGGGATGCTTTCCAAACATCTCTAGCGTACTGACAAGAAATAAGAATATGCTCAACATTTGCTTCATTATTGAGACAGAAGGGACATCTTGTTGGGCCTTCCCATCCTTTTTTCTTAAGGTTATCCCTAGTGATAATTTTGTTATGGATAACTATCCACGTGAAGAAGTCTATTTTAGGGAGGCTTTTGACAGCCCAAATGCTTTTCCATATGGTTGGATTCTCAGTGTTTGCAGTGCACGAGAGTAGCTTGTATCCTGCTGAAGTGGAGTAATTACCAAACCTGTTCCCCCATCCTCTTGAGTCTTTGGTTGTGTTGGATTCACGGGGTTTCCCTTTTAAGTTTCCGAGGAGGTGTCTCTTAACACCATCTAGATGAGTTGGGCAAGGGATATTCCATTTCTTCCAAGAACCTTCAGGATTCCATTCTGAAATATCCCAAATCATAGTCATGTTCCTATTTTGCATGTGAACTTTGAGATCTCCCATTCCTGGAAGCTGGTCCAATGGGGGGTCACCCATGATCGAGTCCTCCCAAACCTTGATTTGTTTACCATTCCTAGGAATCCATGTGATCTTAGCAGAGAAGAAAGGGAGGGCTTTGATAAGAATAGGGAGGATGGTTGAGCCATTTATAGCACATGAGGGATTGTCCAAGCATCTAAGACAACTATTAGAAAAGTATTTTTTCCAAAGGGCCGTTTTACACCATGAGAGCTTAACGGAGATGGTGTTCCAAAGTAGTTTGGCTCCAAGCGCTAAGTTTTGCAAAGCCAACTATCTAATTTGTAGACCACCATGCATCAATGGTTTGGTCACTTTTTCCCAGCTGACCAGGGAGACCTTCTTTTCATTTTGCTTCCCTCCTTTCCAAAGGAAATTTTTAAGTAAAGACTCAATACTGGCCAGAACACCTTTAGGTGTGAGAAGAATGGAGCATTGGTAGATTGGGATACTGGATAAGATAGCTTTTATAAGAACTACTTTCCTGGATGGATTCATCCAGTTAGCTCCCCAAGTGCTAATCTTGTTCTTAATTTTATCAATTAGGGGAAGCCAGGAGGAGAATTTCGGGGTAGTTTTGAAGATAGGGACCCCCAAATATTTGAAATCATCCCACTGGGTTTTACCATTGATGCCAAGAATTCTGCTAATGTCCACTAGATCTCTAGGATTGCAATTCCAACTAAGAATTTGGATTTTGTTATAGTTAATGAGACTTCCCTTTTGCATCTTGGTACAAATCAAGTTCCCTTTTGAACAGTCTTGCTGAACTGTACTTGCTCCCCCCAGAAGGATCGTGTCATCAGCAAACTAGGCCTGCTTCACATCCTTGACCCCTCATGCTATGCGAAGTCCAATAAGCTTTTTATTTTGCTGGCAAAGGTTTAGTTGAAAACTGAGCATGGAGGTTTGAATAACATAGAGCATGGGAGAGAGTGGACAACCTTGATGGAGCCCCCAGGAGGCTTGAAAGAAACTAGCTGCTCACCTATTTACCAACGGGGCTATCCAAAGGGATTTGATACAGGCTTGGATCCATCTGATAAACGCGGGGTCGAAACCAAATCTGTGCATAACCTGGAATAGAAAATCATATCTAACTCTGTCGAAGGCATTTGCTAAGTCGAGTTTTACAACCATACCTTTTTCTCGATGCCTGATGCTTGAGTGGATTGCTTCCTGGACCAGAATTATATTGTCGATGATCTGCCTCTGTTTGACAAAGCCTCCTTGATTTTCAGGGATGATGGAGGGTAACACAACTTTTATTCTATTTTCTATTACCTTGGCTATGATTTTGTATCCAATATTGCAGAGAGATATGGGCTTGGATATATCGAAGGAGGTAGCCCCTTTTTCTTTGGGGATGAGGGCGAGAAAAGCTGAGTTTGTGCTCCCTCCAATCTTAGCACAGTTCTAGGATTTGTGAACCATTTTAACCAGATCATGTTTAATGGTTTTCCAACATGCTTTGAGAAATTTGGCTGTGAACCCATTTGGACTCGATGCTTTGTTTGGTTCCATGGCCGTCAGGGCCTATTTTGCTTCTTTTTTAGAAATCAGGGCTATTAGCTTTCTGTTTGAGGAGCGACAGAGCAGAAGGGGAACCAAATCGAGAATGGAGGATCCTAGTAGAGGAGGATGAGAGTCCACTTCAGTGTAAATTTTTTGGAAATGATCGTGAGCTGCCTTTTTTATTTCTTCAAACTCCTTGATTGATTGACCCTGGATCTTGATTTCTTTTATAGCTTTGAATTTTTTTCGACCCTCCACTTGCTTATGAAAGAAGCTGGTGTTTTGATCTCCAACTTTGAGCCATAAGCACCTTGATTTGTCTTAGATTTTATTCCTCGGTCTTGCAAGAAGCTTGGAGGATGCGGTGAAGATTGGTTTCTTTTTCCAGACTGGAGAAGTCCGTTGGCTGATTTTCCTATGAAATTTGATGATTTTCCAGATTGTGTTGGGCTTCAAGTATGAAGGCAGAAGGGGACTTTAGGGTATAGGACCAAGCCTTAAGAGCTCTTTTAAGCCTTCTCAGTTTCTCTTCCCAGACATTGAATGGGGATCCAGATACTGGGTTAGCCCAAACTGATTTGACAAGATCCATAAATCCATCCTTACTAATCCAACAGGGGATAAATTTGAAAGGGATGGGACCTAAGTTTTTTTCTTCGGTCAAGTCCAACAAGATCGGCTTATGATCCGACATGCTGAAAGGAAGGATCATAGAGTTCTATCTGAAACCAAGAACATCGAAGGAATGTTGAATTAAGAACCGATCGAGCCTGGCAACAATATGACCTGGTCCAATTATTTTGTTGGACCACTTGAAATTTCCTCGGGTTGTCTTAATATCCTCAAGATCCCAACTCCTCATGACGTCTTCCACTGCCTCTCTTAAGGGATCTCTGACTAAGGAACCTCCTTTTTTTTCTTTGGCATTGAGAGTGATGTTTAGGTCCCCTGCAAGAATGATGTTTTCTGGATTTTAGGAAGAGAGATTATCTTGAATACTTTTCCAACAGTCTCTTTTTTCCATTAACAAAACATGAACATAGATATTGAAAATGCTTACCTGGATGCTCGATTCTTTATGAAGGAGAGTGGACAGGATCCAATGAGTGTGCGTAGCGGAATGGATTAATTCAAAGGCCTCTTTTTTCCATAAGGTGCCTATACCCCCAGAAGCGCCCCTGGTGCTATTAGCCAGGCCCTCATCATTCTTCGAGAATAGATGGGTAGACTGGAAGAAGCTTTCTTCCTCCAATTTTGTCTCTTGGATCAGCAAGATATCAGGACCTGATATATGAATTAGGTCTTTCATTGAGTCCAATTTTTTTTTGCTTCCTAATCCTCTACAGTTCTAGGAGACAATCTTCATTACTTACTTTTAGGGGTTTTGGTAGCCCCTTTAGGTTTCCCTTTTTGCCTCGTGATTCTAGAGTTTATCATGGCTGTGAGGGTGACTTGCACTCCCATTAGCTTGTCTTTGTAGGTGGCTTCTTCCCTTATTTCCTTATCTATTTTTCTTCCTTGCTTAGCTTTTCTTTTGAAAGGGGAGGGTTGAATTTGTCCTATTTATCCTTCTTCCTCTTCTGAGGCCTCTTCGTCTGATGTTTGATTCAGAGAGTTAGGGAGGCTGTTTTCTTCCTGGATTTTTCCTTTATTTGATGGGCTGGCGATTTCAGGGATTGGGCTTAGGGGGATCTCATCTTCCTGAATAGGAGTCTCCTCATTACTGGAGTGCGGGGAATCAGAAACCAAACCCGAGCTGGTTCCTTGGTCGGAAATGGGATTGATGGGGGCAACAATAGCCTTGTGTGGGCCAAGGATTTTATCAGCTTTTTTATAGGCCTGTCTTGGATTGGTTTTTGTTCATTTTTCCTGGATCCATCCTTCTTCATGGTCTCTTTCTAGATTGATTGGCATCTTAGGGAAGCTATTTTGGAAGCGACCATACTCATGGCAATGGCAGCACCTGAATGGCAAATGTTCATAGTCCATTTTTTGGTAGTGTTTCCATTCTCTGACTGCTAATTTGACTACTTCGGGAAGCCCTAATTCCAGATCTATTCTACATAGATTCAGGCACATGAATAATTATCTTTATGGTGAGCTTTATCAATATACTTACCAAGCGTGTTTTCGATGGTTTGTAGGGAGGAGGAAGTCCAGCAGTGAATCAAAAGATTGGGGAGACAGACCCAGATAGGGACTTCCTTGGGGACATCTACTGCTAGATCAAAGTATGAGTTCCATATATTCAGATATAAAGCTTGGGGACCCATGAAATAAGACCCACTTCAAAAGATCAGATCTCGGTATTCTTTAGCAATAAATTCGAAAAGGAAAACCCTCTGCCTACTGCATAACATGTAACACTATTGGAGATCAGGGGTCTCCAATTTTTTTGAATCCAGTTGTCTATGGACTTAGGGGAGGGACAAAGCCCTGTGAAATGGCCAACCAAAGCCCGATCTTCTAGAGAGACGACCACCTGCATGGGATGCTGTGGAGGAAGATTAATGGTGGGTACTTCATCGAGTTTCTTCACAAATTTGGGAATCAAGGGGGGCTGTAAGGACTTGGATCTCCCCGCGATCAGAGATATGAAAGCATTTAGCTTGTCACGAGGGCCCATTGGGGACCCAGCATTGCCATCAGGAATTCTTGTGACCTGCATGACCGCCTCCCAGAGGCGCAAAGGCCTACCAGATTGTGTCGGCACAGAACCCTAACTCAAGGATGATCTCCGAATAAATTCATATGTTACTTTCAGAAAAGGATATTGCATGTTAATAGATTGAAAATATTTTTAAAACAATGTTCTCATTGTTAACTGCTTATTGAAGCATGCAATATTCACTACCTTCCTTGTATGACCTAATTTGACTTGTTATTAAAGTGCTATGCACTTGGCAAGATCATCACAGTGTTCCATTTGATCTCTACTCTCTTATGCTCTTAGAGAAAGCAATATGCTATTGTGCTATAATCATTCTCTCCCAATTATCAATCATACTCTATGATTGTTAGTTGGGTTTTTTATCCTCTGAATTAGTGGAGGGTTTCATAAGGTATATCCGATGTTCTATGGTTTGAATTATGTCTTTGGATTATTGATGAGATTAATCTGCATTGTTATTGTGGATTAAAGTTTTGAAGTTCAATTATCTTCATATTTTTCTCAAACACTAACATGGTATCAGAGCAAGGGAATGGAAGAGCTTATTTTTGTGCAAACAATCTAAGCCTCTGTAGATATTGAACCATTGAGCAAGAGATTGAAGCAATGGCATCATTATCCATCTGAACGGAATATCGACTTGAAGAAACATCTAACTTCAACACATGGAAGGTGAGGGTGATCAATATCCTTGAAGATGATGATATTGATTCTTTTGTGACCTCTGTGATAGAAGAGCCCACTACAATTGCAGGAAGAAAATATTACAAGAAGAATCAAGAAAAGGAAAAGAAGATCATATATGAATCCGTGAAGGACAACCTCATGTCGATGATCACACCATTGAAGACGACAAAGGAGTGTTTCAACACACTCACAAATATTTATGAGAGGAAGGCCACTACTCAAAAGATATATTTGAAGAACAAGTTGTGCAACATGAAGATGGAGAAGGATGAGACTGTGGCATCATTCTTCATAAATATTTCACAAGTGAAGGATCAACTAGTAAGCACCGACATGGAAAATGATGAGGACGATCTTCTACAAACCGCCATCGACGGACTCTCCTCCTCATGGGAGACATTTCTTTCTATGGTAAATGGAAGAGAAGAGAATCCAAATTTTGAAATACTTTGGCATGATTGCATCCAAGAAGAAGGGCGCATCAAGAACAAGATGGTGAGCACTAAGGAGGAGAATCTTTCCCTCATGACAAGAACCAAGAAAGAAAGAAAACCTTTAGCTCCCAAGAACACTTTCCATGCTAAGAAGAAAGAGATCCATAAAGGTATGGACAAATAAAAAATAATATGTTTTTATTGTAAGAAGGAAGGTCACTTCATACAGGATTGCAATGCAAGGAAAAGAAAAGAAGGAAGAGTTCATGCATCCACCGCCGTAGAAGGAGGTGAACCTTCTCAAGACAAATCATCCAAAGAAGAGGATGATCGAAAGGAATGTTTCCTTTAGTGAAGAATAACATTCGCTCCTGGTTTCATGGGATCCTTATTCCCATGCAAAGACACACCTTCTAGTACATGCATTAATTTTTTCTTTTTGTAGTGTTTAAAGTTGTAGTGAATAAAGAAGGACTCCACCTATATCCACAAGGGTGCATAGATTAAGAGGGAGTTCATACAAACAATAAAGATGAGTACTTTATTTTTTATATTCTGTGATAAATCAGATCTAAAAGTTTTTTTTTTTATGTTTCATGACTGTTATATAGATTTGTATTCCTGGACTTGGAATTGTGTTAGCATATACATTGTTTTTTCTATCTTTATTGGCATGTTATCAATCTCATGAGTCCATATTTTGAGACACGATATAGGACTGGTATAAGACTTACGTAGGAGTGATATATACTCATATAGGATTGATATAAGGATGAAAACATCATCCATAAGACATGAGATTTAGGGCTAAATGATTTTTTCATAAACTGTGAACATATGACTACATGATTAGCCAGATAGAGGGATTCATGCTTACCTCATGAGATATGAACGCGGGGCTGTATATTTCTTACATAAAATGTATTTTTTGGACTGATATAGGGCTGCATATAATAATATAATATTATAATGGGTTATGTTAAACCGGTTGGTCAATATCTGTACATAACTATGTAAATCATTATCAATATATTGAGAGTATTTTATGTGAATAAAATTCATGAGTATGAAATGGTTCTAACCATTAGAATAATTTGTATTGTAGGGAAAATTAATATACCCTTACCTACAATTAAATAAGGACATGTGTGGGGAGTCATTCTGATGGCTTAGCTAAAAGAGAACAGTTCGGGAGGTTCCTATGCCTCTTGGAAAACATACAGAATAGATGGGTTGATTCTATTTTGATAGATGTGAAGACTCATGAAGATATTCTATCTTATTTACATTCAAGTGTCAAAGAAGAGATTCAGATATAGATGAGCATAAGTCTCCGTGATGGAGGACTTGGATTATGATTCTCACATTCACATGGTGAGAGGGAGTAGGTAGAATCACTAGCTTCTGAAGAACCAATGTAACTAGTTAATGTACCTCCTATAAAAGGGATACTTGCACGATGCTCATAATTATGAAGGAAGCTTTGAAAAATATTCAAAAGTATTGTTATGATTCTTATGATTAGAGGTATGGTAGTCACCAGATAATATTTTCCTTAGTTAAGGAAAATGTGCATTAAAGATCCTAAAAATTTTCAGGATGATGAATTAAAAGTCCATGGTCATCTATATGAATAGAAACATGAAGTTTAGACCATATTTGAAAGATATCAAAAGTTAGTTGAGATGAACTTGGTTAGTCACAGTCATGTTCTTTACAGTCTGACATATCATGTGTTGTGGTACCTACATGGTACAAGTGTATGTGGACTCGGATATGTCTCGAACACTGGAATAGAGTTTCATATATATATGAAATTTGACTAGTATAGTGATCGAGGAAAGATGGCATATGCGTCTCTAAATATAGCATGTTGAAAAGAAATAAATGTTTATGAGGTTTCTAGTTAGTTATATCTGAGACATGGTACATATCCATAGATGAGCAGCATTGCCAACATTCTTACTAAGCCTCTGTCCAAGACAAGCTTGGTATAGTACAGAAAAACCCCTCCAGTTGAAGAGGGAGTATTGATGTGTATTCATAGGTGGTATCAGGTGAATTCCCCACCATTTATTCATGGTACATAAATTAGGTAGCCAGGGGATGTGACATATTGTGGAGAAAATCCACATGAGCAGAGACATGGTCAAAGTCTCAGAGACTATTGATACTCAATAAGAGTTATAGTCTGGACTGTTAGAGAACCATTAAACCTCTCACAAAGGTAGTTGGGGTACTCCAATATAAAGAGAAGGATCACTGAGAATGTGGTCATGACTTGAAGAACATCACAGAGAATTGAAAGCTCACAAAGAGCTTCTCCAAATAGAAGAAGATTCAACAAGTCAACAAATGTTGAAGAGTGAAAGAAAAGATAAGACTTTCTTTCTGCATGTTATTACATATTTGTTGTATAATGTTGTATGTGATGGATTTAAAATCCATGGTTTCTAGTTTAGAGAAACTTTATTCTGGATTGTATCCAGATGATGCTACTTTGTGAAAGCAGTGGTGTTTGAGCAGACCTGTTGTATTTTTATGCTTACTACTAAGTATATGTTTGAGTACCATTGAGGTACATTAGAATAGGCCCTTTATTGTATTTGATACATGGAAGACCTATTATATGATTGTGCTATCCAGATATTGTTTTACCCTGAGATAAGTGATGTAGTTTGAGGCTAGTATTACAAAAGCTAAGTGTATTGCAACCGGTACGACAGAATCAAGATGTATGATAGAGAGTACTACAGAAGAAAAATGTGTTTTGTGGATAATACCACATGCCGAGGAGTAGTGTAGCTTGGAAAGCTACCTACTAACGTGAAATACTTGATCATACAATCATTAGGTGTTAATAGTCAAGCTTTCTAGAAAACCTTATATGTTTGTTTTGATAAGACACATTGGGATGAAGTTTTACTTCATTGAAGCCATGGTCATGTAAAATGAATTCTGGTACATAGGTACTGATGAGAAGATTGCAAATTTGTGACAAGCCTCTATCTATGACAAATTTCTGACACTTCCGAGATAGGCTTGGTATGGAAGGAAATTCCTAGTATGGTAGAGATGTCTCCCTCATTGAGAGGGAGTGTTGAGATTACAACATCAGTAGTCATTCTCCAGTCTTGTGAGTAATATCATTACAATAGACTTGTGAGTAATATCAGGTCCTACAAATATCCTCATATGATTGAGGTGGTGATGTTGTAAATCTTATGACTAATATCAAGTTGAGTGTTGTGAGTAATATCAAGACAATAGATTTGTGAGAAATATCAAGTCCTACAAATATCCTCATATGATTGAGGTGGTGATGTTGTAAAGATTATGAGTAATATCAAGCTGAGTCTTGTGATTAATATCAAGACAGTAGACTTGTGAGTAATATCAAGTTCTACTGTGTAAAGTGGATATATTATTTGATGTATGGCTAGTCATGGTCAACAGGTTCTACAAGGATCATTTAGGGATCATCTAACCCTAGAGTGATTTACTTTAGCATGTGACTATATGAACCGAGGTAATACACATGATCATAGGTTCGAAACAATTCTTATGAGTATGATATGATATAGATGATTAATTAATGAAACACATATGGAGATAATTAATATGAGCACAAATATATATATAGAGAGTTCAAATTTCCCATGCATGCCTCCAAGAGAACTTGAATTGATAAGACATCAGTTGCGTATTAATGGTGATAAATAAGTTTCAGTTAATTAAGGAATCAACTCCTTAATTTATGCAAGTGGTTGTTGAAGATGAGACTCATGGAGAAAATCTAGTTACATTAAGTTATGTTCAATTACATTTATTTTTGTTCAGTTGCATTCAATTATGTTCAGTTACATTCAATTCTTTTTAGTTACATTAAGTTCTGTTCAGTTGCATGCAGTTCCATTTAGTTACATGTAGTTCCATTCAGTTACATGCAGTTCCCTTCAGTTACTTGTAGTTCCATTCAGTTCAGTTCATTTCATTCAGCTAACAACTTAGTTAGAGACAGTTAAACTCCATGAATTAATGGAGGGCACATATCTTCCTTGTGGGAGATAATTATGGAGTTCCAACTTGGCACAAAGTAAGTGAGGGTGCATGGTTGAAGATAAAAAATGTTCTCAGTGTTAAATACTTATTGAAGCATGCAATATTCACTACCTTCCTTTTATGACCTAATTTGACTTGTTATTAAAGTGTTATGCACTTGACAAGATCATCACAGTGTTCCATTTGATATCTACTCTCTTGTGCTCTCAGAGAAAGCAATATGCTATTGTGTTGTAACTTTTATCTTCTAATTATCTATCATACTCTAAGATTGTTTGCTGGGTTTTTTTATCTTCCGAAGAAGTGTAGGGTTTTTGTAGGGTATATCATGTGTTCTATGGTTTGATTTATGTCTTTGGATTATTGATGAGATTCATCTGTACCATTATTGTGGATTAATTTTTTAAAGTTCAATTATATTAATATTTTGCTCAAACACTAACACTTATCATATCCATAATGATATATGGTTGAGTGTTTCCACTTACATGACCTAGAAGAAATAACTACTTGGAACAAAGTGCAGACAAGACAAGGTCTAGTGAACAAAGAGGGTAAAATATGGAGAGTTTAATAAGTGTAGGATGCAAAGACAAATACTGGAGGATAGCTAATGATAAAAAATCCCAACCTAAACCAAGTTAAAGCTTAAACCACAGGGAAATCCTTAGTTCTATCCTTTATGATACCAGAATAACCAGTTTGTCACCATGAAACCCTCAGTGTAGCTCCACGACTACCATCTTTAACGAAGGATTGATGTGATAGAATTCCTAAATTTATGATGAATATATTTTAAGTATAAAATATTGAAAGCTTATTTAGTGAATTCAAAAGAAATATAATGTTCAACAATATGGAAGTTATAATGAGGGGTTATTTTTACAAAGAAGCTATTCGAAAGTAGTTTTGCTTATAGAATTTTGCAATTATATCTAGGAAACTTCAATAAATAAATTAAGCATAATTATGGTTTGAAAACAAGTTAATATATATTTAACAAAACAAATAACTTGTATATAGATATTTGAGTTCACTCTAAGAAAAAAGAAAATCGAACTTTTGAAGTTATGATAAATAGAAGGGACTTTAGCTTTTAAGTATTTAAATTCATTCTATGAGAAAGGAAAGTAGATAGACATCTCTAGCTAGTGAAGAAATGAATTTCAATTTCAGCTTTCATTTGATCATGTGTATATGCATAACAATACTATAACTTTGATCATGTGTATATGCATAACAATACTATAACTTTTAGTGGTGAAATTTTTTGTCATTTTTTTTTCAAAAAATAACATTTATTAGTTAGTTATTTTTTCTTAAGGATTATTTAGTTTTACATTAAATATACTTAAATTAATAATATTTATTAAACTTTACATTTGCTAAAAATAAATAATATGTTTTTAATCAATAAATTACCTGTATATTTATGTGTATAATTCTTTCCAAATTATCTTTTAAAATACTATATTAAGGTATAATATTTTAATAAAAAATTAAATTTAAAAATAAACCTAACAATAAATAAAAATATAAAATTAAAACCATGCAATAACTCAATAATATCACATAGTGTGTGGAAATTTGGTAACTAGAAAATATTGTGATTTAGTCATGATGATGGAGAGGTTTTTTTCCCAATAATTTCATAATGTTGTTAATTTGCATATTCTAGATGATATGCACATACTAGTAGTTGGTGTGGTGTACAAGTAGATAACAACTAGCATTTATTGGTTGGTGTGGTGTGGAAGTGGATGATAACTAGAATTTATTGTGATTTAATTATGATGGTGGGAAGGCCCTTGTTTTCTCTTAGTTTCATAATGTTGTCAATTTGAACATTCTAGATGCTATTGGAATATGTTCATAGTTGATGTGGTGTGGAAGTGGATAGCACATGAAATGTGTTATGCATTTCTTAATGTGGCTAGTGTGGCATGGAGGTGGATGACAACATGAAATTATTGTGGTTTAATAATAATGGCGGGAAGGTGTTTTTTTCTCCCATAGTTTTATAATGTTGCCAAATTGAACATCTATTAATGGATGGAAACATGAAATTGTTTTGATTTAATGGACACTACCACCATTACCCCTCTCATGCACAACTAAGACAAAAATGCACTTTCTTATTTATTTTAATATATCGTCAAATCACTCCTAATAAGTAATGAAAAAATAACCATATCCAATTTTGATGATTTTGAAAAAAAGAAATAATTCTATTTGTTTTGAATCTTTATATTTTCACAAACATTATAAATTTTTGTAATGATTTTGATACGATAATTAATCAAAGTCGACATTATTGACCAAAACCGAATTTGACAGGTTCCAATAAAAAAATAAATGTTGAAAAAAGATTATGTTATGTACAATGGATGAATTATCAATATCATGTATTACAATAAGATAACAATATAAGCATAGAGAAGCCGTATAAAACATTTGTGCCTACACATCTTATTTTATATTTTTAATAAAATGGTTAATTTTTGTATTAGAAATTTGATGCAATCTCATTGATCATCATATTAGTACAGAAAAAGAAATTTCCCATGGTCTACAGTTCAACATTTTCCCAAACAAATTGAGAATTTACTACAAAAAGGAAAAGCTATGGAAAGGAATTGTCCAAAAGTTTCTACTAGTATAAATATTGAAAAGGATACCTAGAACCACACCTACTTTGCAAAACATTGAAAAAACTTGATCTTAGTCAAAAAATTGCCTGTTGTGAGGTTTCTCATGATCAATAGGTGAACGTTGAGAGTCATGATTCATACCATCCATGTCCACATCTTTAGGTGGTTGATCAATAGTCTATTATTCTTTAATATCCCTAAGAATTGGACCCATTAACAATGTAAAGTTAAAGGAAGGAAAGTACAAGCTCCAACTCAAATTTGTAAAAAAAGGCTGAAGCAAATTGCACTAAGGTTATAAGCCTTGAATTTGGATCTTCTATTGAACCAAGGTCTCCATTATTACTGCATACCCATTATTGTGAATTTCCTCTTAGGCATGCCTTTTACCTGCAATCGAGAAAGTATTTGTTTTCAATTGTGTGATATAAGATCAGATTTCCTTATATGTAAGATCTGATGGATGATATGAAATGTATCATTATAATATTTTTCATCCATTTTGGTACTTTTTGTGGAAATTGAACCCAAGTGATAGAACAATTACACTCACAAAATTGCTAATCAAATATGCAAAATTAACATCAAAGGAGACTGAAATTGGAGCATAACAATAATCTGTATTGAATAAGTGTACAATAGCCAACCTTGTGAAGTAATAGGTTGCTGCAATATATAATTACATGAGAGATTCGAATGCATAAGGATGCCATTCGAAATAGTCAAAAAGTAGGCTTATTAAATCTAGTCAAATCCCCCATAAGTGCATAAAGTAGTTTCCAAATCCACTAAGATGCTCACGAATTGGAAAAGTCAAGTAGGAAATATAATAATGGATGGAAAGACAACTCATACATTCTTTTATTAGGAGAAAAGGATGGAGGATGATGTGGGCAAAAAACAAGTCAACTACACCTAGTCTAGCTTTTCCTTTTGCCTTAATTCTCAATAAAACAGGTAGCTTTACAGAAAAAGAAGATACGCACTTTGAAGGATCTAGAATAAAGAAGACATGCTAAATATGGTTTCCAGGAGGTTTCCCAAGCGCTCCATGACTCAGTTTTAGCAAGTGTTGAATTCTATGACATGTAGAAGGCAACTAGCATAGAGTGGAATCTAGGAGACTAGATAATAAGACAAAAATGATTTAATTAATGTCTAAGGTAGCTAACTATGGGTTGATTATTCTAACACTTTTGGAATGGAAAATTTTTAAGTATTAATTTACAAGGCCTAATTTCATGGGTAGGTTCCACTTTCGTGATTTGGGGTCTGGAAACTTTTAGAGTCTGTTTATGGCTTAAATAGCTATTTTTGGGGTAAAACATTTGTGACCATAGAATAATTAACTTGATGTTATTCTAAACATTTATAAATTTCAAACAATGGAAAAATCACCTCAATCGAATTTTAGATGAAAAATTTATGCCTCCCACAATTTTACATATCATATTAACCACCATGGTAATAAGTAGATGCCACATCATCGTCCATTAATTACACATGTTGAGTGATTCACATGTGGAATTTCAAGAATATAATAGAGAGTTCAAACCCCTAACATTAATTGGGGGTTGAATCATGCAAAAACCCCAATCCTAAACCTAGATGACGATCACACTAAGCCAAATAATGGGCCACTATGAAAAGAAGGGACAACAACTGGGAGTGGGATATTGAAGCATATTAGAGAAAGTAAAAGGTCATGTAGCAACCATAGTGGCCACATAGTCCATGGTAATTCTATAGTGAGTACCCCATTTTCTATATTTGCATTACATTACTGAGAAGATTAGAGTAGTGCATCGATCTCACCTTCTAGATAGGTTTTTTCCATATTAGATTTTCCTTGGATAGATATTGTGTTCAATGTGTGGATGATGTGTATTTTATTTCTTCCATTTTAGTTGTCTATTCACTTCAATTTATTTTAACACTAAGTAACCCTAAATCGACAATATAATTATAACACTCCATAGTAAGAGATTATATATGATTAGAAGATTAGTTTTACTGAACTATTCTAGTGGAAGATCGACTATAGTTTACAAATTAATGGATGTCGAAATTTTCAAAAAATGGGAAATACCCAATATGAGAGTGATTACCCACATTGTCCATTATTTAAATAAACCAAAAGGACATAGGGTAATTTCCTTTGTCAAAACATTTAAACCACATAATCCATGTTTAAAGGGGGAATTCATTTTAGGGGATAATACCCTATGAATTAGGGTGAATGAATGGCACACCAAATGGAATATAACTAACTTAATTCCATAAATTATTAATTACTAAGTGTAACTACCTAGGGAAAGAGAATAAAATAATGCATTGAATTAGATGGTTGTCCAATTACTTTCCACTATTCCACTATTTTCATTTGAACTATACATAATACAAGAAAAAGTGACTTTGCTCAAATCCATTTGGACATATACATGTAAATCATGATAAAAACATAAATGTACTATGGATTGATTCTAACTAATTATGAATAAATGAGTTCAAACACAAATCATGTATTAAACAAAATCATGGAATTCTATGTAATAGGACTTGGGGGAGGGAAAGAAGAGAGATATTTATAGTATATTAAGAATGAACAACAAATAAATATTGTAACTAATGATTGTCATTGACACCTTAATCACCCAAGTCAGGGTTCCTCCAAATTGGACTACTTATCTTCTTATGTTTTGCTTATACTTACTAATTTTACTATGATTGAGAAATAATGTGATGTTTAGGACCAACTCAAAGCCAACAATTGATTTAGAAATAGAGGGGTCTAAAAGAGGGAAAACTATGCAAATATAATGACTACTCCTTTATGAATTATTCTATCATAAATTTTCTTACATGGGTCTCTTGGCCCCTCTCCTAAGAAACAACCCTTATTTATATCAAGGAAAGGTGATTGAGACAATTGGGAATATAGGTTAGGAGTTTTCACATGTACATGCCATGTGTCATCCTACCATGAGCATTTATTTAATGCACTTTTATTTTTATTTTTTCATTTTTTTGAAATGCAACTATGGTCTTCATTAAGGAAAGTTGTGGGTAACCTATGAGTTTCTAGAAGGAAAGATGCAGGCAAGTAAATAAAGAAGAAAAAATAATTTTGGAAGAGGATTAGTGGTAATAAAGGTACATATGTGACGAAATAAAACTATAACAAACTCCCAAATAAAACTATAACAAACTCCCCCCAATGTATAAGGTTAGAAGGGAAGGTAATGACCAAAATACATTATAATTGTATGGAAGTAGTAGACGAAGTGGTGTTTGGAAAACCAAGGATCAAAAGGGTGCATGCAAAAAAAAACCAAAGTATCAGATTACTCTCTTCCTTGAGGTGGGCATACCAATTCTAAGGTGTAAACAAGCATGACCACCAAATTAAATACAATATGGATCCATGAAAAGTGTGTGTGTGTGAGGAAAATATGACCATGAAAATATACATCGTAGATCCATGTCAAAATAGTATTGTAGCAATGAAAAAATACACAATGGATCTATATCTCAATATATCTCAAGAGAACAATTAGAACTAAGTGAAGTACAAAATGATTTCCAAAACATACCAATTTCATATGAATTAGTGGTACAATATATGCAACTCGAGTAGTAGCAAACAAAGAAACTAACATGACCCAAGGTCTTTAATTCATACCACCAAATGTAGGAATCTTCACCATGAGAATAAATGATTTCAAGTTGAAGTACATGGAAGAAACCATTTGGTCACTAGTCATTGATGTATATCATTTCCAAACATGGTGTTATGCATTAATGATGGTAATGTGCACCAAGGTACATTGTACATTCTATAAATTGAAAATATATGTAATGACATTGAACACTTACATGATCTATCGATTAGGGGTCATTGATGTCTACCCACTATCAATAGAAAGGGAACTTTCCACCGATGGCAACAATCCCTAAGGTACTATGCAAGTATCTGAATATCATTCCCATAATAAATTAGGTAGAGTTGATAGGAAGAGTTTCATTGGAAGGAGGGAATTAAGGAATACCCATCAATTAACATGAGTAAACCATTGGTTTATAATGACAAACTGATTGCAATTTTGATAACATTGAAGGTTGACATGGCCAATCAAGGAATCTAAGGAATTACCGATTCAAGTAAAAAAGTACTTTGAACATAAGCACAACACAATGGTGTCTTGAGAAGCAACCAATACCAAAAGGGGCAATTAATATAACCAATAATGAAGGAGGAATTAAGGGAATCTCCATAATGACTAGAAGAGTAACCAATCAAAGGAGTATACAAACTCATAATCTTGGTACAAATCCTAAGGCGAATACTAAAACTTAATTGTAGAACACTGACCAACATAGGTTATTTGTTTAAAGGTGACATCTCTCTCTCTCTCTCTCTCATGAGACTAATAAGGCTCATGAGCTTATGAGACAACTCAACATGGGAAATAAAAAATTAATCAAGGTGCTCACTAAGGCGGGCCATCATACAAAGGTTGTACCACATAAATTGTGGAAAATGGAAAAAATAATATAGATTACATTCCACAACCCATTGAGGTTGATCCTAAGGCATACAAATTATAAGGTAAGGCCAAATAATGTAAAAACAAGAACCTATTCCTATATGCCAGTGAAGAAAAAATTACCTCGAAATCTAAATAAATGTTGAAAATGTAATTTCATATCTTCCATAATTATGCAAACTATTCAACAACACTCTTGAATGTTACTATGTGTAAAAAACAAAATTTACGAATAAAAATGAAGTGAAATGATATCCTAGTTTGCAAAATATGGAAAAAGGAATCTATAAATATAGAAAAACTTGTAATTGTCACCATTTTTAATTGCAAACTGACCTTTTGTGCAAATAAAATAATTTGACCTCAAAGTTCAACTATATATTTTAGGAGCATCGATCCTCTAATGTGAGCTCCACTAGTTCTAGGTACTTCTTAATCCCCCCGATCTCTTTCATTTGAATGGTTTCAATTTTTCAAACTCTAAAAACTTTCTCTATTGGGATCCCCATAAATTCATCACAGGTGTGCCCACGTCTTTCATATTGTTGATTCATGAGAAAATATGAAACCATGAGATTAACATAGGAATCCTTGAGCTTAACTTATCAAAATTGTAGGTGTACATAGATGTCCTAAAGAAAAATCATGGGAAACCTTCAAAAGACTAAAAACTTAGAAATTATGAAAAGTCATTAATCTTAAAATTGTTTATTGACTATGTAGGTAAATTCGTAGTGACATAGAGAGAGAGAAAGGGAGAGAGAGAGAGGAGGATCACCACCCTCATGATTAGATGAAATAGAGGAAGACTAAATATCATGCCCATCCCTCCTCATATCTAGAAGGATGGATGCACTGATGATATGATGCATAAAAGTCATTATATCATGTTGAATAATCCTCTAGATCTCTATGAGATTACGGTATCACATGATCTCTCGAACATGTATAGGGTGGACTCCCTACTAATCCAAAAATGACATATATAGTCAATCTTCCAACCCCTTGCGGGATCTAGCATCTTTCCTGTGTTGCATGCCAAGTCTCTTCAACTAAGGCGATACCTCAGGCTCAACCATCTCCTCTTCTAGTACAAGGGGATGACCCTATCAACATAAGTGGCAATATATGCAAAATATATAGTATACAACAATAGTTAGACAATTTCATTAAACAATTTAATAAAACAATTTAAAGAAAGTGTTATAATAAATTACATTTGCATTAAGTAAAATAATAAAATGTAACTGGATTAATTAAAACATAATACTAATATTACCTTTGGTATTTTGTGTGTCCTCCAGGGTGAAAATGATGTTTAAACATCCTCACCAATTGAGCCATGTGTATGGACATGACATGAGACCCAATGTGTGATCTTCCTCGCTAGCAAGTAATTGTAGTGTCTCCAAGATGATCTTAACTGGGAAATTTTGATGGCCCCACTTATCATGTTTTTCCACATGAATACGCACCTCAATCATCAACCTAGGAGGGTGGCAGTCAAATGACAACCTAGTGATCGAAGACCTCTCAACAAATAAACAAAAAAACTCTAAATCAAAAGGGAAGTTGATCCTCCCTTGAAATTGTGCACGAAATCAATCAAAAGAAAAAAAAGACGCCAAACAAAATGAAGACCACCTAATGCATATAGGTCTCTACAGTATAGAATCTACATAATATAATAGGGGGAAACTATTGCACTACACCTAAATTATGAAGTGGGTAACTATCGTCATCAGAAGTGGGAGGAACCTAACCTTCTCTACATCAAAATAACCTATCCGTAGTTGTCCACCAGAAACCTAAAAATAAGCAAGGTCAATGATCTAGTTGTTGATATATCTCTGAGAGTAAGTGATTTGAATCTCAGTTGCAATGTCAGGAGGGACATCAAGGAAATGGGGAAAATACTCCCCTCTCCTATATAGCATGATGATGAAGTAGATGTTTTTATCTATGGGATGGAACCATAGATCGACACCAAATCAAAAATATTATCTACATTGATCCCAACAAAGTATCAACTACATCAACAACGTTGAGTTTCCATTTAGGGATGTAGCCTCCTCATAGAACTTGAGGAGCCAAACATTCCTTAAGAGGGATCAGTCTATGGTGCTGTTATCAGGAATATTGCACCTTCTACGGACAAGAGCTATTCCTCTGGTCTGAATGGTTCATATCCACAACAAATGAGTGAATGACAAAGGATGAATACCTTCTCTGAATGCCGTAGACACCTGGAATACTACTTTGATTGTGAACTTGTGTACCTGCAATCATATCAAACATACAAGCACATCAAAGATACTAGAAAATCATCTACTTATCCATGCTAGTGACTAAGGAATCTAGCAACATGTACATGTGAAATAAAAACAACAGTAATGTGGGATGGAAATCATCTTTGCATTAAGAATGTATGGAGAAGCTTACAACCATTGCCTTAGTGCTGACAAGCCCCTCCACAAGACAAAAACTTCATCCCCATAAGCTCCAACTTTGCTCTGTATGCTCTCCAATGATTTGGACTAGGTATTTAATCCAACAACATAACAATACCTCTATAGTTCTCCCCCTCAACTATGGATATGAGCTTGTATTTATAAGGCTTAATGGATAGGAATAGTTGAGATAATTGTGGGTGAGGTGGCTCCAAGATCCTACCATGGGGGATCTCGAGTTCAAACTAACCCATAATGATAGGGATAAGGGAGGACACGAGGCTCAAGATCTAGAAGCCTCGAGAAACTTCTCTTTTTCCCATTTTACCCAGGGTACTGCTTTTCTTCCCTTATGACAGAGCGATTTAGATGAGAATTGCTTTTAGACCAAAGACCATAGGTGGTGGCACCGCTTATCTAAAACAGGATACAGGCGATGCTGAACAAGGTACTGCTCATCAGCCATAGGGCAAGCGCGGTGCTAGGTTTTTTCAAGTAGAATTGACAAACAGAGCAAGTTTCCACTCTAAGTGTTGGGATTAAGGGAAAACATGGAAGTTAAGGGTCTTATCACATGATGGTGATAGGATTTAGGTATAACAGGTGCAACCAGGAGAGAGTACAAATGTATCTCCCTCTCTTTGGACTCCCACTTTTGTACCACATTGCAGAGGTCCACCCCCACATGCTGCTCCAATTATAGCTCTCGGTGTTGACTTTGATATTTTCTTTCTAAAAATACATGAATTTAATGAGTGATGCATAAACATAACAATAAATCAATGTAATTAGTTTTTTTTTTTATATAACACAAAGTGTAGATGGTTTTCCCACACAATAAAGCACAATGCATGGTTCTCTTTGTATATACAAAACACTAGATATGGTGCACTAGAATAAAATAAATCCACCATTTTAGAGGATAAGTTCCAAGTGCGGACACAAGTGGACCTCCCTAGTTTGGATGAATCGAATCTAGAACAAAAATGGACAATATATGCACACCTTCACCTATATCAATCAAACATTGACGAGGGATGAAGTAGAGAAGATTCACCTTTGACATTGATTTCATCCTTGCTACCCTTGAATCGCTATAATCTAACTTCACGTATGAAAGAACCTATGACAGATCCAACACAAACAAATAGCAAGTGGATTGATCTTGAAATAATTTAATTGATCTGAGCAAATGACTAAGGAGATAGGCTATAAATGACAATGACAATAAATTTATGGGAAGGGAATGCATCATTTTATTAAAGATAGAGGAAATAAGTACATC
Source organism: Pseudotsuga menziesii (assembly GCA_001517045.1). Classification (NCBI taxonomy): domain Eukaryota; kingdom Viridiplantae; phylum Streptophyta; class Pinopsida; order Pinales; family Pinaceae; genus Pseudotsuga; species Pseudotsuga menziesii. Next base: position 1,066,568 of record LPNX010525813.1, on the reverse strand, counting down.
CATAATCCTTAGTGTCGTTTCTCCTTCAGATAGGTTCCTCCTACTCCAACAAGTCACAATTGTCTTGAAAGGAAGCACATTAAGAGTCTAACACTATGGGAAAATTTCTCCAACATCTACCTTCTCTCCATTCCTCCTTTCTCACCCAAGACCCAAGGTTTGATTTATAGGACAATGTGGATAAGGGCAAGGTGAGAAGATTAAGCAAAGTGGATGAGATATGATCCCAACAGTTGTGGAGCTCGAGCCATATCTTGGGAAATAGGAAGGAAAGGATATCTAATGAGATTCAGTTATGGAAGCTTCTTGAAAACCTAATTTTCTTCCCGTACAAAGGGTGGTGCGACTTGTTAGTGGAGTAAGGTGCACCAAAATGGGTAGATGTTGTCTGTTATATAGACAAAGTAGGCCAAAGGTGCATGTTGGTAGTGAGTCAAAGCACGTCTAGTAGGATTCAACACATGTTGGTGAACAAGAAATACATGTACTATGGTTCAAATAGGCTAGTTTGAAGGGAAAGGAAAACATGGACCATCCACTATGATAATGTCTTCAGGGATTGAGGAAAAATGATGTCATAAGGTTGGTGATGTTGAAAAAAATTCATGTAACAACAAAATACAAAGCTATAGGAAGATGATAGGTGATGTAATTTGATGTGATTGTAGGAGAGAGGCACTATCGGTTGAAGAAATGATAACAACAATCAAGGAATTTGCAATACAAGTCCTGAAAATCTGAACTAGATATCTCAATGACTCGCAGTATGGCTGTCAACCAATACACTACATATCCATGCAAGTACTGGAGGTGGACATGGACACTAAAAATAAAGTCATGGATCCATATAATCAATGCAAAATGGATATTGTAGGAACAATACCATACATAGTGGATATATGAGCTAAACATAACATATCTACTGATCAATATAATTGGATCTATGTGACACAACACCCACATGATGTACATATGGGGAGTGACTTAAACAATATCCATCACAACCTGGGTAAGATATGTAATGAGAAATGACCCATGGTCTTCAAACCAAAATTGAAACTGATACAATCCCAACCATGATAATAAAGGAGTTGAAGTCGAACATGGTAGGAACCACTTGATTACCAATAAGTGATGCAAACCGTTAACAAGTGAGATGGAAATAACCAGTGATGCGAATGCTTCCCAAGGTATCAGAATACATTTCAATGAATTTGAATAGATGAGTTGAAGTTGAGCATTCATAGAATCATTTGACCAGATGTCAATGATGTAAACCTACTATCGAAAGTGAGAAGACATGCCATTAATGCATGCAAGCTCCAAGGTATTAGATAGTTTATAAATCTAATCCCTGGATAATGTGTTGATATCGATAGGTACAGACTCGTCAAATGAGGTCCATGATTTGTCCCACATCATCGACATGCAATCGATACATGATGATTATTTTGGATGGTAGACCAGATGAGCGTGGAATGACATAGGGTGTACAGATGATTATTTGTTCCATTGATTTACGAGTATGGGGAAACAAAAAATAAAATTGATACTATTTTACTAAGGGTTTAATGAGCACAAGAATAGCATAAAAAGTTCTTGGATTTTTTTTCTTCATGTTTGAATCAAATCCCGAAAAAGGAAAAAGTAAGCTCAAAACATCTTACTTTGTTAACGAGCTCAAATAAAGGTTTAAAGAATGCTTGAAGTGTCTTATTAATTGTTTAATGAGCTTTAAGCAGAGAATGAACTATGCTTAAGATGTTGTTTCATGGTTTAGAGATCTTGAAACTAGAAATAAAGTATGCTTGACATGATGCCCATTGATGAGTATTTTCCCAACATGATGTCCAAATCTTAGTAGTTCCCCCAGTATAATTGTGTTGGTTTGTCCAGCTATACTGAGGCGGGGGGGTGATTCCGTATTGCCTTTCATTTCACTTTATTAAAAACAATTAGTATTTAATTACAAAGTAAACAATGGATCAGACAAGTAAACACATAATTTTATCATGGAAAGCTCAAAGAGAAAACCACAAAATCAAAGTCATTAATAAGATGAATTTTACAAAACCGTTTTTGTAAGAAACAACTTGTAGGAGACACCAATCCCCAAATTTCTTAGCTCCAACTGAAGGATGCACCAACACCCTGTTTTATGCATGCTCCAACAAACAATAATGCATCAACACCTTATTTACCAGCTACTACTTGAAGGAGGCTACAACTCCCTGTAGATTTATAGCCTGCCTTAGCACCACCCTTCCGCCCTAATTTGATTTCATCAGATTTCCAGATCTTATGTCAATAGTTCTTCTTCACTTCCTTGGTCTCTGTATTTTTTTGCTACTTCATTGATCTGGACTGCAAAGACATCTTCTTCCTCTTGAAATTCTGGTTATAAATACTTATTAGCATGTCTTCTCATTGAACCATTGTGTCTTCATCATCATGTCCATTCTTCAAAAAAAATTCATCAAACACATCTATTCATTCTAGAAACTCGTGTCTTTTCACAATTATGACCTTTCAATAATTCTTTTTCTCTATTTAATTACTTCTCTGTTCATTAAAAATTACTTCTTTGTTCTCTATTCACTTAAAATTTCTTTTGATTTATTATATCTCTGTTTATTTATAGGTTGATAACTAACATACTCTTGTTTATTATTTTTAATCATGTTTAATAATAAACTTTTTTTTTTATGTTAGTTAACTTTAATTATTCATGCAGCTTATCCCTGTAATACCTTTCTGCAAGAATATTAATTATTCCTTTAGCCTATCCTTGTAATACTTTTCTGCAAGAATATTAATTATTACTGTAGCTTATCCATGTAATACTTTTCTGCAAGCAAATTAATTTTTTCTCAATTTGGCAGGTTTATATCTCACACAGGTGATCACCAAATGGAAAAATGAAACCATGGCTAGATGGAAAAGTTTCCAAAGAATAGATTCATACAATTGGATGAATCTATTTGCACAAGGATAGCCTCTGGCGTGCATTTCCAAACATCCTTACAAACTTCTCGTGTTTTATATTGAGAAAAAAACATATTTTTTCTCAACTTGGTAGGATTATATTTCGCATGTGTGATCACCAAAGAGAAATATGAGACCAAGGATGGATGGAAATATCACCAAAGAATAGAATCATACCTTTTAATAAATTTATTGGCACAAGGAGAGCACTTGGTGGGCATTTGCAAATGGCCTTTTGTAATCTGGTTTTAACACTGACAATTTTATCAAAGCCTAGGTTTACTAAGGTTATTTTTTATTTTACCAATATTGGAAATATGAAGCATATAAAGCATGGGGGCAACATTATTATTCCATCCATTCCAATTTCATCCTATGAAACCTCACCCTCTCTTCTTGGAAAGAATTTTACTGGAATAATGCAAATCATGCCAGATGGCACTTCTGGCAGACTAATAAATTCACTTTCAGAGATTATTTGGACAAAAAAATCATATGTATAGGTTCACAAGTCAACATTCTATATTCCTATACACTCAGAATAATTTAATCCATCAAACATAGAAAATGGTGTGCATTTTACAGAGGCCGCTGAAGTAGTTTTACTAGCAGATTTTATACTTAGTCAAATTGGGCCATCTCCAAGGTGGATTTTTTATTTAAAAAAAAAAAAAGGAACCAATAATACCAGACGATTTAAGACATCTCACTGAGCACAAAAAAATTTGGTTTCACCTTTAGACTCATCATCATTTGACCTAGGTGGGCATTTTTACTGAAAATTGCAAAATAACTCGAAACTCCATTTTGGAAGACCTATAATTTGTCTTCAAGCACTCTATAGAGAAATTGAGACCATGTTATGATAAACAATTCAACAATATATATCTTGACACTCTCATATAATTTTTATCATTAACCTATGAGATATGGTGGGCATTTTCGTGAGGAAACTTAGACTAGTTTTCCAATACTTCGTCAATTTGAGAGTTTCACAAAATTGCCATGCTTCTGAGAAGGTTCATTGTTTCCTTTGCTAAGATAGTAAGGTGTATAACCAACATGCTAGGAAAGGACAAAGAGATCAAGTGGACACCTAAAGCAAAACAGTCTTTTGAAGATATAAAGAAGGCAATTTCTAAAGCCCCTGTGTTGGCAAGCCCATATTTCTCCAAATATTTTCTCACATTCTCATTTGCTTCATAGAATACAGTGGTTGGGGTATTGTTGCAAAACAATCATGAGGGAAATGAGCAACCCATTTCCTTCTACAACAAGACATTGAGAGATTCCGCACTGAAATACAACATCTTGGATAAGCAGGGTTATGCTCTGGTGCAGGCCTTGAATGAGTTCAAAGTTTACATCCTGCACTCTCACATTATTTCCCATGCCCCCACTAGTGCAGTAAAGGATATCCTAACCCAACCAAATATTGAGGGTAGGAGGGGAAAATGTATAGCATTCCTACTCGAATATGACTTGGAGATCAAACCCACCAAGTTAGTTAAAGGCAAGGGGCTAGCCAAACTCATGGAATGGTCCAACTTTGACACGCTCAGCCTACACATGATTGTTGAATTGTCCACAGAGAAGGAAAAACCCAAGGAACAACCAGATCCACAAATATTTGAGCACCTCATGTCATCCCCATGGTATACTGACCTTGTCTTCGTGTTCCAACACCTGTAAGCCCCATAGGGTATGGGTAGAACAAGGGATAGATTCCTCAAACAAAAAGCAGTGAGGTTTTGCATCTTAAATGGGAATTTGTATTGGAAAGAGCCAGGAGGAGTCTGGTTGAATTGTGTGAATGAACAGGGGGCTAAGACGCTTGTTGAAGAATTTCATGCAGGGGAATGTGGAGGTCATCATTACTAGAAGGCCACTATGAATAAGATCATGAGGGCAGGATTTTATTGGCCCACCATCTTTTCTGAAGCTCACAAGAAGGTTGATTCCTACCATGACTATCAGATCTTTGAAGGAAGTAGGAAGTTTCTGCCATTGCCTCTAAAGCCCATACATGTTGAATCCCCCTTCCAGCAATGGGGACTGTATTTCATTCTAGAGATAAACCCTTCTTCCTTAGGGCAGCACAAGTGGATCCTCACTGCCAAAGATTACTTGACTAAGTGGATTGAGGCCATCCCAACTAGACAGGCCACTGAGATAGTGATTATGCAATTTCTGAAGGAGCACATCTTGTCAAGGTTTGGGGTCCCTAGAAATTTGATCACTGATAATGTTATTGCATTCAAGTCAAAAAGGATGGTCGAATTTTGTTTCAAATACCAAACACAGCTGGGCATTCCATAGCCTATTACCCACAGGGAAATGGGTTGGAAGAATATTCGAACAAGAGTCTTATGAGGATCATCAAAAAGCTACTATAAGACAATAAGAAATCTTAGCACACAAAGTTGTCCCATGCTTTGTGGGCTCACATAATCAGTGTGAAGAAATATATTGGAACCTTGCCATTTCAGCTGGTCTATGGCTCTGAGGTAATCTTCCCTAATTCCCTGATCTTTCCAGTGATGAGAATGTTGCAAGAAGAAGATGTTGAAACCCACCCAACCCATAGAAGAATGTATTAGTTGGTTGAGCTACAGCAACAAAGGGAGCAACTTTTTGATAGAACTCAAAAATGTCAGGACAAGATGAAAGAGATATTTAATAGAAAGACAAAACATGATGATTTCCATATGGGATATGTAGTGTTACAATGGGATGCACCCCATGAAGAGAAGGGGAAGCATGTAAAAATTTATCACTTATGGAATGGGCATTTCAAAATTGCAGCTTTTAGAGGGAAGAATTCCTACATATTGGAAGAGATGGAGGGTGGTCTGGTAGATGGAACTCCTATGAATGGGAGGCTCCTCAAGCACTACTTTCTATAAAGTAAGTTCAGTTTCCATGTCATTGTATATACCATCTCTTTTTAACATTGCATGTGTGTACAACTCTCTGACAGACTTAAATCGCAAGGTGAAGGAAGTAAGGTCCCCAAGAGGAGATGTCATTTGGTTTTCTTTTTATGCAGATTTGAAGTAACATGCACTAGAACAAATTTTGAATATTTCAGGAAATCTTAGGACTAGCCCAATGGATTAGGAACTTGGTCTATGAGGTTCTTTTCTACCCCACAAGGAGGATAGCATCCCCGAGTTGAGTCATTCTTAGCACCTATGCTAAAATTTGAAGATTTTTACAGATGTGTTAGCACTGGCTTTTGGGCTAAGTAGTTGGAAAGTGATTAGGCCAGTGAAAGGAGGAATAAGGTCTGTAAATTTTCATATCACATGACCTTGAAGAGTGGTAATAAGGTTCTGAATATATTCAAAGGATCATTTCTAGGTTAGAAAAGCAAAATAATTGAAAGATTTCTTATTTTTAACTTTGCAAATGTGTATGAATAAGAAATCCGCTCCAGGTTAAATGTTGAAATCAATAAATGACTTAGATTTATAAGCGGACGAAACTGAGGTTGCAAATTAATTTTGCTAAGGACAGATGTACGGTTTTAAATAAATTCTACATTGGCGAAAGGAGATTAATTTACAGGCAAGAGCGATCGTTGGATGGACAGGGAGATGCAGATCGATAGTGTATAAGGATTCCGCTGAGTAAACATGCGTAGAGAAATAAATTATGGAGGTTTGTGAAATCTGTTATACTTTTCATATTTTAATGACCGATATTGAATGTTTTCCAAGATCAATGACTGATGAGTATTTCGCAACCCCAACATGCACGGACATACAAAATCTCCGCCTTTGAGAAATCCGGTATGAGCAGCATATTTGAAGGGTTGAGACATAACAATGATGAATATCTACGGTCAATGTGGATTTCACAGCCGAAACATGCACGAGAGATAAAATAGTTCGGGGCTGGGAAATCTCGTAGGACCTGCTTATTCTAGCAGCCATGATCTTGAGCGGGCCAAATCTATGGTGAATATACAATTCATAGCCAAAACATGCATGAGAGATAAAATAGTTCGGGGCTGCGAAATATTGTAGACCCCGCACTTTGAATGGCAGATATCATGGTGGAGTTTTGATCTATGGCTCAAATTTATTTCGCAGTGGAAATAAGCAGGAAGTTTATTAGGATGTTGGATTGTGAAATTGTGTGGGAGTTGCATTGTCTGACGGGTAAGATTTATTTAAGATTCAGATCTATGGCCAGAAATGATTTCACAAGACAAAGGTGCGAGGAGGAAGAAGATGAGTTTTTGTGCGAAATGGAGATAAAGCATGGATAAAATCAATGGTGCCGATTTCATCTGGGAGAGATCTAGGATTCAGAATTGTTTCGCAAGGGAGACATGCTCACTCTGAAGATGGAAACAAAATTGCGATATTGGTTAAAGGAAAAAGAAGATCAACAATGTACAAAGGCACACAACTAGATCAATGGTTACATTTTATTTTTAGATAGTGAGTGGAATGAAGGATAAAAGAAGGTAATGGAGTATTGGAGGCAAATAGTGGATTAAGTGGGGAGGAGGATCAACAGTGCAAAATTAGTCAAACATAATGGAAGGCTGAGAATTGCTTTTAATTCAGAAGATGCAAAGAGGAAGGAAACCATTGCAGGTTGTTCGAGGATCCTCTAACCAGTCATTTTCACCAAGCAAGCCTGAGTCCCAAGTGTCTAGTTTTCATTTTTTATCCATCACGTGTAGCCCAGCGTGCTTTCCCAATTTTCTCGTGATCATGGCGAACCTACCAGGTCGTAATTTGTTAATATTTTGTCTGTGTGTTTTTTATCCCCACACTGTAACTGAATTTGGATATGTTTCTAGGTTGGTCTCAGGAGCCCATCACACTATAAATATATCCTCAAGAGAGGAAGAACTAGTTGGAACTTTCATTCAGAAGCCTTCTGTGCTTGGTATTTTGTAGCTCTGTCATTTTATTAGAAGTAATAATGAAAAGTATTTTCTAAGTTTTAAGATATTCATCAAGTTTTTCTATGTTCAATTATGTTTTCATGTATTTCACATTTGCATGCATGTGCATTGCTGCCAATACATTTCTAGATTGTATGTAAGGAATTAGTCCTTGTTAAATGCTCCTTATATCATAAATTGTATTCGTTACGTGTTTATAATGACTGAGATGGAATTCATCCTTAGATAGATGTTGTGTTTCAATTATTATCCTCTATTTTTGTTTCTACTAAAGGTGTTCCAAGAGATTCATCCATAGCCAGGTGCCTCTTGTTTCACTGATATCTCTTCATTTCAATGTGTCATTATATCAAGTTATTAGGCTGAATATAAAAACCATGTTGCCTCATATTACATAATATAATCAACACTCATTATTTTTGTAATCCCCTTGAATATTTTCAGGCCATGACTCCATTTCCTAATGGTACTTCTTGTTTGGTTGTCTTACTATCTTTAAAATTACAAATATCTTGTTCTTATCATATATCTAGTCTTCTGATCACTTGCTTAAAGCTATATGTATATGTGAATGAGTTTGTGACATAGAGAGAGCCATACCTGACTGTATATGCTAGAATACAGTCTAAATATTGGTTTGAAATGGTTACCCCAGTGATCTCCTACCACAACCATAGGAAAATCATTTGGTGATCACACACTGCAAGTCGAATTGCAAATAATAATTTGACAATATTTTGCTACTTCCAAAACTTTTAAATACTCGTATTTGTCAATTGTTGAATCAACCCAAGTTCTTATGTCATAAGGTTCAACACATTTTATTGAATATTTGAAATCCATTAGGATTCACTAAATTATAAAGGAAAATCTCAAGACGAATTATAGCGACGATTTTTTTAAGTGTGTGTGTGTATTCAAAATTTTGAAATTTTTATATATGGACGAACCTAATGCCAAATTTCTTGGTTTCAAAACTTGAACCATGTAACATACACCCAAATAGTCCAATATGGTCCAATAGGGAGATATGGCTTAAATCAACAATGCAATAAAGTTCCAACAAGAAAAACCACCCTATCATAATCAAGTCAATATGATCCTCACTTAGAAAGGACAATGTATTTTTTGTTATAGATGCTTCCATGCAACATGTGCAAGAAACACCTTCAACATAGGATATTACAATGAAGAAGATATGTCTCTGTGACATCCCAAAGCTACCAAAACAAGAACCATAAAAGCTTAAATCTCAAATTGGAATAGAACTGGAATAACAACCAGGTTGAATAACTAGTCCAAGAAAAAATACATGAAAGATGCAAAACTTAATTCAAGATTTTAGATTTTTTTTCTCCAGTTATGAATATGTTTGTGTGTGTGTGTGTGTGTGTGTGTAAATCCAAACTATTAGACACCAAATATGCTAATTATGTTGATGTAGATAGAATCTAAGGGTGAATATGAAAAAATGGCATCATTATATAAGATTTGATTAGGGGTTTGCAAGGGGGGTCAATTTTTATTTTTATTTTTGATTTTTTTCCCATTTTCTAGGCCAAGAAACATCAAGGTGCGGACGAATTCAAGCCATTCTTGGTTGATACTGCATAGACCTGAGCTTGGATGAGTGGAATGTTGACACAAATATGTTAATGGATATTGAGGGTCCTACGTATTTTTTTTTAGGTGTTACCATACAAATACCTGCAAAGCTTTATGATTTAGTCCATATCGGGTTGGATATGTTGGTCTTACCTGAAGTATATCATCATAAACACCATAGCTACTATTTCTATTTTGGATCTATATTTGGTCCAAATTGATGGGTTTTATGTTGTGATTTTGCTTCAACATTGGAGCTTCTCAAGACCATAGATCTTGTGACAATTCAAATTTCAACTGCAACTAGCCCCCCTGCATATAGTTATGGAAAATGGAGATTGCAATTCTCTATAGAATAGTTATCATACTAAAACAAATATAAAACTCTATAGAAGATAACATGTATAGATCGTTGAGGAAGGAATATGGTGGTGTCCCATTGTAATTTTGTCAATGGATGTGATATTCTCATGGATCATTGTGTATTCAACAGCTAAGAGAATTCAGTAATCCTACTTGCAATATTGTTGCAGTTGCTTCTACTTTGAAGCTGCATAGATGAGTTAGAGAAAATGCACTAGATAATACTACCTCATAATGTTTTGCAAATCTGTTGGTCCAGTGATGTTCTTAGAGCCAAGTATTTTTGTCATAGTAAGCTTGGACCATTATCAAATCATCCAACCTCATGGGGAAGGCACATGAAATTAGCGTGGGTATTATTTTAGAGTGGGTCCAAGTTTTGTGCAAGGGTTTATCTAGGATGACCATTACAAGCGGTGGTGGATGGCAATATTGTGTGCATATTTCAGGTATATACAATGTATTTTCTTGTATATAAAATGAATTGAATTTAAAAAAGTAGCAAGACATAAACATCCTGAAATCTTTAAGATGGAAGTGTGTAATATGAAATACACTTGAGGTAAATATTTTGCATCCACTAACAGATCTATCATCTGGAAGTCCTATACAACATAAAATCTATCCCCGTGAACATACAAATTTTGATGAAAAACATGTCAATGCTATAATTAGAAAGATCATATCTAGTCACTCAATGTCGAGCAATTGAGACAATTTTAGATAAGTGTAGTTGGCATGTTGTGCATGCCTTTGTCAAACTATTGCATCTTGAACAAGCCAAAGAGACAAGAGAATTTAGGTCACTCATATACACCTAAAATATATGCCACGATAAGAGATCTTCAAATGCAATAAACAAATAAAAGTACATCTATGCTAACATGATAAGAGTGCAAATAAAGCAACTTGCTTCCTTGGACAATTCTAAGTTCAATGTAGTTTCGATTGCAACTTTATAGAATTATCTTAGGTATACATCGCCAATAATAATTTTATTTAACTAAACAAATAAGGATTACAACAACTGTTGAAATTGTTCAGAGGATTTTTGCAAAAAAGCTGTTGGAATTGAGGCAACTGCTAGGAAATGTTTTCGAGGCATTTTTGAGGTGTTCTAATGCTATTTGGGTTTTGGTAAGGGAGTAAAGAGTCTGTCAAAAGATAATTGGAGAAATTAAAATTTCCAAAATATTTGATAATCCACATGATCCAAATCTTGCATAGGCCATAAAAAATAAAATGGACTTTATTAATGATATACAAGTATGTTTTGGTCATGTCTTATTAAGATGTAATATGAAATTGGAAAAAACAAATATTTTGTTGGTGCTTATGTGATGTACAATATTCTATAACTCTTTTCCATATCAAAATTGTTGTTTATGATTATTGCTTTATATGATAAATATTTTCAATGTATCATATACTATGGTTCTTGGTTTATTTGAGGGATGTACAAGTTCTCATTGTTGTTTTGTTCTTTTGTCTTAATTTTCTAAACCCAACACTTCTTTCAAAAATAATTGCAAGATGTTTTGTATCTTCCTTTGGCTACTAATTGCTTATTTTTATTTTTATCTTTTGCAGCGTGCATAACTAGGAGTTGAAGCCTTTGTTGATGCCCTTCTAGTTGTGCCCAAAATTTTGGCAGGAAATTTTGGACTAGATACTCAAGATGTGTTGGTTGGACTACATGTCAAATATTTTGTTGACAGTGTTAGCATAATAGTTTTTCAACTATTTTCGAGAGGGACTCTTTGTAATTCTGATCATGTTTATTTTTTTGCAAGTGGAGCATGACAAAGGCAACATTGTTTGTTTAAATCATCGTACAAGAGAGCTGATGGATCCATATTTGAAGGGTATTTCTTACAACTACTCCATCAAGCTCCAAATTATAAATCTTGGATATGGATTCATAACTTTGATGTGGCCCTTCTGTGTCCCATTTTTTACACATGCCATGGATTGAATACGAAATATTTTCTTAGCCCTTAATGCCTGAATCAACTGAACAATTCATATCGGGTACTCTTTTATATCTATACACTTTTGTAGAAGCAAAATGAGTGGCTATAGGTATTTTCATCACTGGAGGACATCCAAAGCAACAGTAACCTAAAAACTCATAGTAGACTATGTTAGTGATAGATGAATACTCCTATAACAGAGGGGAGTATTGTGGTAGATGTCCAAAATTCTAATGAAAGGGATTTTCCCTTGGAAGTGTGTTCACTATAGTATCAAAGGCATATGTATATTTTAACTTCTGTAAAATTTGAAAAAAGCACATTTTCATATTTATGGGATGTCTACTTTTGTATTATAGTCGTACTAGATCTTTTCATGTATTTATTGCATTTGAAAACAACACATACAAATGCCTATAGGGCATCCAATATATTGTAGTGTGACAATAGAATAATTTAAAACTACTTCCATATGGGAAACCCATTTGAAATTTGAAGTGTTTCAAGTTCTTAGCACAATTTCGTGGATTCATCTATAGAGGTTTAGAAACTACCTACATGTTCTACGAGTATGTTTATCCCGTGATATATATGGCATTAAAATATACAATCCTAGATATCTTAAAAAAATAAATTGTCCTTGAATAATGAAATGAAAAATAACCAAATTTTGAAGGAAATTGCAATATACAATACCTTGGCATGGCATAATGTACAAAACAAAGCATCATATTCTACCTTTTGTGGTTGAATCCATTTGTTTAGGCATTTATCATCTTTAATAAACCAGTCACTGAGAAAGCATCCAACAACATTCACGAAGCAAAATGGAGATCTCTTCTTTCTAGTCTCTTCAAGACCTATCCATGCCATACTCCTAGCTTTAGGTTTATTCCCATATTGTACAACAAAAGAGCTCCCACCATAGGATAAGGATGGATATTGCTTAACTCCTTAACCTATGTTTAACCATAAAGTGCTTGATGAAAATTCGTGTTTCTTCTCCTTTGTAGAAGATGTTTTATGCCCAAAGTTCCATAAAATTCCAAGATATGTGGTATCAATGGAAGAACAACAAATATAAAAAAGGAAAATGGCTAATGCCTAAAAAAATATTCAAACTCATGAAAAATATCGGGAATAAAGGAAGCAAAAGGTATCTACAATATTTCTACTATATAAGTTTAAAAATTTCTCCAAAAGAAGAATGGATAGGAGAAAAAATAAACCATAGGATTGTAGATTTCGATGGCTCCATACTCCAAGTATCACTGCCTAAAAAGGGTGAAAAAAAGAAACTGTCAAGAAGAATATTGCTCACGGCCTCCTCGTGAAACCCTTGCGGCCTAAGAGCACTAATCTGCCCAAACTACTCATTGTTTCTACTTCACCTGATTCACGCTATCTTCAAAGTGTTATCCATGTGATTTGTGTAATTAGTAAAACATAGCCATGTGATCCTAGAAGCAGTCAAACGAAATTTTGGCGTACAATTTTAGGAGTCCTTTTAGCATTAATACATGATAGACATGTTTTTTTTTACTTCAAATGGGGTTGCATGATCTTTGAAAGGATTATATGGGGTTGCATGATCTTTGAAAAGATTATATGTGTGATTCATGTGAGTGATAAACCATCTAACCACATGTCCCTAGAAGAAGTTAACTAAGACTTTGCTATCTTGATAAGGAGATCTATGGAAAGTAGAAAGGTCGTCATTGAGTTGCATGATCTTTGAAAGGATTATATGTGTGATTCATTTGAGTGATAAACCATCAATCACATGACCCTTGAGACTCTACCATCTTGATAAGGAGATCTATGGAAAGTAGAAAGATCGTCATTGATGTGAGGACCTAAAAGACCTCACAATTTTTAGAGCAACAAGGAAACGGAGTCCTACAAGACAAATATATAATTTTTGTATATTAGTATCTATTCAATAAAAACAAATAAGAGAAATATTTTGGAGGTTGTCAAGAAAGATAAAAACAAGCAAGGAATGATTTTTACCTTACCAAGATTCCTTCAACCCGCCACAAACCCTTTCTTCAAAACCCCTTAGTCGGTCCCTAAAAGCACAGTCTCCCCCTCAGGGGCAAAGGATAGAAGAATATTTCTCCTCCAATGATACCTAGGAATAATGCTAGGCTCTATCCTACAAACTAGAATTATTAAAGGAACATCTCCATGCTTTAAGAGGGGAGGAAGAATCCCATACTTCCTTGAGCTCCCTATGCATGAAACTTGTAGAAATGAAATCTTCTCTTAAAGTTACAAATAATCATGTCATTTTAATGCATCAAGACATGATTCCACCAGCAATTTCATGCCTCGAGACCTGATTTCTCCAAATTCTCTTTAACATGCAACAACTAATGAACATCCAAAAACATCTAGATATTCAATACAGGTCAATTTAATATAGGTGAAATATGTTCCAGTGCCCAAAAATTGATCCCTTGCCCCAAAAAAATGTGTTGTGAGTGCCCAAAAAATTCAAAATAATGAGCCCTTACCTAGTAATTTCACAAATATTTTGTGAGCACCCAAAAAAATCAAAACAATGATCCCTTACCTAGTAATTTCACTTCAATAGCAGCCACTGGATTCGGCCTTGCCGGGTGTGTTATTTCAAAGAAAGAAAAGTTAGTCACATTCTGAGGCCATGACCAAGAATGAATTTGCTTGGGAGAAGAAATATGATTACTTCTTTCACCCAAAACTTTCCCAATTTCTTTCCTTGATTTTTTTCCCTCGAGTTTTTCTTTTCTCTGGATAGTTTTTCTTACATATGAAATTGATCTTTTAATATTATTATATTTATATAAATATTATGATTCACTATAATATATTTATATATTAAAAACATTATATTAATATTATATATTGAACCCCTTAATTAAATTAATAATTTTTTTAGCCATTTGTAATTGTGTCATTAACTATTTAGTTGTATTTTTTATTGGATGACTAAATTAGTCATTTTTAGTTGTGTTGCTCTAATTTAGTCATTTTTAGCTTAAAAACACTCTCATGGCTAGCTTTTTTTGGTCATGTAGTCATTTATCTCATTTTTTCTACTATTGTTAGGTATATTTTGTTTTAAGTAGTTTAGAGTAGACACTACATGTCAACCCACATTGTCATCATTCAAGGAGGATAATTACTTCATATCAAGGAATCAAAGACGGTGGCCTTACATGACCTCAAATTGAGGATTGATTATGCAAATATATCTAATGAGTTTCTCTTGGAAATAATTAGTGTTAATGGTAACCATAATATTGTTTCTGTAATTGCCAATAATGGGGTGAAGGATGACATACCCATGAAGAAAAACCTTAATCAAAATGGTATTATGAATGAGAAAACTAACCAAAATGTCAGTGGTAATGAAAAATTCACTACATAGGTTTTGCAAAACATTCATGATAATGTTACTCTGTGGGCAATTATATTACTTCACACAGAGAGATGGGAGGACTAATGTTATGTTTTTAAAGTTCTTCATGCCAGAGACTTCATGGTTAATAATGCATTCATCATGTTGTAAAAGAGTATGGTAAGGAGGAAGGAATTGGCACTGATATTATACTTGAAAAGGAAATTAAATTTTATGACAATATAGATTCAATAGCCTTTATGCATTGTTATGATAAGGAGGACATCTTGTGTAATACAATGCTTACGAGATTTTTTGAGACAAGGAAATTTACGAAAATATTTGTGGAGACAATGAGAAATTGAATAAGATCCTAAGGTGGAGAGTCCAAATTCTAGAGAATAACATCAAGATCCTTAACTTCATGTAGGATTCCCACCTTACACCAACATTTTGGAATTTAACCCAAGAAAACAAGGAATGGCATCAACAAACAACGCTCATTCACATTTATTTTTCATTATACATTATACATACATCAATGGTATGTAAATGCATGGCAATTTCAAATTTGAAATTTGTTAGGGCTATGATAGACATGAAGAAAGAATCCCAAATTTGAATTGGTTATTGTATTTCAATTCAAGATTTCTCCCTTTGTTTTCACTAATATTTCTTTTAATATATTTATTAAGATATTATGCCATATGTGTCTCCATATCTCTCAAGGGTAACTCTTATAGTTTGTATATCTCCATATCCCATTGTGTAACTTATGTGAGTTGTACCATTCATGAATTCATGAGTGCTCTAGACCTTGAGATACGTTGCTTGGGAGGCTTAAAAGGATGAGTATATAGTTCTCCACATTGCCTACAATTGAAAGAAAAGTTTCCAGTGAAGACAAATGTGTGCGAACTGTGTAATAGTATCAAAGGTTGGCCACTACAAGAGGCTATGGAAAGTGATGTTAATATGAATATGGTAACTCTAACATTTCTTTGTAAAAATTGTAATTCTAATTAATATAATTGTAGGTGGTTCTACATATGAGGAGTTTTTATATTGTTTAGTTTTTTTATATATAACCCAAAATTTGAAAATATTTATGGGGTACAATCGTGTATATTTTTTCATGAATTTGCATTACAATGTAATAGATTTTATGGCGACAAAATTGATTAAATTTCCTTATATTTTATTAAGTTTATGGTTTATTTGAGATTGAAAAGTAGAATGTGTGTAATGGTTTATGGTTTAGCATATACTATGTTACCATATAAACTCATATAATTAATATAAGGTAATAGTAATTTTTTTCTACTTCAAAATAAATAAATAAAACCTTTTGTTTTATTCATTGTAATGGATAGTCATAGATACTTCTAATTCATATATAAGAATTACAATAGATTGTTGACTTTGGTAAATCTCGTTTGACTATTGTTAACTTTGTTTTATTATTACTGAGCAAGGTTGAATAATGCTAAAGATAGTTGTCTATATTTGACTATTTTTTATTGTGTTAGGTAATGGTTGATTATGGCTAACCATGTTTAAGATAGTTGATAATGGTTCATAATATTATGTTATAATTAACCATGGTTTAACCATAGTTTAATCGATGTTAACATAATTCACATAAATTGCTATGCTCATCAATGATTACATTACATTGCAACGTTCATCAAAGGATGGTTCTATTAGAGGATGGTTCTATTATAAGGTGGTTTTAATATTATCGTGATCATTTAAATTATGCAACATTTAGTCATATAAAGACTCCTCACATGCTTATTTGTGTTGTTTAAGTTTGTAGTTGAGACCTCCTTAACTTTACCTGGACAAATGTATATGTTACGAAATTAAAACATGGCCTCTTTGTAAGTTTGTATTTGTAAGTTAGTATTTTAATAAATAAATATCCTAAACGGTATACGAACCTTTTTGCAACCAATGATATATTTGAAAGTTCTGGGATCACTTTATTTGAACCAATTTACATGTGATAGTTTTTTTTATAAGCTTCAAGTTAGCAAATTCATAATTTAACTTAAACATTGCATACTCCGTTGATATGAGGAATATAAGGTCAGGCGATGATAAAAATTATTTTACATTATTTATGACTTTAAATGTTTTCTTATTAGTATTTAATGTTTTATACATATTATGGGGGAAATAATTTGATATGCTCTTATCTTCTTGGCTATCTTTTATGCGTTTTGAACAGTCTTCTATGTATCTTTGGCACTATCTTTATAAGTTTTGTTCATGATATAGCTGCATAATATTGGCATATATGTTTAGATATGTCTGTCATTTCTCAAACCTTTGACACTTCTATGATTGAACTAGCAACAACATACTTGGGTTTAGGCTTTGTTTTCGAAAGTATAAGAAATGAAAGCATTGGTTGTTTTTCTGTATAGAAACCTATGAAAAGTGGTAGAATTATATGAATTTAGCAGTTAATAATGATATTTAGTAACGTATCTGGTATTATGATTGATTTTTTTTTGAGTGGTTGGTCTATTATGGTATGTATTAAAATATCGTGACCAGATTGATTGAGTTGCGAAAGATTTGGTGCAAGCATAATAGCTATCAAATATTGACTTAGAACCAATAAATGATCTCATGGAAACACCACATTATTTTCCCTGATATGGAGTGACGTTTTCTTTATACCTCTATACAAGACAAGGGGCTTATTTAGGCATATAACTACTCGATCTTGATCTTCACTAGGAACTATTATAGGCTCTAGAATTATTACTTAAACAATAGTTGTTGATTACATTAGGTAAATGAGGTCAACTTGGTCTGGGATTGACACTTGAATGGGCTTCGCCTCTATCATTGTTGATGATTCTTTTTCTTCAACTACAAGGTCTTTAGATTTATATGTAGGGTGTCAATCTCAAAATGGAAAAGATGTGCGCTCATATGATAGTTTAGATACTACCTTAGCTAGTAATTGATATGCTACTCATAGTAGCATTAGAGAACTTTTGACTCAATCAATTGGTTCTACCCCTACATCTACTATTGGTGATAGATTTTCTCTAGCTTTTTGCTTCATTGGAAAATATATGAGATCATCACTAATGTAATTTAAAGTGGTGCTGCTACTAAAACTTGGTTATGCACTTGAGACTCGGAGTGGATTTCCATCTCTAAATCACTCAATCCGACACATGTTCCATTCTTTGATATTCCATTAGCAAATGAAAACATGATGATAATATCCTACATGGTTGTACCCTAATGTATTCTTGAGGGGAATCATTAATAGAAATCATTTGAAATATGATATGAAAGGAGGCTCAATAAAACTGTTATTCAAGACATCAACCTTCTCAAACACCGCTTTGGAGACACTTTCTTGTGAGTTATTTTGGACTAATGGTTGTGACTTTGGTTATGCTTCATGGAGAGTTTACATTTTCTATACATGTTTGGAAGCAATAAATACATAAATAATTTTAAATGAACAATGTTGAGCATCTAGTTTTCTTTCTCTACTTAGCTATCCCTTTTCTTCCCTACTCTTGCAAAAGAGTTGATGTGAAAAACAACCTTTCCATGGGTATTCCAAATCTTTCATGATCACAAATAAAAGAAGCCTATTATATTGACTAAATATTCTGAATTTTGGACCACCAACATTGACAACTATGTGAGCAACTTAAGAGATTTCAATTTTGTCGATGGATCTACGAGTCTCACTAAATCTTTCTAGTGAAACCTATTAATACAACTTTGTTTGAAGGATAAAGATTTGTTGAAAACCAAATTGAGCCTTCATTTTGACCAACTTCAGCTAAAGGTTTCCTCCCCAACTTTTCATTTATGTACCTAAAGAGGCCTCTTTTAGAGTAACAACCCATAACCATA
The DNA here is from genome assembly GCA_001517045.1 of Pseudotsuga menziesii. NCBI lineage: Eukaryota > Viridiplantae > Streptophyta > Pinopsida > Pinales > Pinaceae > Pseudotsuga > Pseudotsuga menziesii. Next base: position 1,047,430 of record LPNX010525813.1, on the reverse strand, counting down.
ATACTCGTGTTAAACAAAACCGTGTAGAGACCATGAAGAGAAAGGATAGTGCATGGGAAAGCAATTCGATTTCATATTGTCTTCACTCTAGGAAACTTCCACTTACATGTGCACACCCCATGCATGATAACCAAACAAAGAGACGAACTTTATGAAGAATATGTGAGGAGTGGAATACATGAAACAATTTGTGGCATTTCCTTCTTATTTTTAGCATTTTAATGGATTCCTTAGGGGTGTCCTAAAACACCCCTTATACATAATTTACTCTATTAGAAAACATGCCACTTATGAAAGTGATTCAAACACGTTCTCCAAAGATAGCATAACATAGAGTCAAATGCTCCTTACACATCACTTATGAAGGTGCTTTGAACCTATAGCTTGGGAAAGGGATCAAATTTGAAGGGTCGGTCTTAATTTCACTTAGAAGGGCATATATTCATGTTGCACTTCAATGATGAAAAGCTTCAGAAAATATAACATTTCATTTGAGAATAATAAATTAACTACATACTTCATAAAAAAATGTGCTAAATAGAATATTATATTTTTAATCAAACCTATGCCACTAAATAAATCAATAAATCCATCAGTATCACATCTACAACAAACATTGTTTTGATACAAAATTTTTAAATTGTATTAATTCTTTTCAAAATGAAATAGTACATTCTATCTAGGCATAACAAATACTGAGTTTCAAAATAAACACACTAAAAACATAGCAAAAAGAAAATTGGAGGAAAGATGCACAACTACCTTGAATCCTTGCTTGGAAATCATTGGTGTCCAACTCAAGAATCCCTGTTTGTAAATAGTTTATGTCCAGCTTAGGAATCTAGTGTGGTTGAACCCAATCTTATTTTCCTTTCATTTCTTCTTAACTAACCAAGACTAGTTCAAAAACTCTTTCTTTGCAACCCTTTGTGTGGTGGAACTTACAGTGAGAACCCCAAGTGTAGTTGAAAGCCTGTCTCAAAAACCATGCATCCATTTATTCGGGATTCTTACTTCAAATTAAATGGAAGTCCTGATTTGGGTTTCTAATATCTAGACTTGAACCTTTATAATATTATATTAACATAGAGATATTTGACAAGGTTGAACCTCGTCCCAGTCTCTGCAACTTGATATTCTATTCAAAATATCATTTTCGATTACACAAAGCTTCCTCTCTACACTCTTGACTTTGCTCGTGCATTCCTTATGAGGCAAAGATATCCATACTTATATAACATTTACCCATTTTCAATTTTTTAATTTGCGACATTTGGATTTATTGTTCTTTGGTAGGATGATTTATTGCTACAAAAATGTATTAATTAAGGTGGGGAAAGACTTCTTAATAGCATTAGTGGGAAGCATGGGATATTCCCTATAATAAACACATATTGCCAAAAGGCAATGAGTAATTAAAGAACAACTCGTTCATTACATGAATGCGTGTATCGTAAGTCATGAAAATCTATCATGGTTGGCAATTTGGTGGTTGTTAAAGGAAATTACGATGCGACACGGCTATTATTTTCTTGTAATGGAAGATGGGATAGATATTAACCTTAATTGGTGAGTAGAGCATTCAGTCTTGACAAGAAAGTATGCCTCGAGGAATTTCCTCGAAGTGATACAACACCATTCATCAACACATTACACATTCAGAAATTAACAGAGAAAAAATAACTCATTCAATGGTATGATCAATAGAAAGTAAGATAGGTAGATCAACACAACTAAAGAAGAGTTTTATTCAAACTAACAACATAACAGACAACCAAATGAATCACTTTTGAACCCAAATCCCACATGATTGATCCTCTTCATGGGTATATCATTTATATAAAGATCTGGGAGTGGCTATAGGTACAACTGTTGAACCAATTGGGAGTCAAGACTACAACTATAATTGTTCCATGCTCAAAATTCTCTTGAAGATCATGAATTAAGCAATTTTATGTGAACAAAAGGAAACCCAACTGTATCATGTATTATTATGATATGCTCAGCAATGGAGACTCATAAATTTGGATATGATATTGAGTAAAATAAATTAAGCTCGTTTGGTCACTAACTTATAAATTCTATCCTTTTGTTATTAAATAAATCAAGAAAAAAAACTCAAAACATGTTGATATTAGATCTAAGAATCGTGGACGATAAGTTCGTAACAATGCATTTAATGGTTTTTTGAATTTTTCAAGGGGTAGACTTGGGCAGACTTGGAAGTAAAGATGGGAAATAGCCATCATCCATCTTGTAGTACATTTCATGACACATTTAATGATGATAGTACTCCGGGAATTGAAGATAGATTAAAAACTATTTGAGGAGCAATTTTAAACTTAACGCTTCTTATGTAATTTTAATATAATTATTACACTTTCTCATAAAATGTCAAAAATTAAAACTTAGCATTTTTTTTACGTGCAATTTTTTATAACACTTATGGACATGTTGAGAGCCCTTTGAAGGGTTGTGACATGTTCAATTTTGAACATGTTGATGCCTAGAAAAATCCCAGGTACCTATTGTAAGGATTCTCCCCGATAAACAATCCCAGTTAGATCGTCCACCGTTTGGTGTGGGGAATCCATTCGGTCAACAGTCCGACTACCATAGATTAAGTTTTTTAAATCTTTACTAGTTACGGCCTGGTCCACTGTTTATGTAATTTTCTTTTTTAAATATGAGACGCAAGTGCCTAAATGCATATATTTGATAAGCATAAACCTCACAAGTGATGCACAGGTTCTTACCTCTTGTCTTATCGTTCCTTCCTTCTCAATTATTCTTCTAAATCTAAGAATAAGCTAATCTATCATATTCTAATTTATCCTATTCCTGCAGGGAGAAAATTTAAACTTAGATAAATGTATTGTAACTATTCATATTAATCTCACGAATAGTTGTTTCAATTTCATATGCCTAAATTACAGTAGAAGTAATATCAAAGGTAGATCTGACATAAATAAACATTCATTGCTCGTTTCATACACAGACATTTATATGGAAAGCAAAATCATTCATCACCAAAGAAGTAATTTAGAATAGTTAGAATGATCTCACAGTTGCATGGAAACCAAAAGAATTAATTCTACATTGCGACTTCCAAACATTCCAGCATTGCTTTACAGTTCTTTATAATGTTGTCATTATTTCATGCTATATCAAATGTTATGTACCAAATACTTAAGATCTCATAATAAACTAAACTACACACAATATACAACAAATATAAACGTGTAGCACAACTCTAAAATAGATAAGAGAGATGAGTTACACAAAACCTCCTCTAGATACCCAAACATATTCATATATCCAAGTCACTTATTCCTCTCACGGGATGTCTTGTGTCACCCTTACCATTTTTGGCATGTTTCATTAAGTCCCATTTAGTGTCTTAATCATTCAACAACAATACTCTTATATCATGTTGGTTGAAAGAATTCATCATTGTCTTTATTGTAGCAAATCTAATCTTATTGACCACAAAACTTTTTATATGCGATGTTGATCTAAAGGATCAATACCTTGGTTTTCATTTTCATCATTGGTGGTTTTCCTTGGAATTGGTAATGAATTATCATTATTCATCCATAATGGAATAATTCCCTTCAATGTTCCAATTCGTATCATTTACTCACGTTATAATTTGGATCATCCTAGTGCATTAGTGCCCATTTTCATTATTGATGGGTTACCTTTCTCTTAGAGATATTTTCGTCATCAATCTTTGCTAAGATCATTTTTCTCATGTTTGATTTAGCATATAATCACATACGGAGAATCAGACATGATGGTTTTGGTGTTACAAATTCAATCAAATACCATAGAAATTTGTAAATTTTTTGAACAAGTATGAAAACCTATATGTAAAGCTCTTTCTAGCCAGCATTTGAAATCCATATACTTGTTCAAGCCCTATTTTTCAGCATTAGAGCTTCATATTCTTCAATTTTGTGGCATCCACTTTGATGGTGTTCTACCATTCAATATATTAATGATATATTGAAATATTTGTGTGCTTTGGCATGGCCTTTCCAACTTATGCCATGGATCCAATTATATGATGTACATTGGCATGGAATTCCCATATTCTTCCACCATTATTTGTTCATTATTTTTACTTGATTTGAATTATACATTAACATGGTTATTTCCAACTCAGGAAAGAAATGATGATTATCTAGCATTTTTGTTTTATTTATATGTGGTTTCATCCTCTCTATGGAAAGTGATTTCCTCCCTAGGCTCTTGAGAATCCATTTTGATGGGTAAAAAACATCACGTATTTTGGCCATGTGATTCTCTGTTAACTTCGTACAGAACTTGAGATTCCTTATCATTGTGTTTTGGATTATGTGTAGCAAAGAGTTTTATTTTGATGATACATTATGAGGCGTGCTCTATTTTTTTCAGAAGAAAAAAGAGCAGTTCCTTGATATTCCAGAGAATCAAAGGTAACAATTACAATTCCATGATAATGTGTATCATACTATGTCAAGTTATTACAAAAGGAGGCCTCCGCAAAGAAACAATGCACATTCCAAATAAAAATGATCATGTAACCAAAGCACAAAAGGGTGTTATAGAAACCCCAAACTGCCCAAGTACCTGAAATCTCTCTCAAAACCACTCTGCACCATCCATAGGGAGCACACAAAGAGCACTGATGGCATATCCAAAGGAAACACATAGGGGGAAAAGAGAAATCCCCCCGATCTAAGGCATTCAAAATGCCATGATAGCTGCTCATCTAAGGAGCCAAGAAAGAAACACCAAAGGCTTATTAAAAACTCAAATATTTTTAAAAAAAGATGAGTAGGCCATTGAAAAAAATTGCAAGATGTTATTGCATTCTTTAAAAGAGCATCACGGAGCTTCTTCCAATAGTATCCCCTTCCAAAATTTCAATGAAGGATATTTCCCATCTCAAGGGATAGTGCTTCCTTTGATAAACCATCAACACTCATATTCTGCTCCCTATAAGTGTGTTGAAAGTTTACAGAGAGAAAGGAGGCCTTGACGTCTGAAATATGGGCACACCAATGTTCTAAGTCCAACACTGCAAGGCTTGCCACAAAGTTAGCCCAATTTATGATTACCTGAGAGTCCCAAATTATAGATATTTCAGGAAGGCCAATATTGGCTACAAAAACCAACAATGACTAGAGGGAAAACAATTCAACCCTCGTATTGGTGTTGGCCCTACAGCCTATTTTGACATGAAATAAATCTGAGGGATTGATAAGAAGAGTAAAACCTGCACCCCCAATATTTGATGCAACAACACCATCAAAGAAACCGGATGCATAAGAAATGGAAGGCGCTAGTCCAATATCTCGATGATAAATTTTTGTGCAAGATACAGGATATGCATTAACGAGATCCAGGATCATGATAAATATCAAGCCTATAATTGGTTCTCGGTCTTCAAAAATGCAGATATTGCTAGTGTTCCAAATAATCCAGATGTAGAAAAGAGGCAAGTAAAGTAGGTCATGAACTTTCTCAGTCCAACAGTTCAAATTTTCCAATAACGCAGGATCCTTCCATATAATATTCAGCTTGAACCGAGAGGTGAGGGTTGCTCTCACAACATGTGCAAAGGAGAAAGAAACAAATAAATGATACACCGATTCCTTATCCACTTTGCATAAACAACATCGGCTTGGGCCAATCCAGCCCCTTATTTTCATATTTTCCCAAGTACTAATGTGGTTATCAACACATAACCAACTAAAACACTTTAGTTTGAGTGGAATATGCCATTACCATTGCTGTTTGAAATGCCATCCAATTAATTTCTCCAAGAAAGTATTCATAATAAGATCATATGCCAAAAATGTAGGGACTACGTCGTTTTATGTACTATGCATCTAGATAACACTGCCATTATGTGCCGAGAGTCTGATACCCCCATGGGAAATACCACAGATATAATGTGTCCATTCCACCTTCCAAACACCGTCAATATCTAGATCCTCCGCAGTCAACTAGTAGGATGAGGAGGTGGAAAATCACCAAAATTGTGAGTCTAACTGAGGGTATAGATGCCATAATCATTCAAATAAGATCAAATTTAATTTGATAGAACATAAGTAAATTTCAAACCTGCAATAGGATTGATGCCCAGTCTTATAGAGGCACCATCACCAGCTCTCCAACCTAACACACGATTGATCTACAAGAGAAACCGAATGAAGCCATTCAAAAAAAGTGAGTTGTTCTGCACAAAGAACAAATTCCGATGAAGCCATATTTCTATGGAGTTTTTTTTAATATATTTGTCCTGAACCACTTGGTTCCACAAACCTTTACTCCTGAGAATAGTCCACAAGCTCTTGAGTCTGAGCGAGATGCTAAACCACTCCAAATTTTTTATATTCCATCCCCCGATGGTGAAAGGTCTTGAGATAATTTTCCAATCAAATAAGTGCATCTTTTGCTTGTTTACAGTTCCTCCCCAAAGGAAAGTAAAGATACATTGCCTTAGTCTATTCAAGATGGATTTTGGAATCCTTTCAAGGGAGAACCAATATACCAAGATCCCAGTAAAGATCGACCTGATCAAGATTAGTCTGTCCCCCATAGATAAAAGTATGTAAGTCCAATGATTGAGCCTTTTCTCAAATATTTTTATGATCCATCGCCAATTATTCAATCCATACCCCGAGGGTTTAATCCAAAAGCCCAAATATTTAAATCTGGAGTCAATATGTTCCATATTATATGGAAGGATAGCACTAATGTTGTTGCTTACCTCCTCTTCTAAGTTATTACTAAGAAAGGAGGATTTTTCCAAACTTACACACATACCCAAAGTCGAGCATAAGAAATCCAATTATACTTTATAAGCTTTCCATTCCTCCAGGGTACCAATTCCAAATAGTACAACATCATCCACAAATAGTAAGTGGGTTAAGGAAAGTTCAACTGAGAGTTGAATACCCTAAATATTACCAACACACCTTGCTTCCCCTATAAGTCAACTAAGCCCTTCAATCGCCAGTAAGAAGAGGAGAGGTGATAGAGGGCACCCCTGTCTGACACCCCTTATAGCATTAAAAAAACCCAAAGGAGAATCATTTATAAGAATAGAGAAGTTTGTTGAAGTCAGACATCCCATGATCTAGTTCATTATCTCCAAGGGAAAACCAATCTGGAGGAGAATAAGACACAAGAAGGTCCAATTAACCCTGTCAAAATATTTAATGAGGTCCAGTTTAAGGACAAGTGATTCCATATTTTTTTTTATAGTATGTAAACTTTCATGCGAAATGCCAACCGAATCGAGGATTTGTCTATTCTTCATAAACCCAAACTGCTCAATAGAAATAACCCTATCGAGTATGGGCTTTAGTTGGTTAGAGATGATTTTTGAAATTAGTTTATAAATCAGGTTGTGGAGAGAGATAGGTTGGAAATCCGCAAAGGAATTAGGTTTAACATATTTAGGAATGAGGATAAAAAAGGTAGAGTTTACAACTCTCTGAACCTTACCATCTTTTCAAGATTTCTCTATAGCCTTCAATGAGTCATCATTAACCAAATCAAACAAGTGTATGAATAATTCCACCGTTGAACTGTCGGGACAAAGACTCCTGTCCTTCTTGAAGGGAAGTTTCAGCTTCCATCATTGAAACCTCGGCATCCATGAAATCCAAGTCTTCAGCAGAAAGGAAAGTAGGGAAGTGCTTAATAACAAGTAATTAATATGAGATGCGGGCTCTACCATCATCCTTAAATAGTGAAGAGAAGTGGCCTTCCCCCAAAAATTTGAGTTGATCAAAATCACTAACAGTAGTACCAACACCATTTGAAAGGTCCCAAATAGTATTGTTATTTCGTATTGCTGAGGAAAAACTATGGAAAAAATTAGTGTTCGCATCTCCTTGCTCAATCCATAAATCCCATCTTTTTAGTCTCCAAGCAAGCACCTCATGAGCCAAGATCTTTTCTTTTCAACTTTTAACGAAAATCAGTTGTTGTGCTTCAGTATCAGGAAAGATACCTGAAGGGAACAAAGAGTATAGGTGCTGCAATTGTAACTCCAATTTTGCTAGCTACTGCCCATGTTTCAATTTTTGTCTCATTTCCCAACGTTTAAATTCACCTTTAATTCTTTTTAATTTAAAAACCAGGCCAGTCATATCATCGCAATCGGGAGGAGACAAATCAGAAGGCCAAGAAGAATTAACCAGAAGGGAGAAATCCTCCACTAGTAACTAGGATCAGTTGAACTTAAAAGGATATTTTCTCCTATATACAGGTTCATCCCATTCTAAATAGACCGAAAAGTGATCTGAGATCACTGAAGGATGATTCCAAGTCCGGTACTGGGTGAAGAGAGGCACCAGTAATTCAAAAACTAGAAAACGATCAAGCCTCTTACTAACACCTTCAACCCCATATCTTCCATTTTTCCAAGTTGGAACTACACAGATAGGGGCTAAGTCGACCATCCTGGTACGAACCAACAAATGTGCAAAATAAGAAATAAGTGGATCAATAGGGTATTTTCACCCCCAAATATCAACATCCGAGAGAGTAAATTTTAGGTCCCATGCAATTATCAAATTAGGGTGATTAAAGATACCCCCATCCACATCATAATCGCAGAACAATTCTCTATTAAGGTAAGGAACGTAACAGTTAAGACATGTAAGTTCCATAGGATGACCCCTCAACCTAACCTTTATCATAATACCTTCCAATGAGACAAAAGCTTAACAACGAGCTACTGAGGGATCCCAACCTATGAGAAGACCCCCCAAGAGACCTAGAGAATCAATGGCACAAAATTCCCAACCAGTTCTTATTTTTGCAAAAGAAATAAGATCCTGAGCATGATCACACATAGTTTCCTGATATCTAAAAGAAGAGAGCCAAGAGCTTTTAATTTGGTAAGCTCTCTAAAACCACAAATGTGAAGGGATAGTAATTTCATTAAGAACTCGAACCAGTGGGTGATGCTACTCTAAGCACCCTGAGTGAGGAGAGGTGGTTTTGGGAATGGAAATATATAGATGAATCTGTGATACTGACTAACAAGGGAATATAATGATTACTCCTAGAGTCTCCCAGCGACGTCACCTGCTTAGGTTTTCTAGTTCTTCGAATAGTCACATTTTCATGTCAGATCGAGTCTAAGGATAAGGTGGATGGAGAGATGGGGGTCTTATCAAAAAAGATTTAAAGTGATTTAAGGAGGGTTGTATCAGTGAACAATGGAGCTTCACAGGGGATAGCAAGTGGAAGAGCTCAGTCTGAAGAAGGTAAGGGTGGAACCCCTTCAAGAGGAGGAAAGCCATCGAGAGTGAAGAGAGGGGTAACAGCCAAAGTTAGGGCCTATTGAGGAGTATTAAAATCCACACCCTCACTTTCCCTCCGAAAATATACCTGAAACCCTAACAGGTGATAGGACATTTGTGTAAATTTATCCCAAGCTTAGAACAATTGAACTCAAAAAATTGCTTGAAAATATGCAAGAAACACTCAAGAAGGAGACTGAAAATGTGATAATCCACAAACTGTTGATGATGTTAATTTAATAGATCCATCATTAAATAGATGTAGGATTCTCATACAGTAGATACTCCATGGATTCGAAAGCATTAAGTTGCTATTCGAATCAGTACAAAAGAAAGCTTACTAAACTAGTCAAAATCCCCTATAGGTGCATAAAGCACTTTCCAAATCAATCAAGATGATCACGAATTTGCTGACTGAGTGTGCACACATCATAAGTGATGGAAATTTTATTTTATTATTATTTTAGATGAGTAAATGAAGGGATGTGATTTGGTGCAAAAAAAGGCAGTCTACCTTAAAACTACCTTTAGTTTTTGCCTTAAAACTGCAGAAAAAATTGAAAACTTTGGACAAGGAAGTAGTGCACAGTTTCTATTTTGGTAAGTTCATGTGTTGGAAAAATCTTATCTAGGATCTTTATAACTTGCTCCATGAGTCATTTTTGGAAATTTTACCTCAAAAATGGAATTGGGTGCAAACTAGCTAGTGTAGGACCTAGGAATTAATCAAAAATATTAAATATTTTATCCTAAGTCTTGGGATGGGTTTTGATTATTCCAACACCCCCTCTTAATCCTGAATTTAAGTAAAATATAAGAAAAATATCACATATATAGGGCCTAGAAACAAGGCTTAGTCACCCTTTACATACTGCTTATCCATACAAAATAAGGAAAGAGGCAAAACCACAAGTGGGAAAATCGTCCCTCAAACATGGACATGAACAAAATTGTATGAAATATGGTCTTCAAATTGTCTTCACCACATGATCAGATATCCCAAGTAAAGAATTAATATTTTTTAAATTCCTCTCTGAAAACATCTTGGTGAAGATGTCTGCAACTTGCTTAGATGATGCGCAATATTGCAGATCAATGACCCCATCATGCACAAGTCCTCTAATGTAATGCATATGGATATCAATGTGTTTTGTTCATTGCCTTAGTACTGGATCAGTTGAGATTCGAATGGTACTCTAGTTGTAACAATAGATGACTGTATAAGTCTCTAACTCGATCCCAAACTCTCCAAGTATTCCTTGCAACCACAAATATTGAGTAGTTGCATTCACATCTCCTTTGTACTCTACCTCTGTAGATGAAAGTGAAATTGCACTTTGTTTATTACTTGACCAGGTGATTTTTCCATATGAAAGCATAAACACACATCCAAAATTTTATTTCCTATTATTTTTTTCACCTGCCCAATCAAAGTCAGTAAAACCAACTAACTCTAGGCTAGATTGTGCAAAATAGTGAATCCCATGAGTTTTTGTTCCTTGAACAAAGTTTAGGATTCTTTTTGCTACCCTCCAATGGATGTCATGAGGTCGATCCATGTGTATCAAATCCACACTCACTACATAAGATATATCAGGTCGAGTCTGAGTCAAATCAAGAACATAACCAAGTAGTTTCCTATGCATGGTGTTTTTTTCAAATGGAGTTTATTGTGCTTCTTCAAGCTTAAATCCTGAAAGGAAATGAGTCTTTCTTAGCCTGCAATCCTTCATTCTGAACTTATTCAGCAGGTCTGGAGAATACTTTGACTGATGTACCTTGATTCCGAGATCTAATTGAGAAATCTCCAGCCCCAAAAATTGGCTTAACAATCCCAAATTAGTCATAGAGAAGGCATGGTTCATTGCACTCTTTAAAGACGAAATTTCTTTCTTGGAACTTACTGTTATTAGAAGGTCATCCACATATAATAAAATTATGATTAAAGAACCATGAATAATATTCAAATAGACATTTGGATCAGACTTTCATCTACAATAGTTCAGTGATAGAAAAAAGCCATCAATCTTGGCATACCAAGCTCTAGGAGCTTGTTTTATCCCATACAAATATTTCTTCAACCTGCACACAAGAGATGGATTAGTCACAAAAATTTCTTTATTCTACATATGTATTTATTCTTTCATATCACCATATATAAAGGCACTCTTCACATCCATGTGATATACCTCCCACTACTTGGAAGTTGCAATGGCCAAAACTAGTCTTATGGAGTCCATCTTTGCAACTGGTGCAAAGGTCTTGTTGTAGTAAATGCCTTGGACTTGGGAGAATCCCTTGGCCACTAAAATTTACTTATACTTTAGAGGAGAACCATGAGAAACAAATTTAGTTTTGAAAACCCACTTACACTTGACTAGCTTTTTCCATGGGGGGGAGAATGACTAGATCCCATGTGTCATTCTTTTGGAGCGAATGAAATTCCTCCTTCATGGTTTTTTTCCATATTTTGTATTCACACACATATTCATATTTATATGGATCAGATTCAATCATTATAAAACACTTATCAGCAAAGAAAGGGTCTTTGACAGAAAGGTCACTTTCGAATTGAGATCTTGTCCTCCTAGAATCACTAGGATTCCCAACTCGTTCCCCAACTGCTTGGATGGTATTTGCTGCCCACTTTGGCCTTGTGGGGCTGTTTGGATATGAAACTAAATCATCATTATTGGACATATCATAATCAGAAAGTTCATTAGTTCCTTCACTTACAACCAAAGGTGGAGGAGGTGAGGAGGACTCTCCAATTTCTGCTGCTACTATAGGCTCTTCTTCGAACTGAACACTCCTTTCAATGAAGGATTTTTGAGTGCTCATGTTGATCATAATGTACCTTTTGGAATCTTCAGAATAGCCAAAAAATATGCACTCTTGGCTTTGGGTTTCCAAATCCCTCCTTTTGTCTAATTGAATTCTATCCCATGCCCTTGAGCCAAAAACCCTGAAACAAGACACATATGATTTGTGCCCACTCCAAGCTTTGAAAGGAGTAAATCCATCAAGATTCTTGTGAGGCACCCTATTATGGATGTAAGATACACATTTTATAGCTTCAGCCCAAAAATTTGGTGGCAAATTCTTAGGCTCCAACATATAAGTAGCCATCTCCTTGAGGCTTCTATTCTTCCTCTCAGCCACACCATTCTGCTAAGGTGTGTAGGGAATAGAGTGTTGCATCTGGATACCTGCATATTCGCAATAATTAATGAAATCATACTTGACATATTCACCACCATTATAAGATATGAGGATATTGAGTTTCCTCCCAGACTGGTTCTCAACCAATGCCTTGAAAACCTTGAGGTGGTCAAAAACTTCAGACTTGAGTTTAAGGAAGTAAACCCAACAGTACTTGGAAAAATCATCTATGAAGGTAAGGAAATACTTGGATTCAATCATGGATATACGAGGGAAGGGGTGAACCATGTCACTGTAGATGAGCTCAAGACATGCTGAGGATTGCTCATGACTGATTCTCTCATGCTTATGCTCTCGATGTTTTCCTAGAATGCAACCCTGACAAAATCCTTTGGAAAAATTTATCTTTGGTATCCCTGAAACCATATATTCTTCACACAAATATGAAAGGTATTTATAGTTTAGATGGCCAAACCTCTCATGCCAAATTTTGCTTGCTTCATTGTCATGGGTGAGGAGAGCGAAGGGGTTAGAGGAAGGAATGAAGTGTGAGAACTTGTATACTTAAGAAATGACTCTACCATTCACAATATCAGATATTTCAACTTCATTGGTAGACTGACAAGAGATTAGCAGCAAGACCTGGTACATAGAAATCATTATTGAAGGAACTATGCTCAAAATCAATGCTACCTTTACCCTTACTTTCAGTTTTTGAGTTATCTCCCAACAAAATATTAGGACTCTTCAAATCATTAAGAGATGAGAAGGATTCCTTTGTTGAAACCATGTGCCTAGAAGATCCATAATTGATGATAAAGGAAGGAGATCTTAGAATGCTTGCAACCAGGGCATGAAATCTCTCCTTGTCTTCGAAAGTGGATCCTCCTTCCTTCTTGATTGCACCACCATGGAGGGATATGTTGTTCTTTTCCAGGAGTTAAGTCAATATATCTATCTGCTTCTTCATGCAAGAGTTCTTAGGATGAAATCCCTTACCACAGTATGTGCACTTGCTACCTTCACCTTGACGTTTCTTCTCCTGAAAGTTCTTCTTCTTGGAGTTTGAGAACTCCTCTTAAAACTTGGCCTTGTCTCCTTTTTTATATGGAGTCTTCTTATCCTTGTTCTTATCTTTGGAATTCACCTTGGAATATCCAACAACCAAAGCTTGATATTTGGAAGGTTTGATGGTGCCCATCAATACCAATTTGTCTTGCTCCTGAGTCAAGGATTCCATGAAATATACCCGTGAAGGCATCTTCCTATTTCGATCTGTCAACTTAGAGGCATGGAAGGTCAAAAAAAATATTGAGTAAATAGGGCCAAGCTTCGAAAGGATGGCCAATATTAGTTGTTCACCTTCTTTGTTAATGCCACATTGTTTTAGCTGCGAAACAAGTGATTTTAATTTTGAGAAGTAGACTTGCGAGGATTCAAAGTTGCTTGAGCTCAATGCTATTAGCTCATTCTCCAGTTGGTAACCTCTCATCTTATCTGTCTCCCCAAACAAATATTGAAGTTTCTAGCATACTTCATTCAGTGATGTAAGACCATCAAGATAAAATAGAAGGTCACTAGAAATGCTGAGACATAAGAGATCATACGCCACATCACTCATATTATGCCATTTGATCTTCTCTGTTGCTGCATTAGGCTCAGATTCAGTCACCATGGTCACTTTGAAGAGACCTTTACTCCTCATAAGAATCTTCATCCTTCCTTCCATTCGAAGTAATTGAATGGAGTCAATATGATTGGTTGATATTGATCCATTCTTTAGCAACTGCGCCCTTGACCAGACAATCTATGCTCCCAGTGAGTGATGTCGACATTGCAAAAGCAAATTGAAGAGGAGAAAAATTGAGCTACTAAGTCTTTGATACCATGTGGAAATTTATCCCAAGCTTAGAACAATTGAACTCACAAAATTGCTTGAAAATATGCAAGAAACACTCAAGAAGGAGACTAAATATGTGATAATCCACAAATTGTTGATGATATTAATTTACACCATCCATATTTAAATAATGTAGGCTTATAATACAATATATACTCCAATGATTCGAAATCATTAAGGTGCTATTCGAATTAGTACAAAAGTAGGCTTACTAAACTAGTCAAAATCCCCCATAGGTTCATAAAGCACTTTCCAAATCAGCCAAGATCCTCACGAATTTGATGAATGAGTTTATACTGCTCATAATTTATGGAAATTTGAATTTATCATGCTTTAATATGAGAAAAATAAGGGAGGTGATTTTTTGCAAAAAACAAGGAAGTCTACCTTAAAACTAGCTTTAGCTTTTGCCTTAAAATTGCAGAAAAAGATGGAAACTATGGATAAGACAATAATTCGCAGTTTCTATTCTAGGAAGTCTGTGGGTTGGAATAATATTATCTAGGATATTTATAACTTGCTCCATGAGCAATTTTTGGCAAGTTTGACATCAAAAATGGAATTAGGTGCAAACTAGCTAGAGTAGGACCTAGGAATTAATAAAAAAGATTAATTATTTTATCTTAAGTCTTGCGATGGGTTTTTATTATTCCAACAACATTCCCCTCGAAAAAAAATGCCCACATGAAGTGTCAATATCCATAGGTAAAGGATCCACCAAACGACTACAACTCACAATCTTTTCAATATCAACAATATAATCTAATTCCCCCTTAGTAAGATCTTCACAATTTGAAGGAGAAAAAGAGCTATACATACCTGCACGAAGCGGTGAGGAAGGAGCCTCCATACAAAGGTCAGAGAGAGGATGGCAATCCTTTAGCATTTCATCCAAGACCAATCCATCTGATGACCGCGGATATCCATGAAGCAAAAAGGGATAGCTGTGCCTGAGATGTACAATCTCATGACAAAAGCGACAACGAAAGGACACATTTTGATAATCCAGTCTTTGAACATGTACAATATTGTTACAGTGAATATAAATATCAGGCAGCAACCCTGGTGTAATTTCCATCTCAACCAACACCCTCGTCTAGCATTTATCGAAGGTGTATGAAAAATTCTCCTCCACAACAACATACCGACCCAAAGAGTTTGCGATACCAATAAGAACATATTTTCTCCATAGAGGAAGGGGTAAGGTAGGGAGAAAAATCCGTGGGTGAGGATTAACCACCCTTTCTCTGACTAGGTCGAAACCCGAATGCCAGTGACTAAGTACAAGTGAGCCATTAAGAATGGGATAAAGTGAGTTAAGAATCAAAGTGGAATCCTTACCATCGAGGAAGAGAAAGACGATCCAACCATTCACAAGACGACTGATAGTAGGAACGTAATCTAGCAATGGTTTCCAGTGTTGGGCATCCCAATCCACCCAAGCTTCTTTATCCATCTTACAGTACTCCGGTCAACCGACCAGAGCTCTACTGCACAGCGCTTTAACTTTGTCCATATGGACGTCTCGACCAACAACATAACAATGCTTTTCCTCCAACGCCTTAATGGCTTTATTCTTTCTCTTAGCCTTAAAATGTAAGGGAGGGTTCAAGGCCGAACCTTTTACCCATTCAAGGGGCTTTGCAACTGCCATAAAAAAATATCAATTAGTGAAGAAAACTGGCAGGTACCGACACCTGAACACCGAAAGGATCGCAAAGTGACAGGGAAACACTGAAAAGTTGCAACCCAAACACCTAAGTCAAAACCACCAACCCAAAAAGGTCATTGCAAAAACCCTAGAAGTTGCCGAAAGACCCAAAATGTTCAAAGTGGCAGGAAAGTCCAAAAAATATGCTACCAAAACCAAAAAGTAAAAAACCATCAGCCCAGAAAAGACAATATCAAAAAACCCTAGAAATCCCAGAAAGGGTACTGACAACCTGACCACTAAGAGGACCAGGTAACAGAAGGAGCCAAATAAACTGCTCCCAAAACCCTAAATTCAACTTGGCCAGCCCAAAAAAAAACCCTATAAGTACCACGCTTCCTGGGAGAGAAAAATAATAAAACCGCGCTCACTACCAGCATAGGAAAATGGAATGGGATAAAATAAAATAAAACACAAAGTGGGAAAATCAAAACAACCATCTGAGAAGCCACAAAGTGTTGATATATTTGTAACTTCGGAATGTATTCATCTGTATATCTTATGTATTGTACCCCGATGTTTATTCCAGGAAGTGTTTATAATGTAATTGAGTCATGTCATGCCTTGATGTTCCCCGCAGTTGTGGGGCCCTAGGGTTATTAGACTATCCTAGATAATTCGACCCTATGTGATTCATTGTAAGTCAGGGCAATAGTCCCCACCGTTGTGTAACGTGTTAAGGATAACCCTCCGTGTTGGTCGGAGGAGGCAAAGTCCCCACAAGTTGTGGGGCACTAGGGCTATTAGACACTCCTAGAGATGTCGGCTCTAGTAAGTAATTGTTAAGTGAAGCTGACATGTTGGAGCAGGCTTCAAGTAAATGAAATAATATAAATAGAGAGCCTCTCTATTTATAACACACACACACTCACTTATTGGGGCGCATGAGTGAGAGGAGAAGTTGCTGGGACAAGAGAGAGACTACTGTTGTCGGGAGATCATATTTATGTTTTCAGGTTTTACTTTTGGTGCTAATTCTATCTCTGAGGAAGTTGTGTGGTTTTATCCTTTATGGTTTCCCCAAGGAAAATTCTTTGTGTCTCTTGTCTCTTGTGTTTTATTGCTATGCATGTTATTCTCTCAGTTAAAGATCCTAAGATCATAATGCTAGCTTGAATGATAAAAATATAACATGGTATCAGAGCTGAACTGAGAAGAATACATTGTGTCGCTGCAGAAGATAGGGATTCTTACTTTTTGGGTCTCTCTCCACAATCCATAAAAAAAAGTATGCTAGACTAACTCTCCATTGAAGGGCACGTCTTTCTGTCGAAGCGGAATTCGATTCTGAGCATTTTCAATTTTTGGTGCGGGAAATTAGGACTTTTTACAAAAGAGGAATTTTTGAGTGAGCTCAGCATAGGATTTATCTCCTCATCAAAATCAAAGTTCAGAGACCTGGGTTGATATTTTTGGTTGGATATAACTCCAAGAAAGTCAAACCCTAGTTTGACCCCAAGCTGGGAAAACCCTAAAATACTAAAACTGATAAGTTTTGGTAGATTCGCTATATCTTAGGATTGGAGAAGGCCCAGGAGCGGAAACTTTCACAGGTCGAATATAAAATCCTGATTTACACTGTATCCAAAATTCAGCCTCATATTCACTATGTTCTGGGAGATATGATCCCTCCAAGTTAGGGTTCCAGCCTCTTCCAGGATTCATCCCTAAACATGACACCTAGGGAGAATTGCTATATATTGGGGTACAAAGGTCCAAATTAAATTTATGAAGATTTTCTAGAAAGGGAATGGAATGAAATTCTTTTTGTCCGAGTTTCAAACCCATAATATGAAACAGTGACACGTGGAAGTCCGTACAACTTCGTTGTTCTGAAAATTCTTGTAACAGGTCACCTTGGGAAAATGATCATAAGTACCAATTGGTGAAACCAATTCTAATGAAACCTATTGTTTTGAAATAGGGACATGCGAGGCTACCTCAGTACAAAGTTTTAGACACAGAGGAATAGTAATTTTGGATATACCACAAAAACAGTATCTGACATTTATGCAAAAGAAATTGGTAAACTAGGGCTTCCTATTCCGGGAGCTTCCCTCCACTGTTTTCAGAAAAGGAGTACATTGGATAGCTCAACTTGAAGAGATCTATATTTTTATCCAATCAGATCTGAAAGATTCCAATTTTTGAAAACTAGGGATTCTCTGACAAACCCTAGATCTTCCAGCTCCGAAACCAGGACGGACACCTCAAATCGGTAAGATCTAATCTTTTGCTATTTACATTTGAGGTGATTTATCACATCATCTTGATGATAAGCTTAGTGAAGTTGACAACTTCCAAGCATGGAAGTATATGATCTCTCTGAAGAAAATGAATTGGACACCTACATGAGTAGAGAGGTTCCAGTTCCAGAGGGATATGAGGATCAAAGACTTACACAAGAAGAACTTGGTCAAGGCCAAGAAGATCATTGCTGATTCAATCACGGATCACCTTACACCACAAGTGTCTTCCCTAAAGACATCGAAAGAGATGTTTGATTCCTTGACCAAGCTATTTGAAGGGAAGAACATACATCGGAAGATGACCTTAAGAAACCAGTTGAAGAATGTGAAGATTCAAAATGCAGAGACCATACAGTCATACTTTACAAGGGTCTCTCAAATCAAAGAAAAAATTGAAGCGGTAAAAGAAGAAGTGAAGAATGTAGAAGTGGTGATAGCCACCTTGAATGGCCTCATAGGATCATGGGATTCATTCATGCAAGGAAAACTCTAGGAAGAAGAAGAAGCTCGACTCATAATAAGAGAAGAGAAGATGGGAGCAATTGAAGATACCTCAAGCGATGAGGATTATGAAGAACTCAACTCTTGAAGAACCTCTTATCCATCTTGAGAATTTGGATAAGAAACGATGCTATTATGAATGAAGAAGATGATGAAGTTGAAGGCTCAAGAAGGGGTCCACCCATGAAACAAATAAAGATAAGTATTCAATTGTCATTTCATGATATTGTTTTTGTTATGCATTTGTTTATATTCAGTTGATGTATTATGCATGATAGAATGTTTGCATTAATGACAGTATACTACTAATATGCATGTGATATGTAAGTAGCTCATGGTGCTATACAACTCTCCATTGCTACTTATCTAGAATGAAACCTCTTTGCTGATAGATTGGATTAGTGCACAATCTCAATGTTGTCCTGGTAGAGATGGAAGGCATCTAGAAATTTTCCGTGAGATATGGATGAATGTTGTATTGGCTAAAATAGTTGCATGATCATATATTTATGCATAAGAATTTTTCATTATGAATATACTTTATGAAATGTTTCTAACCATACAACTAATGCATTTGAATTGTAGGAAAAATCACGTAAAATCACCCACAAGAAAAGAAGGATGAGACTTGTTCTAAAGAATAAGTGACGACAGTTCAAAGACAAAGAATAATATGACGAATGCAGCAACATCATCGATACAGAACCTTCCAACCATGAAGAAGTAACCAAGAAGAAAGGGAAGACCAGCTCAAGAAGAATGATGTCTAGGATGCAGTATCAATACATGAAGGGAAGTTCGTAGTTCCATCATGCAGTAGATGGAAACACCGTGGGATACAAGGAAAGATTCGTAGCATGAGGCTTCTCATGAAAAGAAGGCATAGGCTATGAAGAGACATTTGCAGCCAGTGGGAGTTGAAACACATACACGATGAGCTTGATGAAGATCTTAACCTTTGCTACAAGGTTGAAGATGAAATTATATACACTAGATGGATACATAGAATATTAGTAGCATAGGAAGCTACTTGTCACTCCGGTACAGAATGTTTCAGTACAGAAGAAAGAGGGAGTATGATGCTTCGCTTCAAAGGGAGTGACTACAAAATATCTTGAGGTTCGACATGGTACGACAGGATGGACAGATTACTGATGAATCTAGGCTTTACTGAGAGTAAAGAGGATTCCAACCTTTGCTTCAAGGTTGAAGGTGGAAGACCAGTGATGCTCCTATTATATTTCGATGACTTATTCCTGACAGAAAAGAAGAACTCATTAAATTTGCAAGAAGAAGACTTACTGCCGAGTTCGAGATAAAGGACTTGGGGATGATGCACTACATTCTAGGCATGGAGGTGTGGAAAAGGGAAGTATGCAGTAGAGATCTTGAAGAGGTTCAGGATGATGGACTGCAAGTCCATGACCACACCTATGGCATCAAACATGAAGCTATTGAGTGATGCTTCATCAGAGACGGTTGATGCCACGATGTATCGTCAGATGATTGGGTCCTTGATGTACCTAATGAACATGAGACCAGATATTTTCTTTGATGTGAACACCTTGAGCCAGTTCTTAACAGATCCGAGACATGTTCACTTGATTGCTGCAAAGCATATTTTGAGGTACCTAATGGGTACAATTGATTATGGGCTCAAGTATGAGGCGAATTAGAAGATTAACCTGGAGGGTTATGTTGATTCAGATTAGGTAGACAGTGTCGTTGATAGGAAGATCACTTCAGGGTGCTGCTTCGGTATGGGATCAGGTGTGATCTCTTGGTTTAGCAAGAAGAAATCCTGTGTGGTACTAAGTATAGCTGAAGCAGAGTATGTTGCATCTTGTTTAGCTAGTTGTGAGGCAGTATGGCTGAGGAAGCTACTGTCTGATTTATTCGATCTCCAGATGGATGCTACTTGTATACATTGTGACAACTAGAGTTGCGTGAAGTTGTCTGAGAACTCGGTGTTTCATGACAAGTCGAAGCATATCGAGATCAAGTATCACTATATGAAGGATATGGTGCAGAGGGGAGCAGTGAAGCTCCAGTATGTTACGACAGACGAACAGATAGCTGATGTGTTGACAAGACCATTGGCTAGGGTGAAGTTTGAATACTTCAAGGAGAATCTTAGTGTTCTCCAGATCGAGGTTCCCTCTAAAGGGAAGTGATGAGTCTGTGAGCCATTCTGACATGGTGAGAGGATTGGTTCCTTCCATCATCAGATGTAAGGGCTGATCCATTCTGTCATGGTGAGAGGATTGGTTCCTTCCATGTCAGATGTGAGTGCTGAGCCATTCTGATGTGACTGTAGGATTGGTTCCTACATGATCAGATATAAGGGTTTTTCTGATTCTTGGAATGGAGGTTCCTGGTCAGTTACCAGGAATACTCGGTATAGGACTGAGGGCCTTTCTGATACGACTGTAAGATGTAGTCTTACATGATCAGATGTGAGCGCATGGCCATTCTGATGTGATTGAGGGATTGGTTCCCACTTGATCAGATATAAGGGTTGATGCCATTATCTAGGAGAATGGAGGCACCTGGTCAGTTACTAGGAAAGCTTAGTTTGGGACTGAGGGCCATTCTCATGTGATTGTAGGATTGGTTCCTACATGATCAGATGTGAGTGCAAAGCCCTTCTGACATTGGTTACCAGATGTAAGTGCAAAACCCTTTCGGCGTGAAGGATTGGTTCCTTGCATGGTCGAATATAAGTGTTGAGCCTTTCTGACATTGGTTGTCAGATGTAAGTGCAGAGCCTTTCGGCATGGAGGATTGGTTCCTTGCATGGTCAACTGTAAGTGCTGAGCCTTTCTAACATTGGTTGTCAGATGTGAGTGCTAGGCCTTTTTGACAGGGTTGTGGGATGTGTTCACACATGGTCAGATGTGAGTGTTGGACGTGCCTTTCTGATATGGTTATAGGATTGGTTCCTACATGATCAGATGTAAGTGTTGGGCGGGCCATTCTGACTTAGGGTCAAATATAAGCACTGGAAGAAGACCTACATGGAGGCTAGGCCTACAACCAGCATGAAAAAGGGTTGGCTCTGTAGAACTTCCTATGATGAGAAGAATCAAGAGATAGCACTCGTGATGATGATCCAGTGATGATGATCCAGATCGAGTGATGATCCAGATCCAGTAATGTTGATCCAGATCGAGTGATGATCTAGATCCAGTGATGATGATACAGATCAAGTGATGATCCAGATCCGATGATGAAGATGACTTGAAGATGACAAGGACTCGATGATGATCCAGATGATACAGAGAAGAAGACTTATGCTAATAAATTGTGTCGAGAGAATATCTTCCTAGTTAAGAGGGACTGTTGATGTATTTGTAACTTCTAAATGTATTCATCCATATATCTTATGTATTGTACCCCGACGTTTATTCCGGGAAGTGTTTATAATGTAATTGAGTCATGTCATGCCCCGATGTTCCGATCAGGAGTTTCTATAATGTAAACAAGCCATGTCAAGTCATTGTGGGTAACCATCCTATTGGTCAAGGGTTAAAGTCCCCGCAGTTGTGGGGCCCTAGGTTTATTAGACTATCCTAGAGAAGTCAAACCTAGGTGAGTCATTTTAAGTCGGGGCAATAGTCCCCACCATTGTGTTAAGGATAACCCTCCTTGTTGGTCGGAGGAGGCAAAGTCCCCACAAGTTGTGGGGCACTAGGGATATTAGACACTCCTATAGATGTCGGCTCTAGTAAGTAATTGTTAAGTGAATCCGACATGTTGGAGTAGGCTTCAAGTGAACGAAAGAATACAAATAGAGAGTGAGCCTCTCTATTTATAACACACACTCACACTCACTTATTGGGGCGCATGAGTGAGAGGAGAAGTTGCTAGGACAAGAGAGAGACTACTGTTGTCGGGAGATCATCTTTATGTTTTCGGGTTTTACTTTTGGTGTTGATTCTATCTTTGAGGAAGTTGTGGGGTTTTCTCCTTTATGGTTTCCCCGAGGAAAATTCTTTATGTCTCTTGTCTCTTGTGTTTTATTGTTGTGCATATTATTCTCTCGGTTAAAGATCATAAGATCATAATGCTAGATTGAATGATAAAAATCTAACACAAAGACTGAGTAATAAAAGAAACACATATCCCAAGAGACCCGAAATAAACCACAGAGCCCTAAAAACCAGATAAAAATGGAAAGAGCTCCCACTTTTTTTCCATGGTTGGTACTAAGTCCTCAGCAAGAGGACGAACTCCATGCAAGGGAAACCACAGGATCAGAAAGATAGATAGTTAGTCGGGTAAAAGGGCTCTATTATAACCATGGTAGGAGCTTCTGCATCTCTCTGGGAGAAACATCTCCCACGCTTTGTAGCCAACCAAAAAAACCAGTCAATTTGACGCTCTCTTTGGAATACCCAAGCTGTTCTCTATTTATTATGGAATTGTTGTAAACGTCTTATAGCTTTGGTAAGTCGATGTTTTTCCTTTGATAAAATTGCCATGCACACTTATTCCCTCAAAAAGTGTGTGACCATGTCCATAAAGGGATAAAACCTATGGTGTTCCTTTTGATGGGGTCAAACTTGATCAAGGGGTTCCATAGAACGTGAATTGGAGTCAAATTTAATCACTCATGTCAAATTTAATCACTTTTGGTGCACTTAAAGTATTAATAGTTTGGGATGGTTCTAGATTGCAAACTCAGTCTTCATGTAAAACCCCCAGAAGGACCAAGACCTCTATAAAAATGTCTCTTTCACATTAAATTCATATCTTTGGTCAAATATTGAAAGAAACCAAGATCATTTGATTCTCTTCTTCTCATACAAATGACTGCCCAATTTGCATCTTTGTTTCTATTGGTTCAATTTGCTTATGGAGGATTTAAGAAAAACATTTGAAAACCATTAAACTAGAGAGATCCTTAAGAATACAAACCCTAACAAGAAAGGACCTTGAGCAATCTCAACTAGGAAAGGTATTGATCAAAATGCGATTTTTTTTCTACTAGTATCCCTCAACCATGCCCCCTACATATTTGTTTGCATTTGATTTAATGTTATTTTTCATACTTTTTAGTCATTGAATTGCAATCTCTTCTCCCCCAACCTGGACCTACCCTACATATGTGTTTTCATTTGGCTTCATGTTATTTTCCATTGTATTCATTGAATCAATCAAATAGATCTAAAAGGTTTTCTAGTTTGTTTTGTGAGATAGATATAGGCTTTTACTATTCTAGAGTAGGGATTAGATCTAGGCTTTTACTATTCTAGAGTAGGGAAGAAGTTTTTGTTGTTCTTGTGTGTAAGTTATTTGGAGTTATTTCTTGTCTTTCTACTCTTCCTCTTCAAACATGGATGACCCATTAGGAAGCACAACTCTAAATGGTCTCTCTCTCTCTCTCTCTCTCTCTCTCTCTCTCTCTCTCCAAAAAATATTTAGTTAGTTTAATTTATTACTTAGCTTAGTACTGTAAAACTTAAATTTTTGTTCTTTCTTACTAGCATACCAATCTACAAGAGATGACTTAGTAGTAGATAGAGTATGACTTGAATCTTGTCAACAATTAATTTACCTAGAAGTAAATTTTAATGCATGTATCCCATTTAACACCTACATGTGGATCATTATTAAATCCTACTTTTGATATTAATGATTTATAAGACTTGGATATTGAGGTCTAAGCTATGTGTGTATTCCATTAACAACTAATGGCTCATGGAGGGATCTTATTATTGATATAGGGATAAATAAGACTTGGAATTAAACATCTAAGCTATCATCTTAAATGCTCAAAGTTGTGTACATTGAGGAAGTCCTCGACATCCCACAACAGCCCCCCTCCTCAATCCAAACAAAACAATGTTGACTTAGTCCCTTGTGTTCAACCTTCTAGTAGTAGGGTTGATGCATGTTTTACCTACAAGTCACCTTCAATGTGTGTGTCCTTGTTGACACCTTTGAATCACTCATTATGAAAACTTACAACTATGTTATAAAGATGAGTAAAACCTAAAGTTGAGATCTAAGCTTTCAACACGAATGTTCAAAGTTTGGTCCATCTAGGTAATCTTCCTCTATCCAAAAAAATAGTATGCTGGCATATTCAATTCCTTTCATATGATCCCTTGGTAGTAGGGTTGTTTCCTCTTTTTACCTAAAGTCACCCTTAATGTGTGTCCCAATGGAAAACTACAAATGTCTCATGAAGAGAGCCTATTTTTAATATAAAGATGAATAACAACGGAAGGCATAATCTATTGACATAATTTCTCAATAATTGGGCCATCTACAAAGTCCCCTTTGAGTAAAAAATATATATGTTGACATAGACCCTTTTGCATTACCCCTTCATAGTAGGTTTAATGCTTGTTTCACCTAGGAGTCACCCTCAATGTATGTGTGTCTCAATAGGCACCTACAAATGGCTCCTGATGAAAGGCTACTATTGATATAAAGATGAATAAGACATGGAAATTGTGGTATAATCTATCAACATAGGTCTAATTCCCCCTAAAGCTAAAAAAGCCTAAAAATTGTGTTGTCCTAGTCCCTTTTGCATGATTGTCTGGTTTACATAGAATTCATCCTTGATGTATGTGTGTTCAATGTGTGTCCAAGTTAATACCTACAATGGGCTTATGATAAAGGCTTATTTTTTATATAAAGATGAATAAGACTCGAAAGATAAGGTCTAAGTTACCAACCTAAATGCTCACAATCAAATCCATCTAGAAAGACCACCTTATGCTAGAAACATCTATGTTGGCCTATGTCAAGGCCATCTAAAAGGTCCCCCTAAACTTCTAGTCTTTAAGGATGAATAAGATTGGAAGTCAAAGGTTCAAGTTATCAGCCTATGCCCAAATTGATATCTATCTAGAAAACTCCCCTCATGCCCCAAAAATGTATGTTGGTCTAAGTTAGCTCCATTAGAGAGTCTTGCTCATGCCAAAAAAGCTTTATTGGCCCAATCCTTTGTGTGTCTAAGTAGAGTTGATGTCTAATTTATCTTGGAGTTCACCCTCAATATGTATGTTTTATGCATGTTCTATGCAAGTCCATATATTTTACCCAGCATATAGGTTGAATCTTTGTATATTCACCTCTACCTAAGTCCATTTTCCTAGAAACTTGATATTCATAATACATAGCAAATATTTACCATATTAAATTATCAACAATAAATATATAATATAATATTATGAATACCTATCCCAAGGAGGCAGGTGCGGGTGGGATCATCTTTCATCCTGGAGGAAATATAGTGTCGTCTTATGCTTGGGGACTTGGTCAAAAAACCAACAATGAAGTTCAATGTCTTGCGCTCTTCTTCGGAATGAATCTAGCAAGGGAACTCAATATCTCCAAAATCACCATTCTAGGAAACTCTAAGCAAGTAATCTACAAAATGAATAATGGCTACAACAAAGGAGTGGTCAAAATAAAAAGAATATACAAGCGCATTCGACAAGTCACTGCAAAATCTCAAGTCTTCTATCTCCACATCCTCTGAAATAACAATTTAGAGGCTGATAAGCTGGCAAACAAAGGCGTTAAGCTAAAAATTGGAACAACCAAGGTGAAGGGTAACTTAATCAAAATTTTTATGTCCCCTAATAATTTTTGTTTTATTAATTGGTTCCAAGGGTGGTCAAATCCTAACGCAAGAACCCCTCTCATGTGTTATCCAAGCATGGGGGATGCGAACATTCGAGAAAGGTGTATTTCCTCCTCTTTTCGGCGTTCTGCCAGTAGGCAGGAAACATGGCCATCGACACCCATTTTTCCTCACATATCCCATGTGATGGAATTAAATGCACACTATGCTCTATGCAGATGGATTGGAAGGCTCGCACGAACCAAGGATGACCTCCAAATGAAGCCTCTTACAGCTCCTAATGTGCATTATGCTCTCGCTCCATCAAGAGTTGAACTCTTTCTTGTCGGTGCAGAGAAGGATCCTTCCAGTGCAAAAATCATCCCTAGTTCTGAAGTTGCTAGAGCTGCGACAGGTATTGGTAGACCAGAGGAAGGTTATAATTGCAGTGTGAGAGAGTTTTCCTTTGGTTACGTGAACCGACCGTCTCGAGCAGGTTCTAGAAATCTTGGTACATTGTATGGTCCTTCTCCTAGTGTAGAAAATTGGTCAACTAGTGTAGACTCTCCCTATGAAGTTTCTTTCTCTCTCTTCTTGGATCCCATAAGTATCTGAGGCATAGATTGCTTGCCCAATCCAGACCCTGCAGTGTTCTCAACTCTGATCTCTTTCCAAGAAGAAATGGCAGACAAGGAAGTTACTCTAGAAGACATCCAAAATTCTCGCAAGGAAACCAAGAAACATATAAGATGTCTCTATGACATAATGAACATAAGCGTAACTGAAGGAAGCATAACAACAAATTAAATAGCTCGTCAGATTGAAAATCAAGATACCTAAATTGAAGACAATCATCTAGATCTGTATGATTTAATGGGAACTAGTGGTTATATGAAATATGACTTGTAGAAGTTGGTCAATATGAACCAAAGCAGCCACATTCATGACTACCCTTCCAAAGATCAAGCAATGGAGGAAGGCTCTGTGGTTCAGCCAGTCAAAGACCCAAAAGGAAAGCAACAAGAGCAAATCTAGCTTAATGGGTATTTTATGTTTTTTGCATTTTTGTTTTAGGTGTCTATGTTCGAATTTACCCTTCTAAGGGTTACAAAAGTTTTCTCTGGCTTAGTTGCAAGTTCAAGACTCTAGTTATGAGCTTAAACATTTATGTGATTTTGGGTTTTTACAGTACTTTATGCAGGTCTAAGACCTCCTATTTTGTATCATGGTTGGTTACAGCTTTTTTAATTGATATAATATCTTCAAGGTTTTTGTTAAAAAAAAATATTATGATCACTATATATATTTTACAGTGTTGAAAAACTCTCCGAAAAATTGCCGACTTTTCAAAAAGTCGCGAGTTTTTCCCTAAGCCAAAAAATCGGCTGAAAAAAGTCGCGACTTTTTCCAAAAAATCGCAAAGGCTAAAAATGGCAAGTCCCGACTTTTTCCAAAAAGTCCCAACTTTTTCCAGAAAATCTCCATTTTTGCTAAAATGACTAATTTTCCAAAAATTTGCCAATTTGGCAATTTTGTTGTATACTAACACCTTTCCTCTACCGTATAAATATTTCAAAACTTTGTTGTATTTGAAGATCAAACCATGCAAGGATAATCTTCACAAAATATGTATCCATTTATCAAAGATCACAATGGTAATTGAATTACTTTTTTCACTATTAGGGAATTTTTTGAGCAAACATATTTTGAGTGATCATCATAGCACATTGTAGGAAAAAGAGAGCAGTGTTTCAAGTGGTAGATCAATTAGGGATAAATATGAGGCTCATGTCGGACATTCAATTTGGGAGTGAAAAATACATCTATGATTTATCACAAATACAAAACAAGAAATGCGTTTAATCGCTGACAACCAAATCAATAAAATATACCTTTCAAAAATTAGGTTTAAGTCATAAGATGGAGGGACACATACAAAGCATTAATGAAAACCTTATATAAACCTAATCATTGGAGTAGGGAAAAATATGAAGTATGAATGGAAAACTCGGGAAGAGAGCATTGATATTAAATAACTAGATGCTAGTTTTCCTCGAATACATTTATATATAATATATGTGATATCATGTTGTATTGGTTATCCACTTTTAAGTCCTTGACTGGACAACTATGATGTTTCATGATACAATATCGACTTTGATGTATCATTTTACATTTGGCATGACTACATGATGATGATATATATCAATGCTTTCTCCATATTTATGTTCCAATGTGTTTATTTGATGTTATTGTTGCTTTAAATGTTTAAAATTCTAAAAAAAATGAATGTATTTTGTATTTTTTAATGCTTGCCGACTTTTCCCAAATTTTCCCAATTTTATCGCCGATGTTGCCGAGAAGTTGTATTCGGGACCCTTGCCGACTTTTTGCCGATGCCGACTTTTTCAACATTGATATTTTATGTATAATTGTTTGTGAAAACTATATAACTTTAATAATGCATGGGACCAAAGTTAGAATTTGAAATCTAACTCACCCCTAGTATTTAAGGGTTAAGAATTTTACTAAATGCTTTTCACATTTCAAGTTGATTTTGTGATCGAATACTTTTTATTTGTAACCATATTTAACAAGCAAACCACCTCATAATGAACCATTTGCTTATCAAATTCATGCATGAATGAGACATGTTTAAAATTAAATATTTGAGACTTTAATCCATGAACATTTAAAGGATGTCTCTCTTGGCAATGATTAAAAGATGTCATTGCAAATCTAAACATTATCACACTTGATAATATTAATAAATAGCCCAAAACAAAATACATAGGTGGTATAATAGTTACATCTATAGGTGTTTATATCTTAGAATTTGAGGTGGACAAGTGCTTATGTTTTTTCTAGATTTCATCAAGATGGATTGATTTTATGACACTCATTCCAAATTTGAAATAAACAATTATAAAAAATAAAAAATAATTGGTACCAAATATTTTTTTTAATTTTGTATTTTAGACTTTGGAATGATTGTCATAAAATCAATTTGGATAAGTTAGCTGATGTATGAATAACTTTGGTAGCCAATGCATAGATAAGAGCCAGTTTGTACAACACTTCTTGTGACCTATAGATGCTCTTTGGCCACAAGTTAAGTAATTATGCTAATAAATAGGTAGGCCATGCTGGATAGAGAAGTAAAGAATATAGCTATTAATGTGAATGTATTAAAATCTTATTTAACATTGTCCATCTCTAATCTTTTTCAGAAATTTGTGAAAGGTTTTAATTTCATTTTGATAATTTAAACTATATAATTATAAAGATCATTGATTTAATTATGTGTAGGTTTTCTTATAAATATCATTTAGCTATGTCTAATTTTTTATGTTTTTATTTGTACTTTTAAGCTAATGTTTACTAAAAAGTAATAAATAAGTTAAAATCACAAATAAGTTAATGGCTATTATAAAATCACAAATTTTTTAAATAATGTATCATATTCACAATTGATCTAAATCAAAAACATCTTAAGATTATTCTATATAACAAAAACATTTAAAAAAAAATTATTTAATTATATTATTTTTATTTATACAACTACACCATTTAAGTTTTTTTGGAATTATTTTTACCAAATAAATGTTTTTAGAAATTTAAGACCCAAACTTGTATTTTTATCAATAGATTTTGTATTAATGATAAACAGAAAAAGCTGTGTCTATTACAATATTTCATTCAGAATATTCACCATTAATCATATGAATACTGCAACATGCATTGGAAATCTTCACCATTAATCATATAATACTGCAACATACATTGGAAATCTTGTGCACCGACTTATTGAAATTGGAAAAATAATGAGAGTAGGTAGTTGCATTGTGGATGTTTCCTTTCTGAACAAATTAACCCTAACTTGCTTCTGGTTCGGTTCGTATTACACCCCTGCTGCTGCTCCCAACCGTTCTCTCAGAATTCTGACTCCCATGTATCTGCAATCACAAGACCAGTGACCAGTGACCAGTGACTGAGTAATTTGAAAAAAAAATTACTTTTCCAACATAATAATATTTACATGGGCCACATTGGCCACATTCATTTGGTGAAAAGTATTTCAAGTTTGAATGGTTTTTAATATGTATTAAGTATTAGTATCTGTGTATTTATTGTTGTTTCTGTGGAAATTGCAACATTAAATTGATCATTAAATCAGATTCAATGGTCCATATACTAGTTACAGTCATAAATACTACCTCATGCATAAAATTATATAACCAGTTTTGTTGTAAATACTCAAGTAGAATAATTTAAATTGTTGATTAATTAACCTATAATATAACCAAATCATTGATTAATTAACCTATAATATGGGGGAAATTAATTAGGCTACATCAGCTACCGAACTCATTTGTTAGCCATTAAATCTCAAGATACTAAAATCTAACAATCAACAATAACTTTAATGATCGCCCTATAACCAAAGTTGAAATTTGAAATCCAAATCACCCCTCAAACAAACAATTCGAACAATTTTACCTCCGTCAAATTCCAGCCCTGCATATAACTTGTGGATAAACACAGTACGTAAAATCATAAATAAACATTCATCAATATTCACCTGCCCATCATCATAACAGTAGCTTGAGGATTGGTGCCCGGAGAGAATTTGAATGTGGAACCATCAATGACCCGGAGAGCCTGGACGCCATAAACACGATGGTTTTGATCGATCACCCTCCCTACTTGGCAACCTCCGTGATAGTGCCAGATGGTAGTGACAGAATCCTTGCAGAATTGTTCCACTCTGGTCGAATCGTTGGATTGCTTCGGAATCAAGTTAAATGCCATGTGGGCCGATAGATTTCTGAGCTCGGGTATCGACAGAGAGGAGTTCATGAATTTGTTGAAGTGAGGAGTCTTGAGGATCATCTTCTCTATTGTATGGATTCC
Organism: Pseudotsuga menziesii; assembly: GCA_001517045.1. Classification (NCBI taxonomy): domain Eukaryota; kingdom Viridiplantae; phylum Streptophyta; class Pinopsida; order Pinales; family Pinaceae; genus Pseudotsuga; species Pseudotsuga menziesii. The sequence continues at coordinate 1,016,094 of LPNX010525813.1, read as the reverse complement.
CATCACGCATCTCTTCAAATCCCGAGGATCTTTGAAGTAATTGAAGGCGACAGAGGGATTGTCTTCGATGTTGGTGGTTTTGAGAACCAGTCGGCCTCTGGAAAGAGGCCCCCTTACCTTCTCCATGATGAACGCTCCCTTGAAATTCTCCATGAGTACAACCTCCTTAGTTTTGCCTTTCGGATTTCCTTTTAAGATCTGCATTTACAGAAGATCACCATCGTTTGATATTTTTATAGCATCACCATCTTCATTGAATCCTGTGAGGAATATCATATCTCAAGGGCATGAAATCAATTTGGGGTACT
>LPNX010525813.1:995295-1006773 GCA_001517045.1 Pseudotsuga menziesii | reverse complement strand
GATCTCTTTTGGCCTTATAACATAGCACTTCTAGTAGTGGAGCTCTTCTCAAAACAATTCTAGACACAAATAAGTTTTAGTACCCCATGAGGCTACTTTCATACCCAATTTCATATTACACATTCAGATAAGGTTGCTAGCAGTTCTCAACTACTCTAATCACATTAGTATGATAGGAAAAAAACTTCCCCTCACAGAATAAATAGGCCAAAGAACAATGCAATACAAAAAACCAATACTCCTAATGGTTATAGGTATGTTCAGATCAACAAAACAAGTGCATCAATATCTTTCTAAATGTTCTTTTTCCCAATCTCATCTTCCATTACGGTTACATGTTCTTCACTCTCAACCTTTATTTTAGCCTCTCCTCCTCTATACTAACTATTGAGTAATCCTCCATAAAAAGAATTCGAACGTGATAAATCATCATGTACATGGTTTACCTCACTAATTTTATATAAATGTTGAATTACTTGATATTTCTTCTTATTATCATTTTTTTTCCTATACACATTTTTTAATAATTAATGAAATTTTGTTACACATTTACAATTTCAAATGAAAAGAATGATTTATTTTTACATGTCAACATTGAAGGGTTCAATTTCTCACAACCTTCAAAGTGAAGGAAGACCCTGCCCTTCAAATTTGATCTTTGCTTGTGTCCTTGCCCAAAAAGGACGAGGAAGGAAGCGGGACCTGGATGACTGGGCATACTCATAATGGTTATGGTGATATTTAGTGTACACATTCAATAGTTATGCTGCCATTAAATGCATATGCTACCCACTCATGTCTGGCTGCATCTCTGTATTAAGGGCAGCAGGGCCAATATCGAGAGTTGCTTGTCAATGCCGGCGCGTGACTGAATGAAAATTTTAGTCGAGTTAGTTGAGATGTCAAAGCACAAAACAGCTATCGTCATTTCATTGTCAGACCTTATTGTGCAAAGACTATGACAACTAACTGAATCCTTCAATGAGATCGATAAAAGTTTCGAAAGTAATTGGTTTGATCAACCACATGGTCCACATCCTTTAATGAAATCGATAAAGGTTTAGAGTGAAATGTTTGGTTTGATCAGCCACATCCTTTGATGAAATCGATAAAAGATTCAGAGTGAAATACTTGGTGAATTTTCTCACTAGGCCTAGTCTAAATGTTGGATGGATCATGGAACACCTTCCGAAATGAAATAGTGGCACAGCGCCCATCTTAAACTACTTGGATGGAACACCCCCTCGGAAATAGTGACATAGCTCCCATCTTAAACTAGTTGGATAGAACACCCTCCAAAAATAGTGGCACAATTCCATCTTCAACCCCTCCTCATAGAGTTTGAACTAATGATCTCATCAAAACTAAATCCTAAATGCAATTATGTTAAACTAATGATTTCATGAAAACTAAACCCTAAATGCAATTGTTTTCATATATGTATGTTTAAGTATGTTTACCTTGAGGGAATTCCTTTTCTATATGTATGTTTAGTCTATTGAAATGTTTGGAAGTAAACCTAATAAGAGTATAATTGTTTTCATATATGTATGTGGGTATTAATGTTAATGCTATGACAACTAGTGAATCCTTTAATGAGATCCATAAAAGTTTTGAATGTAATTGGTTTGAACAACATCCTTTAATGACATTGAAATCGATAAAGATTGAGAGTGAAATTGTTGTTGAATTTCCACTATGATTAAGCCACTCTAAATGTTGGATGGAACACCCTCCATAATAATTGCACAACTCCCATCATCAACCCTTCTTTATGACTATTAACATGATGAAGACTAAACCTTGAATGCAATCGTTTTCATATATGTATGTCTAAGTATGTCTAGGCTAAGGGTGGTTGAGAGGAATGAATGTTACCGTCCCCACCTAGGTCCAATTCTTATAAGTGACATGTTTTCTCTTGTTGAGCCCATATGTAATGAATGAGTGAATGAGTGGACCTATGTTTGATTCTGGTAGGGCCTTGATAGTTCAAAGCCCAACACTTTCACATGTGAAAAAAAGGTTAAGGGAATTGTTTTCATACATATATGTCTAGTCTATTAGTTATATGTGGGTGGTAGTGTTAATGTTATATGTGGGTGTTAGTGTTAATGTCACTGAAATGTTAAAAAATTGATATGTCATCGAATAGTTGGGTTAGAAATAAATATGATCAAATGAACTAACAAAAAATTGCTTTATTAACAACATTTCGAATAGTTGAGTTAGAAATAAACATGATCAAATGTTAAGAGAAATTGATAATGGTTTTGAATGCAATTGCTTTCATATATATATGTGTGTCTAAATAGTTGGGTTGGGGTTTGGGAAAATTTTAAGGACAAATCTTACTAATGTTAGGATATTTAAATACTTAGGAGTTAGTTAAGATTAATTTGGTTTAAAGAATATTTAGGTAAAGTGTGTTTCTTTAGTATGAATTTTTACTTACGTAATCAAATGGTCACGATATGTTCTAGACATAGAGCGATTTGATAGTTCACCTTCGCATCTATTTTAACGGCTATTGATATGCGACTTAGAGCTCGATTAGTCCATGACCTCTATTTAAAAAGCATGGAGAGTCATTTGCTTGATGATCGATTGTGAAAAAATAACATGTAAATAAATTTTCATTTTACATTAATATATCACCTCAAGTAACTATTTGGTTAGGGTCGTGGACGGTTTCCCTAGGTTTTAACCACATAAAACAATTGTGTGTTGATCTATGATTTGTTTTTCCTAGTTTTTCCCAAACACACCCAAGCAACTCCAAACTGTTCCATAACTTTTTTAGACCTACATAAATGGATGTTAGCTTCCTAAACAGAGACCTATAAACCTCCTAATCCTTTATTAGGCTTTGGTTTCTTGGAATTGACTGTTAAGATATCAGCTTGCATTGGTTGGGACTTCCAGAAGCCTAGTAGTAGAATTCATCCTAGCTGATGCTTGAAACCTAAAAGGGCCCAACATCCAGGTGCTTAGGGATATGAACTTTCATCCTCCAAAATTGTCTTTTGGTTTCTCCTACTAACCCTCTACAACTCTCAGTTTATTTCATTACTGCTTATGTTTTTCCTTGTTGAAGAAAGTGCTTAATCACCTTGTAGAATTTTATTCCAATTTTAATAATATAAGCAGTGAGAGTTAATATTTCAGCTATGAATTAGATCAAGAATATTACAGTGGTAGCATAGCACATTCCTCCACTCCTGTAGAAATTACTCTGAAGTTGAAGAAAATTGCAACCATGTCCTATTCTGATGATGACTATGATGATCAGTATGAAGAGTACTACAGACAGTATGAAGAGTACTACAGACAGTATGAAGAAGAAGAAAGCCTCTATGTTGATGTAGGACTACCATGAAATGAAGATGATGACTTCTATATCCAAGCATATTGATAAGAAATCAAGGCTAAACCTTCAATGGTTAAAAAAGACTTTAAAAAGGTGACAAAAGCATGTGAAAACATGTCTCGCTGCTACCAGGAGTATCTAGCCTCGGGTAAGGAGATTTGTGCAAACATTTCTTTCAAATGATATATTTATTTCAAGTATGGATTATGGCCCAAGAATGTGGATGATCATTCTTTCAAGAGCATCAAATTATCAATAGAGGAACCAAGTTGTTCCATTTCTCTGATTAAAGAAAAAGGAGGAACCAAAGATGAAGATTCATCAAAACCATCTACATCTTCAAGCATTATGAGATTGTTTGGTTTTCATTCAAACAGAGATTCTAAAGGTTGTGACATGAGTAACATACAAGAGAGAGAAGTTTCACAAGGTTTCTTGGAGAAGAAAGAGCCAATGAAAAACCATCCTTCAAAAGAGAAGATCACAAACCTTTAAGAGGAAGAACTAGGTAGCGCTTCTCATGGAAGTATTGATGAGGGAAAAGAAGAAGGGCATGTTTATCCAAATCATCTGGATGGGAAGGATGAAGAAGAGATCCAAAGGTTTCAACCTTTGGAAGAAGACCATCTTGTGAAGGATCCTCTTTGTGATCCACACCATTTGGGTGGATCACTAAAGGAGAGTGAATAAAGGATCATAGCATTCAAGGATATATTTTTTATGCCAATGCTTTGGTATCAAGATTTTTATGGAGATATTTAGGAGGAGAGTTAGAAGGAGAATATTTCTCGGGGATTTGGAAATTCTTAAGAAAGCAATAGACAAGATGAAGGAAAGCTACATGAACATGCTATCAGATAGAAATCATCTTCTTGAAATGATTAATATTTACCATCATGCACTCAGAAAGGAGGAAGATGAATCATAAAGGCTTGGTAGTAAATTGGAGGTTGCATATGGTTCTTTAAAAAGCACTCAAATATCTCTTCAAGATTCAAAGTTGCAGACCTATCAACTTCAAAAGGAGTTGAATGTTCCACACTTTCATTTTGCATGTAAGGAAATGTTTTGGGTATAATGGAGGAATCTCATGTGGAGGATGAACATGAGAAAAGTTCATATTTGGAAGTGTTGGTGAAGGAAGATACCATATAATATATTGATCAGACACTTTGCAGAAGTACATTCAAGGGGATATACCATTTATATATGCAAGTAAATACACTTATTTGTCCAAGGATTGGATAAGTGAGTGCATAGTGGGAATTGAGACCCAAGAATGCATAAGTCTTGCCTACAGCTATAAAGAATTTTTCTTGAGGCATGCTTTGGAAGAAGGAACCCATGAGATTCATATGTGGAAAGGAGTTTTCATTTCAGAAGATGTACCTGATCATATCCCATGTATATCAAAAACAAAATGCATCCATCCATTGAATGGGTGGATAGATGCATCATGGAAGTGAGTACTTCGGGAGGTAAAGTTTTTCTTTGTTTATGCAATGAAGTTTTTGTGCTACCTGACATTGTCTTAACATGTGAGCAACAAAAAAGAAATATTATGTAGCCATCATACATCTCCTATCCTCATGCCCCCATGTACCCAACATGGCAAATCTTGAATCAACCAGTAATAAAAGTCCAACTTGCATCCATGACAGGTTGAAGACATATGTGCATGCAAGAAGAAACCTAGCACAAGGTGAGATCCAAGCACTTCTAGATCCATTGATAAGAAGGTTGGATGGAATGTTGCAAAAGAAATGGGATCCAAGAATTCCATCTAGTGACATTTTTTTATTGACATTAAAGTATGAGAGTATGCAACATGAACAGTGGGATCTAGGAGGGAAAACCACCCTTCACTTGCAGGAGTCCATCAATGTGGAGAATGATTTAGTTTCCTATGTGGGAAACTAATTGACGGATAGACTCACTTTTTTCTTGAGTGGAGGATTAAGAGTCTTCCCAAGAATCTTTCCTTTGACATTAGGCAGTGTAGAGAGGAGAGTAGGAGACACTTCCCCATTTTGAGATTCACTTGGGACCCATGAATAATTCTTGGTCTCAATTATTTCAGTTAGGAATCACACATGTAACTATGGAAAATAAAGACACCTCTCAATAAGAATGAGATGCATAAGGTTGAGTGCCTCACCAAAAGTCATTTTCACCCTCATCATCATCAACATGTTCATGGGGAAGAACAAGATTCTACAAGAAGCATTTTCAAGTGTTCGATGTGCCTACTTGGAACTTTTATACCAGAGCATTGAAATCATTGATGCATCTATGACTTCAATTTATTACATGATGTAGAGAATACATAAATAGCTTGGGTAAGATTGTATTGGTTCCCTTTAACTACATTCTAGTTCATGGTAGGATGATGCAAACGAAATCTATTGGTTTGGAAGCTATGTCATGCACTTGGGTAGAGAAATCCTTGTATATCAGTTTGTTTGAGTGTGAAATTGGAAGGATATAAATTTTACATTTCGATACTAGTATTGAGCATGGTAAGATAGATGTGCCATGTAGAGAGTCCTTTTATTTCATAACACATGTATCTTCCCGAGTAGAAATAGGAGTCTCCAAGAATATCCCATAAGTGTTCACTTCCCTATGCATGCTTAAAGAGGATGTTTCCAAGGAGGGCATATAAATGTTGATAGTGGCCACAAGATATTCCAAGAAGGTGCAGACACATCAAATAAATTTATCAATCAAAGCCCTGGAGGTGAAGAAGGAACAAGTTTTGACTAAAAGCCAACATTGCTTAAGAAGGGGCAAGTTTGAAAATGAATTGACTACACTAGTTCAAGGTCAATATTGACTCATAAAAGGGTCATGGTACGTCATGCAAGAGCGTATTTCATGTAAATAATTGGATTCCTTGAAGTTTGAAAAGTGGTGCATCTCTTCTCAATGGTGTAAAGGAGCATTATTGGGTAAGGAATGAGTATGCAATCTTTTGTTCAATATTTCTTTCCAATCTTTGGGTGCATGAAAATTGTGTTCATGACAGGATGTTAAAGCAAGCCTTATGGACAACCCAAATCAGATTTCTCATGGGAATACAAGTTTACACATGCATGATAATTCCTATTTCAAATTGCATTCAGAAGGTTTGGTCAATTTTCAATCTCGGGTCAAATACAGTTCATGTTTGGGTAACTCAACTTGCAGGGATTGTCTCATAATCATGATTATTCATGAGTTGATGATGAATGATGTTTGATGCAAGCCTATTAAGGAGGTCATCTAAGAAGGAGAATATTTTGCAGATCATATAAAGAAGGATGAGGACCAGGACCATTAAGGAATATATGGTGCAATGGAAAGGGTTGTCCAGTGAAGATGCCACTTGGGAGGATGAACAAATTTTGCAGCACCCTTGATTGCTTCTACTTGAGGACAGTCAGACTTGGGAGGGGAGTATTGTCATGCCCCTTCCTTGAAGGAGATTAAAGTGCTGACCTTGTTAGTTCCTAGGGGTTTAAAAAATGAATTAAATCAATTCTTCTTAGGAATTTTTGATAAATTAATACTATTGAGGCATGTATTAGATTAAATTTCCAATTTTGTATGTAATTAATTATTAGGGAGATTAATTATTTTGGAAATGATTTGTAAGTGTTCTAGAATATAGGAGGGTGCACTAGGAAATCCAACATGCTTAGGATAAAAAAAATGGCAACAGTACAAAAGTAGGAAAAAATAATCTGTCATAAAAAAGATAACAACTATCAAAAGCAGGGAAAAACAAGGCAGTTTAAAAGGAAGGAATATACAAAAAAAGTAGTCAGTCATAAAACAGGAAACTTTTGGTCAAGGAGGATGCAATTTCCAATTTGGTTAAAGGATTCATAATAAGGAAACATTACCTAAAGCTCATACTTGCTAATCTCCTCAAGGAAGGCGCACTCATGGGTTACGGTTAGGGTTTGCAAGTGGATAACTTGCTCAACGGGTTGGATACCTTACTCAACAAGTCACCAGTCTATAAAATAATGCTTCCAATGCCTTTGAACAACTTTTTATCATTATTATTTTGATGTTGAGTGAAGCATAAATTCTTTGTCTGAATGATGTGCCTTAGCTACCTTGGGTGACGCGCCCCAAGCTTTCCCCAGTCTCTTCTCTCTTTCATTATATTCTTAAGTGCAACCACATAGAGCCTTGGATCAGCCATTGAAGACCAAGATAAAGATCAACGATCAGTCATTCAACCTTGGAAATCGACCTACAATGAAGGAGAATTCACTTATGCTCTCAGGAATGTAAGATTAGTGTCGGGTATTGGTTTCAANCAGCCATTGAAGACCAAGATAAAGATCAACGATCAGTCATTCAACCTTGGAAATCGACCTACAATGAAGGAGAATTCACTTATGCTCTCAGGAATGTAAGATTAGTGTCGGGGATTGGTTTCAAGCCTCTAATCTTTAGTATTAGGCATCATTGAGGGAGATCAGATCCTCCAAAATATTTCTAATATCATCATTTTATTCTCATCATTCTAATCTCTGATACACAACAATTTTTCTTCTCAATGAGATTGAAATTCCAAATCTTCAGTGAGAGAAGCATTCCAATGCTCATTTAATGAGTTTTTGTAAGTTTTTATGCACTAACAGTAATCCTATAGATATAATAATTATATCAAAGTTTTATACTACTCAATAGAGATTTCTAAACCTCTGATAATAATTATTTTCAGTTCTGATAATTTACAGAAGTAAATTTCACCTCTGTTTGCTTGCTTGTGCTCTTTAGCTAGTCAAATTTGACTAGTTTTATTGTTTATGATTCCATGAATGTTTTGTGTGCCAAAATTTAATTATGTAAGTTGTTGTATGTCATAAACTCACCCAGAAACATAAAAAAACTCACAGAACCAGAATTAGTTGAGTTTGTATAGTGTTTGAGAGACCTCCTTTGCGTAGCCAATCTCTAGGCCAAATTTCCTAGTTTTTCCCAAACACACACAAACACCTCCAAACTGTTACAGAACTATTTTAGACCTGCATAAATGGATTTTATATTCCTAAACAAAGACCTATAAACCTCCTAATCCTTACTTATCCTTTGGTTTCTTGGAACTGGCTGTTAAGATCTTAGTTTGTACCGATAGGGACTCCCAGAAGCCTGGTAGTAGACTTCTGCCTGAATGATGCTCAAAACATAAAAGGGACCAAAATCTAGATTGTTAGGGATCTGAAATTTCAGCCTCCAAGATTTTATTTTGGTTTCTCCCACTAACCCTCTGCAACTCTCAGTTTATTTCATTACTGCTTATGTTTTTCCTTGTTGAATAAAGTGCTTAATCACCTTGTAGAATTTTATTCCAATTTTAATAAGATAAGCAATAAGATTCAATATTTCATATATGATTTAGATCAGGAATATTACAGATCAAAACTACAAATACATCTAGAAAACACTTAGTGGCACACAAGAAGGATAAATCCATGCATCCCAAGAAGCAACTTTCTCACAACAATAAGCAAAACAAGGGTCCCAAACCCTCTCAACCAACTCGTCCTTCCAACAGTGACAAGAAAACCAAATTGAAAGGTAATAATACTAAGCACCATAGTACTTTTTTTCTTGAAAGATGGTCATGTTGAATATAAGTGTTGTAAAAAGATGGAAGGCTTACAAGCAACAATGAATAAGCACAACATCAACCTTGATTCTTCTTCTAACCTAGACTTCTCATGGACATGCACTTTCTGCTTATGGTTTTCTTTCAATGCATCTTCTTATTCTTTTGATGATTGATTCATTGATTCTAAAACATCTTATCATATGGATAAGAATAAATCCATATGTTATTGTTAGAATAATCCGTCGGGATTATTGTAAATAAATAATAAATAGGAATATGAATGTATAGGAAGGTGAAAAGGCTGGTTCTCAACCACCACATTGTAATGTATAAATAAATGTTTCAGCCTTGAATAGAATTGAATCGGGAGTTATTACCAACAAGTGGTATCGGAGCAGGGTTGTCTGCCATAACTCCTACCTGCCAGACCTTCGTTCTGCCATATCTATTTCAGGCTGCCTCGCTGCCTGCCCATCGCCAGTCTGCCCCTGCGCGCATTCATTATGTGTGTTTTCTGCTCATAATTTTGATGTATACGTTTGATGTATACCTAACCCTAAGTTGTAACCACGATCTCCATTCAGTTTTCGTTGTTGCTGTATATTTTTTTCTATGTGAATATCCTGCGATTTGTGTGAATATCATGGTGACTGCGATTTGTATATCCTGTGGGTTTTGAATATGAGCGTATGCATGAAGCGTGGAGTATAAACCTTTTTCTTTGTTGATTGAAGACTGCGTGTTGATTATAGTCTGGTGATTATTGCCTGCATTGACACTGTGCACTGTTGTGATGCTATGACCAGCATGAAGACCAGTGCGTGGAAGTAAATCTTTAGTGATCGCTGGGTTACACAAACCCTAAATTTAACCTAGTTCTGCGTGAAGTATATCACTTTATGACTGCGTGACTTTTCTGAGTGAAACCCTAATTTTTTTCTGAGAGAAGCTGCCTGCCTAAAGAGCTTGCGATTTCTGGAATAGAGGATGCGTTCTGGCTGAGGCTGCTATTTCTGTAATAGCGTGGAGAATGTTGGTGGTATTGCTGAAGACTAGTGTTTGAAGACTGCGTTACTGCGTTGAAGACCCATGGACACTGTAAACTCGAATGTGCACCATTTTGCTGTACGTTGTGTGCGTGAAGAGACTCTGGATTGAAGCCGCGTGAAGGTTGAAGAGACTGTGGCTGCGACTTCTAGAAAAGAAGCGTTCAGGCTGCGTGCTATTGAAGCTGATGCGTTGAGGACTGATCGTTGATGAGTCGTGCATGTTAAGGTGGTGCCATATAATAGTTGTTATCACTATTCTGAGCGTGAGTGGTAGAGTTGGCTTGATATTTTGATATCTGGTATGTATTATTTCATAATGCATAGTATCGACCTGTTAGTCAATACTGAAGGATTGATGTGATTGAAGCACTAGAATGCAGAAGTGCAGTGGAAGTTATCTGCAGTTACAAAAATAGTGTCTATTCATTTTAATTTTGTACTATATACATCCCACTTGACATTTGTATTTGGAGAAAAATCCTGAGCAGCTTTTCGGATTGCACCATCGCTGGTATGGTAAGAAATAAGGCCTAATATAAAACAAGAATAATTTTGGCTCGACTTCATGATAGCACCCATGTACGCACTCATCTCACATTGAACCCACGTCTTTTGTTGAGTTGAACATACCAAGAATAGCGCTCTTCTTTGTTGACATTTGGCACTTGAAGACAGACTGATATATTGAAGAATATATATATGTTGACTGATGCTGAATGATATATATGCGTTGAGTATATATAATGCTTAGAGTCTGGAAAATTTTCTATGATTGCTGGTGTATACATGCTGATGTCTACTTTCTGAAATGCTGCTGAACCTGTGGAGCTACCTACAAAATCAAGAGAGCCTGTGTAAATTCTGAATACTGAGACTGATATATTGCATTGTGATACTGAGACTGATATATTGCATAGTGACTGATATATTTTGTATATTGAAGAAGCTTGTGTATGCTCACCTGAAGCTTGCATTGTATTCACCTTGGCAGAGACTGTAGACCTGCAAGGTTATTATTTTTTTTCCATTTCTCTTTGTCATATCAAGTTTATTATTGTAAACTAACAGTTGTAAATATGCACTCTTTGGCATCTAGTATTGGTGCTGCCCTAGCTGGAAAAGACCAATCCAAAGACCCTTCCAAGGAAGATTGCAGCAAGAGAGGACGAGGAAGAAGAAATTTCAGAGGTAGAGGGGGTAGAAGCAAAAGATCAGATTTGCAGTGCAAGCGTTGTGGAAAGAATGGGCACACATCAGATCAGTGTTGGGCTTCATGGGACTCCATCAAAGACAAGCACAACCAAAAGAAAGATGATAATAAACATCAAGATGCTATTAAATCTTCTGATTCTGCTCATTGTATTGTTGCAAATTGTAATCTTGGAATTAATGAAATGACTTCTCTTTCATCTTATAAAGATTGTTGGCTACTTGATACTGGTTCA
>LPNX010525813.1:981629-993375 GCA_001517045.1 Pseudotsuga menziesii | reverse complement strand
TGTTTCATGGAGATCACGCAAACAGTCAGTTCCAGCAGATTCAACAACAGAAGCAGAATATGTGGCTGCAGCTGAAGCAACGAAATAAATAGTATGGATCAGGAAGATACTTGAAGATTCGCAAGAAAAACAAGAGAACTCCACTCCATTGTTGGTCGAAAATACTTCTGCAATCAAGCTGGCTAAGAATCCTAGATTCCATGATCGAACCAAACACATCAACACAAAGTATCATTTGATTCGACATCATGTAGAGGCCAAGACAGTCCATCTTCGACATTGTTCCACAAATGATCAAGTTGCAGACATCTTCACCAAAGCGCTTGGATGAGAAAAGTTTGAAAGATTCAGAAACATGCTCGGACTTACGAACACCCCTTCGGATTAAGAGGGGGATTGTTAGAATAATCCGTTGAGATTATTGTAAATAAATAATAAATAGGAATATGAATAGATAGGAAGGTGAAAAGGCTGGTTCTCAACCGCCACATTGTAATGTATAAATAAATGTTTCAGCCATGAATAGAATTGAATCGGGAGTTATTACCAACATTTATAAATGAATGTAACACCAAACAAATATTTGTTGGTGATAATTGATCTCTTAATATTGTAAGATATAGAACAATTCAACTTGATGGTGGTCACTTCAAAGATGCATTATATTTTGTTCCAAGTTTTTACCACAATTTGTTGTTATTCTATCAAATATCTCATTTTAGTGAAGGTAAGACTATAGATATTACACCTCACCAAGTTGTAATCAAGGATTTCAAAGGTCCTAAGCATGTCCTAGCAACCAAAATTGATGATATTACCGGGTTGTAAAAATTCAAGAACTTTGGGTCACCAACTTTTCCCTAAGTTTTTATTTCTCATAGTGATGACTTGAACAACATTGAACCCTTTTTAATGATTCGAGGAAGCCACCACTTTCTTGATAGGTTTTAGATTCTATGCAAATTGAATACTAGCTCGTTGGCATGAGTGATTTGATCATTTAAATTATTGTTCATTGTAGTAGCTACACAATAAGGAAATGGTGATTGGTATTCCTCTCATTTCTTGCAAAGATGTTTTTTGTCTTAGTTGTGTTATCAACAAACATCATCGGTATAATTTTGACAAATGTGTCTCTTGTCATGCCTCATTCCCCTTGCAGCATGTTCATAATAATTTGTGTGGTCCACTTCCTTTTTTTTGTAGCTTCAAGTACTACTTAACATTCATTGACGAATTCTCTAGATGCACTTGGATTTACTTCTTAAAAATTAAGAGTGAAAAAATTGACATGTTTTTGGCCTACAAGGCCCTCGTAGAAAAACAATCTAGACATCAAATACAAAAATTAAGAACATATAAGGGAAACAAATATGCAAATAATAAATTTACAAATGATTGCATAGGGAATTCGGATGCAACATATTGTTCCATATACACCACATCAAAATGGTGTTGTTGAGAGAAATAATCACACATTAAAGGAAATTGGTAGTTGTATTACCCAAGCTAAGGGATTAAGTCTTTATTTTTGGGTGGAAACCATTAATTTTACCAATTACATAGTAAATCACACTCTCATAAAGGCTTTAAAACATATTCCATCAGAATGAGAATGGAGTAAAATTAAACTAGATGTAAGCCACTTCCATGTGTTTGGTACTAAAGCATGGGCTCACATTCTTGATGAAAAATGGAAATATTTACAGCCTAAGAGTGAGAAGTGAATTTTTGCTAGATATTTTGAAGATATAAAAGGTTATAGAATTCTTCAACCAAAATCCAATGACATATTTTTTTTCATGTGGTTCACACCTGATGATTGAGCTGCTACATCCATGGTAATAATCCAAGGGGGACACCCAAAGGGGCCTAACCCTGTTAAGCTATTTTCGGAGGCTATCCCCGACACCAACCTCAGTATCTAATCCCGAAGGATTTAGAGAGAATTGAACCCCTAACCTCAACCTTATATGTCTTTGTCTCAGAAGATCCAACCAACTAAGCTAGCCCTCATGGATTTTCTATTGTGGTTCAAAACCCCAGAGAAAGGTTTCTACATTCACAGGAAAAATTCTCAGGGGGGCACTCGAAGGATCTTCACCTATCTGCTCTGATTATGAATCCTAACTCAATGGGGAATTCATGTGAGGCCCTTATATATCTATGCACAACCACCCGGGGATTTGGCCCCGAGACCTTCTACTTACAACTCATAGCTCTCAACCACTTGAGCTAACCCATTGAGCTAAATCCAATGGAATTGTTATTAGAAGACATGTTAAATTTGCTGAAAATATCTTGGCCTACAATCCTAATTCGACGTTTGTGCAATCTTTAGCTTGTAATCCAATTTATTTGCTTGTGGGACTACTTTATTTTCTTCATGATATGATGACAGTGAGGATGATAATCCACGTACATTTTCTAACAATCCTCTAGTTGGGTCCATTGAACATGAATCTGCACCAACATCATCACTTCCTAGATGGATCTGTTCATCATACGAAGTGGCTGGTGGTCTCCTTGGTGATCCTAGATATCAACGTCGAAATTGTTCACAATTCTAGTGAGCCTCTTCTCTTTTGGCTCAACTTTTAAAGACTAATGATCCAAATACAGTTGCAAAATATTATTTCAATCTAGACTAAGATTTCACTATGAATGAAGATAATTCCTTAATGGAAAAATATACTTGGAATTTAGTACCTCGTTTAAAAGGAGGAAAAATTTAGTACCTCATTTAAATGGATCTATAGAACTAAGAATGTGTATGATGGAAGCATTGAAATACTTAAGGAAATGTCAGTTGCTAGAGGATTTTCTCAAGTTGAAGGAACTTACTACAATGAAACATTTTCCTTGTCGTCAAAATGAACTTCATATCTCTTGTTCCATCCGTTGTTGCTTTCCATAAATGGGGGTTCCATCAAATGGATGTCAATCATGCCTTCTTCCACGGTGATCTGCAGGAATAAATTTACATGGAACAACCTCCCAACTATGTTCAAAATGACTCTAGCCTTGTTTGTCTCCTCAAGAAATCTCTTTATGGCCTTAAGCAAGCTCCTCAATCTTGGTATGTCAAAATGAATAGCTTTCTCCTTTAAACTGGTTTTTCTAGATGTCATTCTGACCCTAATTTCTATACCGAGAAAATAAGAACCTATCTCATAATCCTTTCTCTTTATGTTGATGACCGCATTCTTACTGATAATGACCCTAAACTTTTAACCCATGTGAAATCTAGCCTTAAGAAGAAATTTGAAATGACCAACTTAGGGCATTTGCATTGTTTTCTTAGCCTTCAAGTCTTGCAAACCAAAGAAGGAAATTTTCTTTCTCATTATAAGTATGCTTGTGACCTTCTTTTTCACTTTCAAATGGATGCTTGTAACCAATTGCGTCTCCCTTCAAGTCTAGAGTCAAAATTTCTACCACCTGCACTACACCGGAAGTAGAGGCCACCTTCTACCATCAACTAGTTGGTAGTATTTTGTGTTGGACCCATACATACCTTGATGCAGGGATAATTTGAGGGGCGAATTTTAGCCCAGTGGGCTATTTTTCCATGTTTTTCTCCCAAAAAAACATTCACCATTTTGCATTTTATGAAGCCCTGTTTCGCCCAATTTGGATGGGGTAAATTTTTTTCACCCTAAAAATCATCAAATTATTATATAAACGATATAAAATCCTTGGAAATTAAATTTTTTTTTGAAAAATATCGCCAATCATTTTATAGTTGGCGTTTTAAGAATTGGTAATATTCGCCAACATTTATACACTTTTAAATAAGTATGGTTCCTTAAAATCATCCATGCCTTGATGTTTCCTTTGATATTGGTCGCGTTTCCTGGTATACGCACACACTCCATGACAATCATTAGAAAGCATAAAAAAATATAATTTGGTGTATAAGGGGTACAATTTAGTCTAAGATTCATTACAATTCAGGGGGAGTCCTTTGTTGGTTGGTTTCATTGATTCAGAAGGGATTAACGACCCTAATGATTGGAAGTCTACTGTAGGTTATGTTTTTAATCATGGTTTTGGACTCGTAACTTGGGATTGTAAGAAACAACAATATCTTTCTCTTTCTCTTTCTCTTTCTTCAATATAAGTAGAGTATCAAGTTGTAGTTAATGCAAGCCAAGAAGATTTGTTCCTTTTATAGATCCTTTCAGAGTTTGGATTCACATAACAGGATTTGAATACCCTCTAATATGATAATCAGAGTGCCATAAATCTTGCCAAAGATCTAGTTCAACATTAACACACCAAATACATTAAGCTACAGATGCACTTCAATGGAAAACTTATTCAAGATCATGTTCTCAAAGTATTTTCTTTCCCTATAGATGATCAAGTTGCAAGCATACACCAAACATATTAATAAAGTCTCTTACAAAAGCGGAGTTTTCTAAAGTTCGATCTATGTTAGGAGTTCAATAATTTGTCATTTAGGGGGAATATAATCTAATTCTTCTATCCTTCTACTATTGCGTCCTTTGTAAATCATTTGAACCTATCCCAAATTGCTCTTAAGGGGGAATGTTAGGATATTTAGGCACACAGAAGTTAGTTAAGATTGACCTGATCTAAAGTTTCATTAAGTAAAGTGTGTTTCTTTAGTATGCATTTATACTTGTGTAATTTGACGATCACGATATGTTCTAGACATAGAGTGATAAGACGATTCATATTCACCTCTATCTTAACAACTATTGATTCGTGGCTTAGTACTTGATTAGCCCATGACCTCAATTTAAAGAGCATGGAGGGCCATTTGCTTGATAATTGATTGTGAGAAATTCATATGTAAAAAAAATTTCCTTTTGCATTGACATATTGCCTGAGCAGTTGTTTGGCAAGGGACATGGATAATTTCCCTCTCTGAGGGTTTTAACCACGTAAAACATCGGTGTGTTGATCTGTGATTTGTTTGTGTGAGTGGTTTCTTAAGGTGTTTGACCTTGTGGAAATACCATGTTTTAGTCTAACAACTAAATTTTAAATTTCCAACATAAAATATTTGATGATATTTTTGTGAAAATATTCAAATTTTTAATGATTTTATATAATTTCTAATAGTTTTTCCCATGTTAAGACTGTAAAAAATTGACTTGTGGAATTTGGCGAATCATTTAAAAAAATGAAAATTGCCAAAAAAACATTGAAAATTAGTCCATAGGATAAATTATTTCTTAGTGGGTTGGGAATAAACATGGTTCGAATACAATTGCTTTCATATATGTATGTATGTGAATGAAATAGTTGAGAATACAATTATTTTCATGTGTAAGTATATCAAAATAGTTAGGTTTGAGTTGGTGGTTGGGGAGAAAGATGATTTTAATGCAATAGTTTTCATATATGTATGTATAATAGCTTTCATATATTTATGTATGTTGAAGTAATTAGGCTTGGAATAGACTTGATTAAAGTCAAAAAGAAAGTTGTGTATAAGGTATGTTGTAGTTTTGAATGTAGTGTATCTAAAAGCTTATTAATATTGTGTATTTTAGTGCTAATATTTATGGTATGAAGATGACATTAGAAGCATAAAATATATTATTGGAGATTTATTCCATTGCAATTTTTAATGAAATCGATAAAGATTTAGAATGGGATATCTTTTTCACACGTATATCAAAATAATAGTTGGGTTGAAAGTAATGATGATTAAATGTTAAGCGAAAATTGTTTAATAATAAAATTGATAAAGGTTTTAAATGCAATTGCTTTCTTATATGTTAAAATAGTTTAATAAAGGTTGGGAATAAAGATAATTAGAATACACTTGTTTTCATTTATGTATATGTCAAAATAGTTAAAAAAAAAAACCTATATTATATATATTGATATTGATAGTATATGAAATGAAAGGTAAAGTACATAGTTTGGGATCACTAAGATCTCCATATATAGACATCGAGCATGAAGACCAACAGACCAAGAGAAATAGACAAAATACAAAATATGACCGAAGATAAACAAATAGGCCAACAACAACAATATCGGCGGTCAAGTCAGTCAAGGCTAACGACGACCAAAGAGAATCCCAAAGAGAGATGCAACTCGAAAAACCTTAAGTCTATCTTCAACAATAAGAGCACCATTCACGCAAAGATCAAAGTAGACAAACCCCTCTTCAGCCTGCATAGCCTTCTTAGAAAGGGAATCATCCAATTGATTTGATCTTGAAAAATATGGGAAAAGAGATATCCTTGAAGCCATCTATGAGCATCCTAGTATGCATCATCCATGCTGACAGATGGAGAATGTTGACAATATTCCTTTTTTCTTCCCAATCCACAAACACTTTGGAGTCCCCATAAATGCAAATGTCGTCTAAGTTGATATGCCTTACAAGGAACAAAATCATCCATAATGCCAATAATTCGCCTTTAGAATTAGTGCCCGAGTCGCAAGACATCCACAACTTCTACATTCTTGAGTGGTTCAGCCATAGAGCTGCACCGACTCCACACATGGTAGATGCCTGTTGAGATCCTTTATTGAAATTGACAAAGGTTTTGAATTAAATTGCCTTCATAATATACATC
This sequence comes from Pseudotsuga menziesii, assembly GCA_001517045.1. NCBI lineage: Eukaryota > Viridiplantae > Streptophyta > Pinopsida > Pinales > Pinaceae > Pseudotsuga > Pseudotsuga menziesii. The sequence continues at coordinate 986,806 of LPNX010525813.1, read as the reverse complement.
TAAATAGTTGGGATGGGGGTTGGGAAGACAGATGGTTTGAATGCAATATACATCTAAATATTTGGGTTGGGGGTTGAGAAGAAAGATAGTTTGAATGCAATTGCTTTCATATATGTATGTATGTCAGCCAAATAGTTGGATTTTGAATAAAAATGATTAAATGTTAAGAGAAAATTGTCTTATTAACTACATCCTTTAATGCAATTGATACAAGTTTTGAATGAAATTGGTTTCATATGTATAAGGATGTCGAAATAGTTGGGTTGTAGGTTCGGAATAAAGATCATTTTAATGCAATTGCTTTCATATACGTATGTATGTTGAAATAGTTAGATTGAGAATAAAGATGATTAAACTTTAAGTGAAAGTTGTGCGACGGGTATGTTGTATTTTTGAATGTAGTCCATGTAAAAATTGATTAGTATCTTGTATTATAGTGATAGAGCATTTATTATATGAAGATGGCATTATATACGTAAATATATATATTGTTAGAGTTTTATTGCACCGAGAGAAGCGAGGTGCTCTCAGTCTAGTATGGGGAAGATCCTATCACGTTAGTCACGTTATGCTAGCCCACATAAAAATATTATGTTAACCCACATAAAAAACAATTTATATTGTGGATTCATACATTTATGTCGACTAAAACAAAAAAGAATATAGAGAAAAACATGTTGCCTAATTTATCAAATAATAAAACCCAATAATAAAACTAAATGAAAAGCAATTAAAAGATCCATGTTAAACCCGGATTTACCAAGCACTAAATGAATCAAAATGTTTGAGGTGTAATTTTTTTATGAACATTTAAAAATTTAAGATAAAGGAAATAATTGATAAAGAACCTGTTTGTTGTTTTATCGAATTGATAAAGGAAATAAAGACTTTGTTGCATCGACTTCCCACCTTAAATTCAAATACAACCATGATGTGTAAGAGTTCAAACAATGTTTTCATTTGCAATCTCGGACACATTGCACAAAAAACAATTAGAAAAGACAAAATTGCTTAGCTAAATATTAGAGATTAGAGCACCCATGAAACCATATGGTAGGAGCACCCCGAAGCATTATAAAAGGATAAAAACCATGGTGTGCTACGATATCACAACCAACACAAATAATGAAATGATAAGACTCTAGTGCAACTAATGCTTAGTGATATACTTTTATCGTTAGAACTTAGGATATCTGTTTCCGTCATGTACTTGTGATATTGTTTCGTGATATCCATGATATCATATACATAAATAAAGTTGTATGGAATATAAAATTATTAAATTTTTAAAAATATTTTTATTATTATAACAATTATAGTGTGTATAGCTCATATTATGTTAAGGTAAAACTTATATATCTATATATTTTATTAACTATAAATATAGTCCTGCAAAAGTGTAATATAGTCAGTTCATAGAGATTGCATTATATATGATAATCATTCCATATGGGCATATCAAAATAAACCAAAATACAAAATTTGGCTTTGTGTATATAGTCAAAATGATCTGTGAGTAGAACATTACATACAAGAAACAATGAGCAAATTATCTTGGGAGAACTATATCTCCCTGAATATCTCAGGGATGGGTCCATGATCATATTTAGTGATATTTTGTTCATTTGAGTCCCATCACAGTCAAATGTTCCAACTATCGTAGACCTATTTTTGATAGTTGATCAACTTCAATGTTCTTTTATCTATATATGTGCTGATAATTGATGTAGCTGAATCGCTGAGATATTTTGTTCAAATCCTTTATTATGGTAGCCGAAAATATATTGGTAAATTGATTCTCTTATTCATCTAGTTTATAACTAATAGAGAGTCACCAATAATAATGATATCACATATGCCTAGGTTATGGAAAAGTAGTAGAGTATACCTTAGAGAAATCAGCTCCGCTCGGTTGTTGGATGCACATTCGAGTCCCACATCAAACTTGAAGTGTTGAGGGTCATTGATATATATATAATGGACCCGACCCCGCCTTTAGAAGAGTTGTCTTTTGAAGCACCATGGAAATATACCCAACAATTTGTCTGGTCAATGATTGGGCCATTTATAATACGGATATTGTTTAGATCATTGACTTGAAGGAATAAGCCATGGATGGCTAATGATTTATATCCATAGACTTACGGGGGAACATAATAATCTTGGAAAATATCCCTATTCCGGGAAAACCAAACGTACCAGATAATAATCACAGGCAGGGCATGATACTCAACATATTCTTCCTTTTGTAAACAAGTCGATAACGCATCCTGCATATGAAGACCATGCCAATGAAAATTTATACCCCTGATTGTAGATACGTGTCTCTACATGCCAATAATATAAGGACAAGTAATGAAGATGTGATCAATGGATTCACAACAGGATTTGCATAGAGGGCACTGACTAGGCCCGATCCAAAAATGTTGTGTCATGATCTCCCAGGTGGGTATGGATTGATGTAAAGCTAACCAGAGTATAACTTCATTTTGAGAGGAAATTTCAAGTGCCAAAGAATATTATTCCACCACTGAGGGTCGGGATGATCCTCCTCCATAAAGAGATGGATATACCCAAGTTTAGGCACATAAGATTCACCATTGACATTTTTACTCCAATAGAGTTTATCCTCCTCGTTAGAAAATATGATAAAAGAAACCTTTAAGGAATTTCAATAAAATTCCCAAGTTTGCCAGTCCTTAGACCTCAAGTCAAAGTCCCGAGCCATCATCCAAATCTAATTGGAATTTCTAGGACCTTGACCAAGCCAAATTTTATCCAGGTGGATGATATTCCTAGTATGTAGGTGTAAACAAATATGGTCCGACAAAGTGAATTTCTTAGGACACCCAACCCATGGGTCAAGTCCAATACGCACATGACTACCATTTCCAACTTTTCATTACAGGAAATCACCAATAATGAAGAAGGATTTCATATGGGAACGCCAGATGGGGAATCTATCCTGGATCGCTTATCATGATTCAAAATCCACTCCTCTATCGAGAGTGGATGGATATATTATGAGTAACAATTTTTTCCTAGAGCCCCTCTCTTTTAATAACATGATATATACATTTTGCAATCAGAGATTTTGCAAAGTAGTGTGGGTTTTTGAAACCCCAACCACCCAAACATTTTGGTATGGTAAGCTTATCCCAGGAAATCTAGGCAACTGATTGGTCTTTTATATTAGTTTTCCAAATAATTTGGTAGCTCATCCTCCTAATATGGTCATTGATACCTTTAGGAACAAAATCAAGAGAGGTACAATATACCGGTTTAGCCTCCAACACAATTTTCATGAGAATAAAATGACCCCCACAGGTAGTCCTCTTATTGCACCACAACTGAAATATGTTTTCAATTTTACCTATAAGCCATGTCTAGTCTATCCTAGTGTAGTCATTTGGATTCAAGACAAAACCCAGGTGCCTGAGACCATCTTGAATATTTGCTTCAAGGAAAATAAAAATTCTCTGAATGTAGCGAGAATCCTCATTAGACAGATTCATGACACAGTAAGAAGATTTCCTAACATTAAGTACCATACTCGTAGCTTCTAAAAATATGTCTAGTATAGATTTAATGTTCAATAAGTCTCTTCTGGGACCATTCGAAAAAATAATGATATTGTCGACAAGCAGAAGGTGTGAGATGAAAAGATGCTCAACAACTTTAATATCATAAATTGACCCATTATTTCGAGCACGCGATAATGCTCTACTTAAACCTTCCGTAACCAATATGAATAATAAATGGGTGAGTGAGAACTCCTCTCTAAGTCCACGCCGAGGTCTGAAAAGTTTGAAGCAGATCCATTAATTTGTACAACAAAAGAAACAGATTGAATACAAGCAAGTATCCAAATGATGAAATGGAATCAAAACCAATCTGGTGAAGAATCAATTTGATGAATTACCAGTTAAATTGATCATATGCCTTAGTAAGGTCCAATTTTAGAGGCACAACAATAAAACTTTTAACTTTGGTTGAATGCATCACTTCTTGAGTAGAACCAATGGCATCATGTATTTGTCTGCCCTTGAGGAAGGTAGATTGTTTTAGAGATATAACATATGAAAGAATAGGCTTAATACAGTTGGAGATAATCTTGGCTATCAGATTGATCAAACTAACTTCCCCTATTAATTAGTAAGGGGTGGCCACTCAAGTCTGAGGTAGTTGGCTTGTAGATGCAATTGCATAGAGATATTGGCCGATATTGTTCCCAATTTATCGCATGGTCCACTTTCGGAATGCTAGGAAAGTAGCATTAAAATCCATAATGACGTTACCTTCCACTCTGGACTCCTCCATAACAACAAGTAGGTCAAGTTAAAAAGGGTCCATAAATCCAATGAAGAATTTAATCGGACACCTATCGGGCCCCAAGCTCTTATCCTTTTGATTTTCATTTACAATAGATCTAAGTTCTTCAAGGATAATCTGCTCCATAATATGTTGATTCTTCTCCTCATCAACCATGGTCGAATAGTAAAACAAGATCCAAAGCATGTGGTCCACAGGGGCCCGATCGTTTGCCTAATAATGATGTTTGAAGTGTTAACCCCATCTCTAGCAAGATCCTGAAAACCATGTATCTCATCCCCATCATCATTCTCAACTTTCCAAATAGAGTTAATGTTTTGTCTATGCTTAGCATAGTTCTAGAAATATTTAGTGTTGTCATTGCCTTTCGGAATCCAAATAATATGGCTTTTGAGGTGCTAGGTAGCTTCATTTTCATCAAGTATTGTAGTGCGATGGAGTTCTAAGGAAATAATCCCCCATCTATGAATCTCCAAGGGGAATTCTGATTTGAATTGTGCATGAAATGCATCTAACTTTCCTTCTATCCCTCAACTCCTGTTCCATATATTTTCTTCTGTTGGTTTCCCAAGAGATAGAAAAATCGTTTATGCGATGAGGATTCTATAGAAAATGTTGTTCTGCAGATCCGTGCAGGTATGGATTATAACTAATCCAATTGTTCTTAACATATGTTCTATACTCCTCATCCTCCAACCAATATGCATTGAATTTAAAGGCACTGGGAGGTTTTTGATTCAAAGCCCTAAGATCCAAGAAAATAGGAAAGTCGTCAGAATTGCCACCTTCACCAATCCACTTCCTGATAAGCACACCTGACTTGAGCTGACCATCATTAACAAGAA
>LPNX010525813.1:867501-981478 GCA_001517045.1 Pseudotsuga menziesii | reverse complement strand
CCAATATTCAGATGAAATAGTTTGACAGTTGTTCAAGTTGTGCATGTTGCCCCCAAATATCTCCTCCCAAGGAGAAATTAAGGTCACTAATGAGGATAAACCTATCTGTTCAAAGGAAACTAGATCCAAAAAATTTCTCCCATTATGCCACTCTATGTTGGTAGGGCCCATAGATATTGATAACCATGTATGAAAGACGAATCTCCCGAGAAAACAAGTTGGTGCCAATACTTGAGGAGTGTATGGTCCAATTGTTAATACATAGCAACTCATTGGTTTTCCATCCAGTGATGAGACAACCTGATATAATGATCACATCCACATTAACAAACTCCTAACTTGGAAACATTTTATTAAGGTCCATGATAATAACATCACTAGAAGGCAACGTTTCCTGAATTAAGATAGTTGTACAATTTTGTGAATGAACTAATAATCTATTCAATACAATCTTTTTAGAGGTAAGTCCCACCCCCCTAGCTTTGAAGGACATAAAAATAATTGGGTAACTCATGCACATGGATGACTTTCTCTAAGATTCCTTCAATGGTTAATTGTTTGTTGGCTCTAACATTACAAATAAGCTAGTCCCTAGGAGTTGATAGTAGATATATTCTACCCATGAGTCTTTTGTGAGGATAGGGGGATTTGTATCGAGACCAAAATTTATTAGACCAATAGCCTCGTCCCTATCATTGGTTCATGGATGAAGATCGCAACCATGGACACTAGTGGAAACAAGGGTAATAGGTTCATGACTGTCATTTGAAAAGTTCGAGAGATCACTTGTCTTGTCCCTAAGGACCTGCCCTTTGTTATGGGGCAAATCACAACTTAAATACCCAGTCATGGGGGGATGGGAAGGAGGGGATGAATGGGTGTATATTTCAACAAGAAGAGGGCGGGGGGGAGACTGGTAAAAAGGGGTATAGGACTGAAAAACGTAGGAGGATTTAGAAAAGGAGAATCTTGATCAACAAGACTCGGCTGAGCAACTCCCAATATCCAAACCTATTTTGGAAGTGGATCGAGACCAGTTACAGAGACCTAAAATATGAATGTACATGGTATATGATGAAACCCTAATAATCCCCCATCACCCTCGAAGGTTTTAGTTCTATCGAAGATAGGGTTTCTACCAATGGTACAAAAAGATAAAACCCTAGTAGATAAACCACTTCTATGACCAATAGGAAGAGACCTATTACGAGTAATGGATCGTATAGAAGGAAAATTACTTGAAAAAAATTTGTTGAACCAATGAGCACACTTGGTAAGAGTGGCTAATTCGAGGCTAATTCCCATTCAAGTGGCTTATTAGGACCGGCTAATGTAGCCAAACACTCCGATAGAATAGTAGGGGACTGACATGTTTCCTTCGGTACACATTCGTGACCAGTTGTATACTTTTCGAGAGGCCTTCTCTTAATCTGAATTTTCCTTCTAAAATGATTTGGGAAATCCTTAACAAGATGGTCTAGGGAGTGACAACGACTACAATATAAGGGTACGCTAGAGTAGTCTAACTTTAGTGTGAAATTGTGACCCCCAATCGATATACTCATTTCCGCCAATAATCCCTCCCTCAGATTGATATCCACATGAATGCATTCAACAAACATATACCTTGATTCTAGAATACACATATAAGATAAACAAAGTGCTCCAACTAGGAACCAATCCTGCAAAAGATGTCCATAGACCATAGCTCTTGTGGGAGACCCAGGATCTTGACCCAAATCCTCTCTGTAAGAAGCCTAATTCTCTTAGCATCGAAAAATCATACTAATGGAGCATCTTCAGGGGAGCTAAGTCCCAAAACCAGGTTCCATTGAGAAGGGATGAGTTTTCCTCTGGGTTGTCCATGATAACTCCTAACCATCCCCTGGATAGAGAGTAACATTTTGGCTTGTATCCAAGAGTATTTTTTTTATTTAGGTGTACCCACATAGTCGATAAACATGGGGCATGGGTAAGTCGAGATGATTTGAACTCGTGACCACCATTTACAACATGTCCTTCATATCAAGCGAATTTCCAATTGTACTACACCCCTACAGACATCTTGTATCCAAGAGTATTAGACCAGTTATCATGAATCCATTTCTTGACAGTGGAAAGCCTCATGCGTCGACCAAAGAATCTAGCCATCTGAGAGTTTTTTAACATCAGCGACAACTCTCCCATATGAACATCAACACCAAGCACACTTTTGATCTCTACGCTTTTCCTTTTGAGCTTACGATACAGTCTTGGAGTAAAAAGAACAGGGATAGGGTTTTTGGTTAGGGTTTGAGTACAATAAATGAGGGAGGAGGACAAATGACAAATAGACGACAGGACAGACCAAACCTAATGTCGAGTAGAATCTCCTTCACAGTTATGTGGTGGGTTTGGATGAGTGACTAAGGTAGAGTCCCAAGGAGAGTTAATACGCAAAACCCCACACTTGTTGTTGATATTACACCATCAGGAGTCATTCTCCAATCTTTTGAGTAATATCAAGACAATAGACTTGTGAGTAATATAAAGTGCTACAAATATCCTCATATGATTGAGGTGGTGATGTTGTAAAGCTTGTGAGTAATATCAAGCCAAGTCTTGTGAGTAATATCAAGACAATAGACTTGTGAGTAATATCAAGTCCTACAAATATCCTCATATGATTGAGGTGGTGATGTTGTAAATCTTATGAGTAATATCAAGGTGAGTCTTGTGAGTAATATCAAGACAATAGACTTGTGAGTAATATCAAGTTCTACATATATATTCATGTTGCGAGGTGGTGTAATTTACTCTGTAAAGTGAATATACTATCTGATGTATGGCTAGTCATGGTCAACAGGTGCTACAAGTCTCCTTCAGGGATTAGCTACCCCTAGAGTGATTTACTTTAGCATGTGACTTTATGACCCATGGTAATACATATGATCATAGGTTCGAAACACTTCTTATGAGTATGATATGATAGATGATTAAGTAATGCAACACATATGGACCATGCATAGATAATTAATATGAGGACATAGATATAGAGAGAGTTCAAATTTCCCATGCATGCGTCCAAGACAAATTGAATTGATAAGACATCAATTGAGTCTTAGTGGTGATAAATAAGTTTAAGTTAATTAAGGAATCAACTCCTTAATTTATGCAAGTGGTTGTTGAAGATGACACTGATGAAGAAAAACTAGTTACACTTAGTTCTATCCAGCTACGTTCAGTTACATTCAGTTATGTTCAGTTGCATGCAATTCCATTCAGTTACATGCAGTTCCATCCAGTTACATGCAGTTACATTGAGTTATATGTAGTTCCATTCAGTTACATGCAGTCCCATTCAATTCAGTTCAATTCTTTCAACTAACAACTCAATTAGAGACAGTTAAACTCTGTGAATTAATGGAGGGAACATATATTTCTTGTGGGAGATAATTATGGAGTGTCAACTTGGAACCAAGTCAGTGAGGGCGCATGGTTGAAGATAAAACGATGTTCTCATTGTTTTTTTATATAGTAATGGTTATAGTATATTAGAGGGGTGGTGTGACCACCAAATATAACTATAATTACAAAATACCCTTATGGTAGCAGCAACAGAAACTCATAGTCTTGTCATAAGCCCTTGTGGGAGCGGCAATGTAGCTATTAAACTTCTAATTACGCCCTTATGAAAGCAGCAAAGCATTACCAATCTTTAACAATTTGAAAACTAAATATTTCAGTAAACAAAAGGGGATTCAAAGATTCAGAAAACAGGTTCTGTCCTATCTAAAGGGTCAAAGAGACATATACAGGGAAAACAACAAAACAACAAAAACCATCTATGAAACTCATTTAAACTACCCTACCGAGCTGGATGAGAAACATGGAATTGGAGGGGCTTCGTGCTTGACGAGCTTGAGGGATATCTTATCTACCTTAATTTATAGCTCAGTAGTTAGCCCGATTAACGCATTTTCTGACCACTTCACCTTGTGCTTGAGCTTCCTTCGCAGAAATGCCAAGTCTTTACCCACATTGTCCAACCTCCTGCCACCTTCATGATCAATTGCATTGACCTGGTTCTGCAACAGCTTGAATTCGTGCTTCAATTCCCTGATTTTCACCTCCACAGGCTTTTGGGGAGAGGGCGCATTGGAGGATGAAGACCCAACATCCATCCTGACAAACAACAACTCCTTATCACTTACCAGATGACAGAGCTCCTGGAGAAGGTATTTTTTAACTGTGCAAGCAATTTTGATATAGCAACCATCCATATTGATCCATTGTTTTAAATCATTGCCACATAGGGTCTCTGGAAACACTGTATGTCCCAATGCGCGGACAATTAAGCCTTCCATGAAATCACTTGAATGCTCCAGCTTCGACGATACTCCTATCATATTCGCAACAGGTGAAAGGACTACTCCAAGGTGCACATTTAAACTCCCTCTAACTGTCAACGCCAAGCCATGTGCCAACAATCCACCACATGTCCTGGTATCTTGATGGAGCGGTTCAGACCAGATAGTTGGGGCCCACAAGGGGGATGACCAATTGGACTTAGCCCTAGTTCTATGGGGGGAAACAAAGAGAGCCAAGGCCATTGATATTTAGCTCTCCGGTGCTGAGAGAGGAGCCCAAATTTGTTGCTTTGTCAGCCTCCTTATTATTTTTCCGCAACACATGATAAAATTCAATTTTATTGAAGTTGAGGACTTGGGCCTTAATTTTGTGGATAAGCCGCCTCAGGTGCATTTGGTTCAGAGTTAGGTTCTCGGTTAAATCTTGAATAATAATTATAGAGTCTCTGAGGATAGTTAAATCGGAGATTCCATGGGTCTTGGCGATCCTCAACCCTTGTCATATTTCCAGGGCTTCAGCCATGTTATTAGTGTCTTCTCCTAGACCCCAAGCAAACTTGGTTTCCAAAAGTCCATCTGGAGTGAAAAAAAACTCTGCCCCCCCTACCGCCTCGGGATTTCCTTTAGAAGCTCCGTTTGTGAACAATACCTTCCTTTTCAGGGACCTTAGCCAAGAATCAAGCTCATTTTCCTCCATCCTAATCTCCCACGATTTCCCTTTATTTGGCCTCGTATGTGCCAAGTGGGGATTTGGAGCTAACCTATTCAACCAACCATCAGTGTCAAGAGGAGTGATGCAGGGCTCGTTCCAAAGATGGGAGAGACATTCTCGCAGTAAACCATGAACTTTTGCAGTAACCTGTTCAGCTTTCATGTTTTTCTCTCTGAAGATTCAGGAATTTATTTCTAACCAAATCTTCCAAATAATGACCTTTGGTAGCGCCATCCAACACACTTTGGTTTTTTTTGAGTTGAGACTGAAGGGAGCTTTGGAGGCCCAGAGAAGAAAGAGATCCGAGAGTCTACCGGAGAAGAGCTCAGCCTTCTAGGGGAGGGATGTTTTCCAAACATCTCTAGCGTACTGACAGGAAATAAGAACATGCTCAACATTTTCTTCATTATTGAGACAGAAGGGACATCTCGTTGGGCCTTCCCATCCTTTTTTCTTAAGGTCATCCCCAGTGATAATTTTTTTATGGATAACTGCCCATGTGAAGAAGTCTATTTTAGGGAGGCTTTTGACAGCCCAAATGCTTTTCCATATGGCTGGATTCTCAGTGTTTGCAATGCACAAGAGTAGCTTGTATCCTGCTGAAGTGGAGTAATTACCAGACCTGTTCCCCCATGCTCTTGAGTCTTTGGCTGTGTTGGATTCATGGGATTTCCCTTTTAAGTTTTTGAGGAGGTGTCTCTTAACACCATCCAGATGAGTTGGGCAAGGGATATTCCAGTTCTTCCAAGAACCTTCAGTATTCCATTCTGAAATATCCCAAATCGTAGTCATGTTCCTGTTTTGCATGTGAACTTTGAGATCTCCCATTCCTGGAAGCTGGTCCAATGGGGGGTCACCCATGATCGAGTCCTCCCAAACCTTGATTTGTTTACCATTCCCAGGAATCCACGTGATCTTAGCAGAGAAGAAAGGGAGGGATTTGATAAGAATAGGGAGGATGGCCAAGCCATTTATAGCACATGAGGGGTTGTCCAAGCATCTAAGATGACTATTAGAAAAGTATTTTTTCCAGAGGGCCGTTTTACACCATGAGAGATTACTGGAGATGACGTTCCAAAGCAGTTTGGCTCCAAGCGCTAAGTTTTGCAAAGCCAACTGTCTAATTTGCATACCACCATGCATCAATGGTTTGGTCACTTTTTCCCAGCTGACCAGGGAGAGCTTCTTTTCATTTTGCTTCCCTCCTTTCCAAAGGAAAGTTTTAAGTAAAGACTCAATACTGGCTAGAACACCTTTAGGTGTGAGAAGAATGGAGCATTGGTAGATCGAGATACTGGATAAGATAGATTTTATAAGAACTACCTTCCTGGATGGATTCATCCAGTTAGCTCCCCAAGTGCTAATCTTGTTCTTAATTTTATCAATTAGGGGAAGCCACGAGGATAATTTCGGGGTAGTTTTGACGATAGGGACCCCTAGATATTTGAAATCATCCCACTGGGTTTTACCATTGATGCCAAGAATTCTGCTAATGTCCACTAGATCTCTAGGATTGCAGTTCCAACTAAGAATTTGGCTCTTGTTATAGTTAATGAGACCGCCTGAAGCATCTTGGTATAACTCAAGTTCCCTTTTGAATAGTCTTGCTGAACTGTACTTGCTCCCCCCAGAAGGATCGTGTCATCAGCAAACTGGGCCTGATTCACATCCTTGACCCCTCGTGCTATGCGAAGTCCAATAAGCTTTTTATTTTGCTGGCAAAGGTTTAGTTGAAAACTGAGCACGGAGGCTTGAATAACATAGAGCATGGGAGAAAGTGGACAACCTTGATGGAACCCCCGGGAGGCTTGAAAGAAATTAGCTGCTCACCCATTTACCAACGGGGCTATCCTAGGGGATTTGATACAGGCTTGGATCCATCTGATAAACGCGGGGTTGAAACCAAATCTATGCATAACTTGGAACAGAAAATCATATCTAACTCTGTCAAAGGCATTTTCTAAGTCGAGTTTTACAACCATACCTTTTTCTCGATGCCTGATGCTTGAGTGGATTGCTTCCTGGACCAGAATTATATTGTCGACGATCTGCCTCTGTTTGACAAAGCCTCCTTGATTTTCAGGGATGATGGAGGGTAACACAACTTTTATTCTATTTGCTATTACCTTGGCTATGATTTTGTATCCAATATTGCAGAGAGATATGGTCTTGAATCTATCGAAGGAGGTAGCCCCTTTTTCTTTGGGGATGATGGCGAGAAAAGCCGAGTTTGTGCTCCCTCCAATCTTAGCACAGTTCTAAGATTTGCGAACCATTTTAACCAGATCATGTTTAATGGTTTTCCAACATGCTTTGAGAAATGTGGCTGTGAACCCATCTGGACCCGATGCTTTGTTTGGTTCCATGGCCGCCAGCGCCTATTTTGCTTCTTTTTTAGAAATTGGGGCTATTAGCTTTCTGTTTGAGGAGCGGCAGAGTAGAAGGGGAACCGAATCGAGAATGGAGGATCCCAGGAGAGGAGGATGAGAGTCCTCTTCAGTGTAAGTTTTTTGGAAATGATCGTGAGTTTCCTTTTTTATTTCTTCAAACTCCTTGATTTATTGACCCTGGATCTGGATTTCCTTTATAGCTTTGAAGTTTTTCCGACCCTCCGCTTGCTTATGAAAGAAGCTGGTGTTTTGGTCTCCAACTTTGAGCCATAAGCACCTAGATTTGTCTTAGATTTTATTCCTCGGTCTTGCAAGCAGCTTGGAGGATGCAGTGAATATTGGCTTCCAGACTGGAGAAGTCTGTTGGCTGATCTTCCTATGAAATTTGATGATTTTCCAGATTGTGTTGGGCTTCAAGTCTGAAGGAAGAAGGGGACTTTAGGGTCTTGGACCAAGCCTTAAGAGCTCTTTTAGGCCTTCTCAGTTTCTCTTCCCAGACATAGAATGGGGATCCAGATATTGGGTCGGCCCAAACTGATTCGACAAGATCCATAAATCCATCCTTACTAATCCAACAGGGGCTAAATTTGAAAGGGATGGGACCTAAGTTTTTTTCTTCGGTCAAGTCCAAAAAGATCGCCTTATGATCCGACATGCTGAAAGGAAGGATCATAGAGTTCTATCTGAATCCAAGAACATCGAAGGAATGTTGAATTAAGAACCGATCGAGCTTGGAAGCAATATGACCTAGTCTGATTCTTCTGTTGGACCACTTGAAATTTCCTCGAGTTGTCTTAATATCCTCAAGATCCCAGCTCCTCATGACGTCTTCCACTGCCTCTCTTAAGGGATCTCTGACTAAGGAACCTCTTTTTTTTTCTTTGGCATTGAGAGTGATGTTTAGGTACCCTGCAAGAATGATGTTTTCCGGATTTTGGGAAGAGAGATTGTCTTGAATGCTTTTCCAACAGTCTCTTTTTTCCATTAACAAAACATGAACATAGATATTGAAAATGCTTACCTGGGTGCTTGATTCTTTGTGAAGGAGAGTGGACAGGATCCAATGAGTGTGTGTAGCGGAATGGATTAAGTCAAAGGCCTCTTTTTCCATAAGGTGCCTATACCCCCAGAAGCGCCCCTAGTGCTATTAGCCAGGCCCTCATCATTCTTCTAGAATAGATGGGAAGACTGGAGGAAGCTTTCTTCCTCCAATTTTGTCTCATGGATCAGCAAGATATCAGGACCTGATATACGAATTAGGTCTTTCATTGAGTCCAATTTTTTTTTGCTTCCTAATCCTCTATAGTTCCAGGAGACAATCTTCATTACTTACTTTTAGGGGTTTTGGTAGCCCCTTTAGGATGCCCTTTTTGCCTTGTGATTCTAGAGTTTATCATGGCTTTGAGGGAAACTTGCGCTCCCATTAGCTTGTCTTTGTAGGTGGCTTCTTCCCTTATTTCCTTGTCTATTTTTCTTCCTTGCTTAGCTTTTCTTTTGAAAGGGGAGGGTTGAATTTATCCTATTTCTCCTTCTTCCTCTTTCGAGGCCTCTTTGTCTGATGTTTGATTCAGAGAGTTAGGGAGGTTGTTTTCTTCCTGGATTTTTCCTTTATTTGATGGGATGGCGATTTCAAGGATTGGGATTAGGGGGATCCCATCTTCCTAAACAGGAGTCTCCTCGTTACTGGAGTGTGGGGAATTAGAAACCAAACGCGAGCTGGTTCTTTGGTAAAAAATGGGATTGATGGGGGCAACAACAGCCTTGTGTGGGACAGGGATTTTATCAGCTTTTTTATAGGCCTGTCTTGGATTGGTTTTGGTTCATTTTGCTTGGATCCATCCTTCTTCATGATATCTTTCTAGATTGATCGGCATCTTAGGGAAGCTCTTTTGGAATGACCATACTCATGGAAATGGCGGCACCTGAATGGCAACTGTTCATAGTCCAGTTTTTTGTAGTGTTTCCATTCTCCAACTGCTAATTTGACTACTTCGGGAAGCCCTGATTCCATATCTACTTCTACATAGATTTGGGCACATGAATAATTATCTTTATGGTGATCTTTATCAATATACTTACCAAATGTGTTTTCGATGGTTTGTAGGGAGGAGGAAGTCCAGCAGTGAATCAAAAGATTGGGGAGACGAACCCAGACAGGGAGTTCCTTGGGGACATCTATTGCTGGATCAAATTCTGGGTTCCATATATTCAGATATAAACCTTGGGGACCCATGAAATAAGACCCACTTCGAAAGATCAGATCTCGGTATTCTTTAGCAATAAATTCGAAAAGGAAAACCCTCTTCCTACTGCATAACATGTAACGTTATTGGAGATCAGGGGTCTCCAATTTTTTTGAATCCAGTTGTTTGTGGACTTAGGGGAGGGACAAAGCCTTGTGAAATGGCCAACCAAAGCCCGATCTGCTAGAGAGACGGCCACCTGCATGGGATGCTGTGGAGGAATATCAATGGTGGGTACTTCATCGAGTTTCTTCACAAATTTGGGAATCAAGGGGGGCTGTAAGGACTTGGATCTCCCCACGATCAAAGATTTGAAAGCATTTAGCTTGTCACGAGGGCCCATAAAGGACCCATCATTGCCGTCAGGAATTCCCGTGACCCGCACGACTGCCTCCCAGAGGCGCAGAGGTCTGCCAGATTGTGTCGTAGTAGAACCCTAGCTCAGGGATGATCTCTGAATAAAGTCATATGTTACTGTCAGAAAAGGATGCTGCATGTTAATAGATTGAAAATATTTTTAAAACAATGTTCTCATTGTTAACTTCTTATTGAAGCATGCAATATTCACTACCTTCCTTGTATGACCTTATTTGACTTGTTATTAAAGTGCTATGCACTTGGCAAGATCATCATAGTGTTCCATTTTATCTCTACTCTCTTATGCTCTCAGAGAAAGCAATATGCTATTGTGCTGTAATCATTCTCTGCCAATTATCAATCATACTCTATGATTGTTAGTTGGGTTTTTTATCCTCTGAATCACTGGAGGGTTTCATAAGGTATATCCGATGTTCTATGGTTTGACTTATGTCTTTGGATTATTGATGAGATTAATCTGCATTGTTATTGTGGATTAAAGTTTTGAAGTTCAATTATCTTCATATTTTTCTCAAACACTAACATGGTATCAGAGCAAGGGAATGAAAGAGCCTAGTTTTGTGAAAACAATATAAGCCTCTATAGATATTTAATCATTGAGCAAGAGATTGAAGCAATGGCATCATTATCCGTCTGAACGGAATATCAACTTGAAGAAACATCTAACTTCAACACATGGAAGGTGAGGGTGATCAATATCCTTGAAGAGGATGATCTTGATTATTTTGTGGCCTCTGTGATAGAAGAGCCCACTACAATTGCAGGAAGAAAATATTACAAGAAGAATCAAGAAAAGGAAAAGAGGATCATATATGAATCCGTGAAGGACAACCTCATGTCAGTGATCACACCATTGAAGATGACAAAGGAGTGTTTCGACACACTCACAAATATTTATGAGAAGAAGGACCCTACTCAAAATATAGATTTGAAGAACAAGTTGTGCAACATGAAGATGGAGAAGGATGAGACTGTGGCATCATTCTTCATAAATATTTCACAAGTGAAGGATCAACTAGTAAGCACCGACATGGAAAAAGATGAGGACGATCTTCTACAAACCACCATCGACGGAATTCCCTCCTCATGGGAGACATTTCTTTCTGTGGTAAATGGAAGAGAAGAGAATCCAAATTTTGAAATACTTTGGCATCATCCAAGAAGAAGGGCGCATCGAGAACAAGATGGTGAGCACTAAAGAGGAGAATCTTTCCCTCATGACAAGAACCAAGAAAGAAAGAAAACCTTTAGGTCCCAAGAACACTTTCCATGCTAAGAAGAAAGAGATCCATTAAGGTATGGACAAATAAAAAATAATATGTTTTTATTGTAAGAAGGAAGGTCACTTCATATAGGATTGCAATGCAAGGAAAAGAAAAGAAGGAAGAGTTCATGCATCCACCGCCGTAGAAGGAGGTGAACCTTCTCAAGAGAAATCATCCAAAGAAGAGGATGATTGAAAGGAATGTTTCCTTTAGTGAAGAATAACATTCACTCCTGGTTTCATGGGATCCTTATTCCCATGCAAAGACACACCTTCTAGTACATGCATTCAAATTTTCTTTTTGTAGTGTTTAAAGTTGTAGTGAATAAAGAAGGACTCCACCTATATCCACAAGGGTGCACAAATTAAGAGGGAGCCCGTACAAACAATAAAGATGAGTACTTTATTTTTTATATTCTGTTATAAATCAGATCTAAAAGTTTTTTTTTAATGTTTCATGACTGTTATATAGATTTGTATTCCTGGACTTGGAATTGTGTTAGCATATACATTGTTTTTTCTATCTTTATTGGCATGTTATCAATCTCATGAGTCCATATTTTGAGACACGATATAGGACTGGTATAAGACTTACGTAGGAGTGATATATAATCATATAGGATTGATATAAGGATGAAAACATCATCCATAAGACCTGATATTTAGGGCTGCATGATTTTTTCATAAACTGTGAACATATGACTACATGATTAGCCAGATAGAGGGATTCATGCTTACCTCATGAGATATGAACACGGGGCTGTATATTTCTTACATAAAATGTATTTTTTGGACTGATATAGGGCTGCATATAATAATATAATATTATAATGGGTTATGTTAAACTAGTTGGTCAATATCTGTACATAACTATGTAAATCATTATCAGTATATTGAGAGTATTTTATGTGAATAAAATTCATGAGTATTAAATGGTTATAAACCTACAGAATAATTTGTATTGTAGGGAAAATTAATATACCCTTACCTACAAGTAAATAAGGACATGAGTGGGGAGTCATTCTGATGGCTTAGCTAAAAGAGAACAGTTCGGGAGGTTCCTATGCCTCTTGGAAAACATACAGAATAGATGGCTTGATTCTATTTTGATAGATGTGAAGACTCATGAAGATATTCTATCTTATTTACATTCAAGTGTCAAAGAAGAGCTTCAGATATAGATGAGCATAAGTCTCCGTGATGGAAGACTTGGATTATGATTCTCACATTCACATGGTGAGAGGGAGTAGCTAGAATCACTAGCTTCTGAAGAACTAATGTAACTAGTTAATGTACCTCCTATAAAGAGGAGACTTGCATGATGCTCATAATTCCGAAGGAAGCTTTGAAAAATATTCCAGAATATTGTTATGATTCTTATGATTAGAGGTATGGTAGTCACCAGATAAGATTTTCCTTAGTTAAGGAAAATGTGCATTAAAGATCCTAAAAATTTTCAGGATGATGAATTAAAAGTCCATGGTCATCTATATGAATAGAAATATGAAGTTTAGGCCATATTTGAAAGATATCAAAAGTTAGTTGAGATGAACTTGGTTAGTCACAGTCATGTTCTTTACAGTCTGACATATCATGTGTTGTGGTACCTACATGGTACAAGTGTATGTGGACTCGGATATGTCTCGAACACTGGAATAGAGTTTCAAATATATATGAAATCTGACTAGTATAGTGATCGAGGAAAGATGACATATGCGTCTCTAAATAGAGCATGTTGAAAATAAATAAATGTTTATGAGGTTTCTAGTTAGTTATATCTGAGACATGGTACATATCCATAGATGAGCAGCATTGCCAACATTCTTACTAAGCCTCTGTCCAAGACAAGCTTGGTATAGTACAGAAAAACCCCTCCAGTTGAAGAGGGAGTATTGATGTGTATTCATAGGTGGTATCAGGTGAATTCCCCACCATTTATTCATGGTACATAACTTAGGTAGCCAGGGGATGTGACATATTGTGGAGAAAATCCATATGAGCAGAGACATGGTCAACGTCTCAGAGACTATTGATACTCAAGAAGAGTTATAGTCTGGACTGTTAGAGAACCGTTAAACCTTTCAGAGAGGTAGTTGGGGTACTCCAATATAAAGAGAAGGATCACCGAGAATGTGATCATGACTTGAAGAACATCACAGAGAATTGAAAGCTCACAAAGAGCTTCTCCAGATAGAAGAAGATTCAACAAGTCAACAAATGTTGAAGAGTGAAAGAAAAGATAAGACTTTCTTTCTGCATGTTATTACATATTTGTTGTAAAATGTTGTATGTGATGGATTTAAAATCCATGGTTTCTAGTTTAGAGAAACTTTATTCTGGATTGTATCCAGATGATGCTACTTTGTGAAAGCAGTGGTGTTTGAGCATACTTGTTGTATTTTTATGCTTACTACTAAGCATATGTTTGAGTACCATTGAGGTACATTAGAATAGGCCCTTTATTGTATTTGATACATGGAAGACCTATTATATGATTGTGCTATCCATATATTGTTTTACCCTGAGATAAGCGATGTAGTCTGAGGCTAGTATTACAAAAGCTAAGTGTATTGCAACCAGTATGACAGAATCAAGATGTATGATAGAGAGTACTACAGAAGAAAAATGTGTTTTGTGGATAGTACCACATGCCGAGGAGTAGTGTAGCTTGGAAAGCTACCTACTAAGGTGAAATACTTGATCATACAATCATTAGGTGTTAATAGTCAAGCTTTCTAGAAAACCTTATATGTTTGTTTTGATAAGACACATTGGGATGAAGTTTTACTTCATTGAAGCCATGGTCATGTAAAATGAATTCCGGTACATAGGTACTGATGAGAAGATTGCAAATTTGTGACAAGCCTCTATCTATGACAAAGTTCTGACACTTCTGAGATAGGCTTGGTATGGAAGGAAATTCCTAGTATGGTAGAGAATGTCTCCCTCACTGAGAGGGAGTGTTGAGATTACAACATCAGGAGTCATTCTCCAGTCTTGTGAGTAATATCAATACAATAGACTTGTGAGTAATATCAGGTCCTACAAATATCCTCATATGATTGAGGTGGTGATGTTGTAAAGCTTATGACTAATATCAAGCTGAGTGTTGTGAGTAATATCAAGACATTAGACTTGTGAGAAATATCAAGTCCTACAAATATCCTCATATGATTGAGGTGGTGATGTTGTAA
The DNA here is from genome assembly GCA_001517045.1 of Pseudotsuga menziesii. Lineage (NCBI taxonomy): Eukaryota > Viridiplantae > Streptophyta > Pinopsida > Pinales > Pinaceae > Pseudotsuga > Pseudotsuga menziesii. Next base: position 966,948 of record LPNX010525813.1, on the reverse strand, counting down.
ATATTATGAGTAATATCAAGCTAAGTCTTGTGATTAATATCAAGACAGTAGACTTGTGAGTAATATCAAGTTCTACTGTGTAAAGTGGATATATTATTTGATGTATGGCTAGTCATGGTCAACAGGTTCTACAAGGATCATTTAGGGATCATCTACCCCTAGAGTGATTTAATTTAGCATGTGACTATATGAATCGAGGTAATACATATGATCATAGGTTCGAAACAATTCTTATGAGTATGATATGATATAGATGATTAATTAATGAAACACATATGGACCATGCAGAGATAATTAATATGAGCACAAATATATATAGAGAGAGTTCAAATTTCCCATGCATATCTCCAAGAGAACTTGAATTGATAAGACATCAGTTGTGTATTAATGGTGATAAATAAGTTTCAGATAATTAAGGAATCAACTTCTTAATTTATGCAAGTGGTTGTTGAAGATGACACTCATGGATAAAATCTAGTTACATTAAGTTATGTTCAGTTACTTTTATTTTTGTTCAGTTACATTCAATTATGTTCAGTTACATTCAATTATGTTCAGTTACATTCAATTCTGTTTAGTTACATTCAGTTCTGTTCAGTTGCATGCAGTTCCATTCAGTTACATGTAGCTCCATTCAGTTACATGCAGTTCCCTTCAGTTACTTGTAGTTCCATTCAATTTAGTTCATTTCATTCAGCTAACAACTCAGTTAGAGACAGTTAAACTTCGTGAATTAGTGGAGGGCACATATCTTCCTTGTGGGAGATAATTATGGAGTTCCAACTTGGTACAAAGTAAGTGAGGGTGCATGGTTGAAGATAAAAAATGTTCTTTCTGTTAAATACTTATTGAAGCATGCAATATTCACTACCTTCCTTGTATGACCTAATTTGACTTGTTATTAAAGTGTTATACACTTGACAAGATCATCATAGTGTTCCATTTGATATCTACTCTCTTGTGCTCTCAGAGAAAGCAATATGCTATTGTGTTGTAACTATTATCTTCTAATTATCTATCATACTCTAAGATTGTTTGCTGGGTTTTTTATCTTCTGAAGAAGTGTAGGGTTTTCGTAGGGTATATCATGTGTTCTATGGTTTGATTTATGTCTTTGGATTATTGACGAGATTCATCTGTACCGTTATTGTGGATTAATTTTTTAAAGTTCAATTATCTTAATATTTTGCTCAAACACTAACACTTATCATATCCATAATGATATATGGTTGAGTGTTTCCACTTACATGACCCAGAAGAAATAACTACTTGAAACAAAGTACAGACAAGACAAGGTCTAGTGAACAAAGAGGGTAAAAGATGGAGAGTTTAATAAGTGTAGGATGCAAAGACAAATACTGGAGGATAGCTAATGATAAAAACTCCCAACCTAAACCAGGTTAAAGCTTAAACCACAGGGAAATCCTTAGTTCTATCCTTTATGATACAAGAATAACCAGTTTGTCACCATGAAACCCTCGGTGTAGCTCCATGACTACCATCTTTAACGAAGGATTGATGTGATAGAATTCCTAAATTTATGATGAATATATTTTAACTATAAAATATTGAAAGCTTATTTAGTGAATTCAAAAGAAATATAATGTTCAACAATATGGAAGTTATAATGAGGGGTTATTGTCACAAAGAAGCTATCCGAAAGTAGTTTTGCTTATAGAATTTTGCAATTATATCTAGGAAACTTCAATAAGTAAATTAAGCATAATTATGGTTTGAAAACAAGTTAATATATATTTAACAAAACAAATAACTTGTATATATATATTTGAGTTCACTCTAAGAAAAAAGAAAATCGAACTTTTACAGTTATGATAAATAGAAGGGACTTTAGCTTTTGAAAATTTAAATTCATTCTATGAGAAAGGAAAGTAGATAGACATCTCTAGCTAGTGAAGAAATGAATTTCAATTTCAGCTTTCATTTGATCATGTGTATATGCATAACAATACTATAACTTTGATCATGTGTATATGCACAACAATACTATAACTTTTAGTGGTGAATGTTTTTGTCATTTTTTTTTCAAAAAATAACATTTATTAATTAGTTATTTTTTCTTAAGGATTATTTAGTTTTACATTAAATATACTTAAATTAATAATATTTATTAAACTTTACATTTGTTAAAAATAAATAATATGTTTTTTAATCAATAAATTACCTGTATATTTATGTGTATAATTCTTTTCAAATTATCTTTTAAAATACTATATTAAGGTATAATATTTTAATAAAAAAATAAATTTAAAAATAACCCTAACAATAGATAAAAATATAAAATTAAAACCATGCAGTAACTCAATAATATCACATACTTGCATGAGGAAAAATGATTTTTTCACAACAATTCCCTTCAATGAGTAATCTCCCAAAGTTCTTGGACTATTGAAAGGTATACTAATCAAACCATAACCTTGAGTGTATACTAATCAAACCATTACCTTGAGTGAAATGTGAACTAAAAGTATAATAATACAACCGTCAATAAAACAACAATAATTAATAGTTTTGGAAAGAAAAACAAATCATATTATAAGAGAAACAAAACTACATCTTTCAATTCTAATTGCCACACATTTATTATGGCATTGCCAATTTGAACAAAACTACATCTTTCCATTCTAATTGCCAAACGTTCATCATGGTATTGTCAAGTTGAACATTCTATGTGATACGCATCTATTAATGGGTGATGTGGAAGGATGGCAACTAAAAGTTAATGTGATTTAATTATAATGATGAGGATGTTTTTTTCTTCAATAATTTCATAATGGTGTCAATTTGCACATTCTAGATGATATGCATTTATTAAATGATATGATATTCACCAATAAAATAGTATTGCCAATTTACACATTCTAGATGATATGCTTTTATTAAATGATATAATATTCACCAATAAAATAGTAATAATAGTTAAGCCTAAACAAAAAAATTAAACCATTCATATTATAATAAATTAGAGAGAGGTTCATAAACAAAACCACATCTTTTAACTCTAATTGCCACACACTAATCATGACATTGGGCAGTTCCTTTTATGTGATAGTTTCATAATGTCAGTATGAATATTCTAAATGATATGCATCTATTAATGGTTAGTGTGGCATGGAAAGTTGGTAACTAGAAAATATTGTGATTTAGTCATGATGATGGAGAGGTTTTTTTTCCAATAATTTCATAATGTTGTTAATTTGCATGTTCTAGATGATATGCACATACTAGTAGTTGGTGTGGTGTAAAGTAGATAACAACTAGCATTTATTGGTTGGTGTGGTGTGGAAGTGGATGATAACTAGAATTTATTGTGATTTAATTATGATGGTGGGAAGGTTTTGTTTTCTCTTAGTTGGCATAATGTTGTCAATTTGAACATTCTAGATGCTATTGGAATATGTTAATAGTTGATGTGGTGTGGAAGTGGATAGCACATGAAATGTGTTATGCATTTCTTAATGTGGCTAGTGTGGCATGGAGGTGGATGACAACATGAAATTATTGTGGTTTAATAATAATGGCGGGAAGGTTTTTTTTTCTCCCATAGTTTTATAATGTTGCCAAATTGAACATCTATTAATGGATGGAAACATGGAATTGTTGTGATTTAATGGACACTACCACCATTACCCCTCTCATGCACAACTAAGACAAAAATGCACTTTCTTATTTATTTTAATATATCGTCAAATCACTCCTAATAAGTAATGAAAAAATAACCATATCCAATTTTGATGATTTTGAAAAAAAAAAAATTCTATTTGTTTTGAATCTTTATATTTTGACAAACATTATAAATTTTTGTAACGATTTTGATACGATAATTAATCAAAGTCGACATTATTGACCAAAACCGAATTTGACAGGTTCCAATAAAAAAATAAATGCTGAAAAAAGCTTATGTTATGTACAATGGATGAATTATCAATATCATGTATTACAATAAGATAACAATATATGCATAGATAAGCAGTGTAAAACATTTGTGCCTACACATATTATTTTATATTTTTAATAAAATGGTTAATTTTTGTATTAGAAATTTGATGCAATCTCATTGATCATCATATTAGTACGGAAAAAGAAATTTCCCATGGTCTACAGTTCAACATTTTCCCAAACAAATTGAGAATTTACTACAAAAAGGAAAAACTATGGAAAGGAATTGTCCAAAAGTTTCTACTAGTATAAATATTGAAAAGGATACCTAGAACCACACCTACTTTGCAAAACATTGAAAAAACTTGATCTTAGTCAAAAAATTGCGTGTTGTGAGGTTTCTCATGATCAATAGGTGAACGTTGAGAGTCATGATTCATACCATCCATGTCCACATCTTTAGGTGGTTGATCAATAGTCTATTATTCTTTAATATCCCTAAGAATTGAACCTATTAACAATGTAAAGTTAAAGGAAGGAAAGTACAAGCTCCAACTCAAATTTGTAAAAAAAGGCTGAAGCAAATTGGACTAAGGTTATAAGCCTTGAATTTGGATCTTATATTGAACCAAGGTCTCCATTATTACTACATACCCATTATTGTGAATTTCCACTTAGGCATGCCTTTTACCTGCAATTGAGAAAGTATTTGTTTTCAATTGTGTGATATAAGATCATATTTCCTATGTAAGATCTGATGGATGATATGAAATGGATCATTATAATATTTTTCATCCATTTTGGTACTTTTTGTGGAAATTGAACCCAAGTGATAGAACAATTACACTCACAAAATTGCTAATCAAACATGCAAAATTAACATCAAAGGAGACTGAAATTGGAGCATAACAATAATCTGTATTGAATAAGTGTACAATAGCCAACCTTGTGAAGTAATAGGTTGCTGCAATATATAATTACATGAGAGATTCGAATGCATAAGGATGCCATTCGAAATAGTAAAAAAGTAGGCTTATTAAATCTAGTCAAAACCCCCATAGGTGCATAAAGTAGTTTCCATATCCACTAAGATGCTCACGAATTGGAAAAGTCAAGTAGGCAAGATAATAAGGGATGGAAATAAAACTCATACATGCTTTTATTAGGAGAAAAGGATGGAGGATTATGTGGGCAAAAAAAAGTCAACTACACCTAGTCTAGCTTTTCCTTTTGCCTTAATTCTCAATAAAACAGGCAGCTTTACAGAAAAAGAAGATACGCACTTTGAAGGATCTAGAATAAAGCAGACATGCTAAATATGGTTTCCAGGAGGTTTCCCAAGCACTCCATGACTCAGTTTTAGCAAGTGTTGACTTCTATGACATGTAGAAGGCAACTAGCATAGAGTGGAATCTAGGAGACTAGATAAAAAGACAAAAATGATTTAATTAATGTCTAAGGTAGGTAACTATGGGTTGATTGTTCTAACACTTTTGGAATGGAAAATTTTTAAGTATTAACTTACAAGGACTAATTTCATGGGTAGGTTCCACTTTCGTGATTTGGGGTCTGGAAACTTTTAGAGTCTGTTTATGGCTTAAATAACTATTTTTGGGGTAAAACATTTGTGACCATAGAATAATTAACTTGATGTTATTCTAAACATTTATAAATTTCAAACAATGGAAAAATCACCTCAATCGAAGTTTAGATGAAAAATTTATGCCTCCCACAATTTTACATATCATATTAACCACCATGGTAATAAGTAGATGCCACATCATCGTCCATTACTTACACATGTTGAGTTATTCACATGTGTCATTTCAAGAATATAATAGAGAGTTCAAACCCCTAACATTAATTGGGGGTTGAATCATGCAAAAACCCCAATCCTAAACCTAGATGACGATCACACTAAGCCAAATAATGGACCACTATGAAAAGAAGGGACAACAACTGGGAGTGGGATATTGAAGCATATTAGAGAAAGTAAAAGGTCATGTAGCAACCATAGTGGCCACATAGTCCATGGTAATTCTATAGTGAGCACCCCATTTTCTATATTTGCATTACATTACTGAGAAGAGTAGAGTAGTGCATCGATCTCACCTTCTAGATAGGTTTTTTCCATATTAGATTTTTCTTGGATAGATATTGTGTTCAATGTGTGGATGATGTGTATTTTCTTTCTTCCATTTTAGTTGTCTATTCACTTCAATTTATTTTAACACTAAGTAACCCTGAATCTACAATATAATTATAACACTCCATAGTAAGAGATTATATATGATTAGAAGATCAGTTTTACTGAACTATTCTAGTGGAAGATCGACTATAGTTTACAAATTAATGGATGTCAAAATTTTCAAAAAATGGGAAATACCCAATATGAGAGTGATTACCCACATTGTCCATTATTTAAATAAACCAAAACGACATAGGGTAATTTTCTGTGTCAAAACATTTAAACCACATAAATCCATGTTTAAAGGGGGAATTCATTTTAGGGGATAATACCCTATGAATTAGGGTGAATGAATGGCACACCAAATGGAATATAACTAACTTAATTCCATAAATAATTAATTACTAAGTGTAACTACCTAGGGAAAGAGAATAAAATAATACATTCAATTAGATGGTCGTCCAATTACTTTCCACTATTCCACTATTTTCATTTGAACTATACATAATACAAGCAAAAGTGACTTTGCTCAAATCCATTTGGACATATACATGTAAATCATGATAAAAACATAAATGTACTATGGATTGATTCTAACTAATTATGAATAAATGAGTTCAAACACAAATCATGTATTAAAATAAAAATCATGGAATTCTATGTAATAGGACTTGGGGGAGGGAAAGAAGATAGATATTTATAGTATATTAAGAATGAACAACAAATAAATATTGTAACTAATGATTTTCATTGACACCTTAATCACCCAAGTCAGGGTTCCTCCAAATTGGACTACTTATCTTCTTATGTTCTTCTTATACTTACTAAGTTTACTATGATTGAGAAATAATGTGATGTTTAGGACCAACTCAAAGCCAACAATTGATTTAGAACTAGAGGGGTCTAAAAGAGGGAAAACTATGCAAATATAATGACTACTCGTTTATGAATTATTCTATCATAAATTTTCTTACATGGGTCTCTTGGCCCCTCTCCTAAGAAACAACCCTTATTTATATCAAGGAAAGGTGATTAAGACAATTGGGAATATAGGTTAGGAGTTTTCACATGTACATGCCATGTGTCATCCTACCATGAGCATTTATTTAATGCACTTTTATTTTTATTTTTTCATTTTTTTGAAATGCAACTATGGTCTTCATTAAGGAAAGTTGTGGGTAACCTATGAAAGATGCAGGCAAGTAAATAAAGAAGAAAAAATAATTTTGGAAGAGGATTAGTGATAATAAAGGTACATATGTGACGAAATAAAACTATAACAAACTCCCAAATAAAACTATAACAAACTCCCCCCAATGAATAAGGTTAGAAGGGAAGGTAATGACAAAAATACATTATAATAGTATGGAAGTAGTAGACCAAGTGGTGTTTGGAAAACCAAGGATCAAAAGGGTGCATGCAAACAAAAACCAAAGTATCAGATTACTCTCTTCCTTGAGGTGGGCATACCAATTCTAAGGTGTAAAGAAGCATGACTGCCAAATTAAATACAATATGGATCCATGAAGTGTGTGTGTGTGTGAGGAAAATACGATCATGAAAATATACATCGTAGATCCATGTCAAAATAGTATTGTAGCAATGAAAAAATACACAATGGATCTATATCTCAATATATCTCAAGAGAACAATTAGAACTAAGTGAAGTACAAAATGATTTCCAAAACATACCAATTTCATATGAATTAGTGGTACAATATATGCAACTCGAGTAGTAGCAAACAAAGAAAATAACATGACCCAAGGTCTTTAATTCATACCACCAAATGTGGGAATCTTCACCATGAGAATAAATGATTTCAAGTTCAAGTACATGGAAGAAACCATTTGGTCACTAGTCATTGATGTATATCATTTCCAAACATGGTGTTATGCATTAATGATGGTAATGTGCACCAAGGTACATTGTACATTCTAGAAAGTGAAAATATATGTAATGACATTGAACACTTACATGATCTATAGAGAAGGGGTCATTGATGTCTACCCACTATCAATAGAAAGGGAACTTTCCACCGATGGCAACAATCCCTAAGGTACTATGCAAGTATCTGAATATCATTCCCATAATAAATGAGTTAGAGTTGATAGGAAGAGTTTCATTGGAAGGAGGGAATTAAGGAATCCCCATCAATTAACATGAGTAAACCATTGGTTTATAATGACAAACTAATTGCAATTTTGATAACATTGAAGGTTGACATGGACAATCAAGGAATCTAAGGAATTACCGATTCAAGTAAAAAAGTACTTTGAACATAAGCACAACAAAATGGTGTCTTGAGAAGCAACCAATACCAAAAGGGGCAATTAATATAACCAATAATGAAGGAGGAATTAAGGGAATCTCCATAATGACTAGAAGAGTAACCAATCAAAGGAGTATACAAACTCATAATCTTGGTACAAATCCTAAGGCGAATACTAAAACTCAATTGTAGAACATTGACCAACATAGGTTATTTGTTTAAAGGTGACATCTCTCTCTCTCATGAGACTAATAAGGCTCATGAGCTTATGAGACAACTCAACATGGGAAATAAAAAATTAATCAGGTGCTCACTAAGGCGGGCCATCATACAAAGGTTGTACCACATAAATTGTGGAAAATGGAAAAAATATTATAGATTACATTCCACAACCTATTGAGGTTGATCCTAAGGTATACAAATTATAAGGTAAGGCCAAAGAATGTAAAAACAAGAACCTATTCCTATATGCCAGTGAAGAAAAAATTACCTCGAAATCTAAATAAATGTTGAAAATGTAATTTCCTATCTTCCATAATTATGCAAACTATTCAACAACACTCTTGAACGTTAATATGTGTAAAAAACAAAATTTATGAATAAAAATGAAGAGAAATGATATCCTAGTTTGTGAAATATGGAAAAAGGAATCTATAAATATAGAAAAACTTGTAATTGTCACCATTTTTAATTGCAAACTGACCTTTTGTGCAAATTAAATAATTTGACCTCGAAGTTCAACTATATATTTTAGGAGCATCGATCCTCTAATGTGAGCTCCACTAGTTCTAGGTACTTCTTAATCCCCCCGATATCTTTCATTTAAATGGTTTCAATTTTTCAAACTCTAAAAACTTTCTCTATTGGGATCCCCATAAATTCATCACAGGTGTGCTCACGTCTTTCATATTATTGATTCATGAGAAAATATGAAACCATGAGATTAAAATAGGAACCCTTGAGCTTAACATATCAAAATTGTACGTGCACATAGATGTCCTAAAGAAAAATCATGGGAAACCTTCAAAAGACTAAAAACTTAGAAATTATGAAAAGTCATTAATCTTAAAATTGTTTATTGACTATGTAGGTACATTCGTAGTGACATAGAGAGAGAGAAAGGGAGAGAGAGAGAGGAGGATCACCACCCTCATGATTAGATGAAATAGAGGAAGAATAAATATCATGCCCATCCCTCCTCATATCTAGAAGGATGGATGCACTGATGATATGACACATAAAAGTCATTATATCATGTTGAATAATCCTCTAGATCTCTATGAGATTACGGTATCACATGATCTCTCGAACATGTATAGGGTGGACTCCCTACTAATCCAAAAATGACATATATAGTCAATCTTCCAACCCCTTGCGGGATCTAGCATCTTTCCTGTGTTGCATGCCAAGTCTCTTCAACTAAGGCGATACCTCAGGCTCAACCATCTCCTCTTCTAGTACAAGGGGATGAAACTATCTACATAAGTGGCAATATATGCAAAATATATAGTATACAACAATAGCTAGACAATTTCATTAAGCAATTTAATAAAACAATTTAAAGAAAGTGTTATAATAAATTACATTTGCATTAAGGAAAATAATAAAATGTAACTGGATTAATTAAAACATAATGCTAATATTACCTTTGCTATTTTGTGTGTCCTCCAGGGTGAAAATGATGTTTAAACATGCTCACCAATTGAGCCATGTATATGGACATGACACGAGACCCAATGTGTGATCTTCCTCGCTAGCAAGTAATTGTAGTGTCTCTGAGATGATCTTAACTGGGAAATTTTGATGGCCCCACTTATCATGTTTCACCACATGAATACGCACCTCAATCATCGACCTAGGAGGGTGGTAGTCAAATGAAAACCTAGTGATCGAAAACCTCTCAACAATAAACAAAAAAAATCTAAATCAAAAGGGAAGTTGATCCTCCCTTGAAATTGTGCAGGAAATCAATCAAGAGAAAAAAAAGACGCCAAACAAAATGAAGACCACCTAATGCATCTAGAGCTCTACAGTATAGAATCTACATAATATAATAGGGGGAAACTATTGCACTAGACATAAATTATGAAGTGGGTAACTATCGTCATCAGAAGTGGGAGGAACCTAACCTTCTCTACATCAAAATAACCTATCTGTAGTTGTCCACCAGAAACCTAAAAATAAGCAAGGTCAATGATCTAGTTGTTGATATATCTCTGAGAGTAAGTGATTTGAATCTCAGTTGCAATGTCAAGAGGGACATCAAGGAAACGGGGAAAATACTCCCCTCTCATATATAGCATGATGATGAAGTAGATTTTTTTATCTATGGGATGGAACCATAGATCAACACCAAATAAAAAATATTATATACATTGATCCCAACAAAGTATCAACTACATCATCAACGTTGAGTTTCCATTTAGGGATGTAGCCTCCTCATAGAACTTGAGGAGCCAAACATTCCTTAATAGGGATCAGTCTATGGTGCTATTATCAGGAATATTGCACCTTCTACGGATAAGAGCTGTTCCTCTGGTCTGAATGGTTCATATCCACAACAAATGAGTGAATGACAAAGGATGAATACCTTGTCTGAATGTCGTAGACACCTGGAATACTACTTTGATTGTGAACCTGTGTACCTGCAATCATATCAAACATACAAGCACATCAAAGATACCAGAAAATCATCTACTTATCCATGTTAGTGACTAAGGAATATAGCAACATGTACATGTGAAATCAAAACAACAGTAATGTGGGACGGAAATCAGCTTTTCATTAAGAATGTATGGCGAAGCTTACAACCATTGCCTTAGTGTCAACAAGCCCCTTCACAAGACAAACGCTTCATCCCCATAAGCTCCAACTTTTCTCTCTATGCTCTCCAATGATTTGGACTAGGTAGTCAATCCAACAGCATAACAATACCTCTATAGTTCTCCCCCTCAACTATGGATATGAGCTTGTATTTATAAGGCTCAATGGATAGGAATAGTTGAGAGAATTGTGGGTGAGGTGGCTCCAAGATCCTACCATGGGGGATCTCAAGCTCAAACTAACCCATAATGATAGGGATAAGGGAGGACACGAGGCTCAAGATCTAGAAGCCTCGAGAAACTTCTCTTTTTCCCATTTTACCCAGGGTACCACTTTTCTTCCCTTATGACAGAGCGGTTTAGATGAGAATTGATTTTAAACCAAAGACCATAGGTGGTGGCACCGCTTATCTAAAACATGATACAGGTGGCGCTGAACAAGGTACTACTCATCAGCCATAGGGCAAGCGCAGTGCTAGGTTTTTTCAAGTAGATATGACAAACAGAGCAAGTTTCCACTCTCAGTGTTGGGATTAAGGGAAAACATGGAAGTTAAGGGTCTTATTACATGATGTTGACAGGATTTAGATATAACAGGTGCAATCAGGAGAGAGTACAAATGTATCTCCCTATCTTTGGACTCCCATTTTTGTACCAAATTGCAGAGGTCCACCCCCACATGCTGTTCCAATTATAGCTCTCGGTGCTGACTTTGATATTTTCTTTCTAAAAATACATGAATTTAATGAGCGGTGCATAAACATAACAATAAATCAATGTAATTAGTGTTTTTTTTTTATATAACACAAAGTGTAGATGGTTTTTCCACACAATAAAGCACAATGCATGGTTCTCTTTGTATATACAAAACACTAGATATGGTGCACTAGAATAAAATAAATCCACCATTTTAGAGGATAAGTTCCAAGTGCGGACACAAGTGGACCTCCCTAGTTTGGATGAATCGAATCTAGAACAAAAATGGACAATATATGCACACCTTCACCTATATCAATCAAACATTGACGAGGGATGAAGTAGAGAAGATTCACCTTTGACATTGATTTCATCCTTGCTACCCTTGCACCGCTATAATCTAACTTCATGTATGAAAGAACCTGTGACAGATCCAACACAAACAAATAGCAAGTGGATTGATCTTGAAATAATTTAATTGATCTGAGCAAATGACTAAGGAGATAGGCTATAAATGACAATGACAATAAATTTATGGGAAGGAAATGCATCATGTTATTAAAGATAGAGGAAATAAGTACATCCATAATCCTTAGTGTCGTTTCTCCTTCAGATAGGTTCCTCCTACTCCAACAAGTCACAATTGTCTTGAAAGGAAGCACATTAAGAGTCTAACACTATGGGAAAATTTCTCCAACATCTACCTTCTCTCCATTCCTCCTTTCTCACCCAAGACCCAAGGTTTGATTTATAGGACAATGTGGATAAGGGGAAGGTGAGAAGATTAAGCAAAGTGGATGAGATATGATCCCAACAGTTGTGGAGCTCTAGCCATATCTTGGGAAATAGGAAAGAAAGGATATCCAATGAGATTCAGTTATGGAAGCTTCTTGAAAACCTAATTTTCTTCCCGTACAAAGGGTGGTGCGACTTGTTAGTGGAGTAAGGTGCACCAAAATGGGTAGATGTTGTCTGTTGTATAGACAAACTAGGACAAAGGTGCATGTTGGTAGTGAGTCAAAGCACGTCTAGTAGGATTCAACACATGTTGTTGAACAAGAAATACATGTCTATGGTTCAAATAGGCTAGTTTGAAGGGAAAGGAAAACATGGACCATCCACTATGATAATGTGTTCAGGGATTGCAGAAAAATGATGTCATAAGGTTGGCAATGTTGACGAAAATTCATGTAACAACAAAATACAAAGCTATAGGAATATGATAGGTGATGTAATTTGATGTGATTGTAGGAGAGAGGAACCATCGGTTGAAGAAATGATAACAACAATCAAGGAATTTGCAATACAAGTCCTGAAAATCTGAACTAGATATCTCAATGACTCACAGTATGGATGTCAACCGATACACTACATATCCATGCAAGTACTGGAGGTGGATATGGACACTAAAAATAAAATCATGGATCCATATAATCAATGCAAAATGGAAATTGTAGGAACAATACCATACATAGTGGATATATGAGCTAAACATAACATATCTATTGATCAATATAATTGGATCTATGTGACACAACACCCACATGATGTACATATGGGGAGTGACTCAAACAATCTCCATCACAAACTGGGTAAGATATGTAATGAGAAATAAGCCATGGTATTCAAACCAAAATTGAAACTGATACAATCCCAACCATGAGAATAAAGGAGTTGAAGTCGAACATGGTAGGAACCACTTGATTACGGCCAATAAGTGATGCAAACCGTTAACAAGTCAGAGGGAAATAACCAGTGATGCAAATGATTCCCAAGGTATCAGAATACATTTCGATGAATTTGAATAGATGAGTTGAAGTTGAGCATTCATAAAATCATCTGACCAGATGTCAATGATGTAAACCTACTATCGAAAGTGAGAAGACATGCCATTAATGCATGCAAGATCCAAGGTATTAGATAGTTTATAAATCTAATCCCTGGATAATGTGTTGATGTCGATAGGTACAGACTCATCAAAGGAGGTCCATGATGTGTCCCACATCATCGACATGAAATCGATACATGATGATTATTTTGGATGGTAAACCAGATGAGCGTGGAATGACATAGGGTGTATAGATGAATGATGTTGGGAGATTTATTAAGGGATAAATGACATGACAGAGGGATTGGCGATTATAAATTTTAACTCAAATGTAAGACTCCCCTTGAAAACCTTAAAACACAACAAAGGACTTGGAAGCATTGACACATGGGGACAGAGGTCAAAACATAACACAACACAATCAAGGCATCCTTGGGATGACCCAAAGGAGTAAAGAGACTCATGGAATTGACATGAATCAAAGAAAATTTGATTACCCAAGTGTTTGGGTGAGATTTAAATGAGTTCCATGTTCAAGGGTGATAATGAGCTCCCACAAATACAGATCCAAACACATTTCCCTTTCCTTGTTCCCCATTATCATTGATGAGTAGCTCTATGCTTATTAATGAGCTTGAGGAGGATAACATATGCCTGGTATAACTTGTCCTTTGGATGAGTCCATTATAACATGTTTTACGAACCTGAGAAAGGAGAGGTTTAGTACCAAAAGGGTCATCAATGTTTGATTTTACAAGTCCACAGAAGGTAAACTCAACAGTTTTTTTCATATTTAGAGAGTGTAAAAAAACTAAAGAAGACTCTAGGGTGAAAATTTACATAGGTTTAGTCCCCAAGGCCCTAAAAAGTATAAAATAAGACCTAGGATAACTCTCTTAGTCAATGTATGACTAAAGTATTCCTTTTTCATAATTAGTCTGCCAAGTCTGAAAAAGGGGTAAACTATCACCAGACAGATGCTCCTAAGGAAACAAGCATAAGATTAAAATGTTTACAGAGTGTGAAGGAAATCAATATCACTCTTGTTGTTCCATTGATTTACGAGTATGGGGAAACAAAAAATAAAATTGATACTATTTTACTAAGGGGTTAACGAGCACAAGAATAGCATAAAAAGTTCTTGGAATTTTTTTTTCATGTTTGAATCAAATCCCGAAAAAGGAAAAAGTAAGCTCAAAACCTCTTACTTTGTTAACGAGCTCAAATAAAGGTTTAAATAATGCTTGAAGTGTCTTCTTAATTGTTTAATGAGCTTGAAGCAGAGAATGAACTATGCTTAAGATGTTGTTTCATGGTTTAGAGAGCTTGAAACTAGAAAGAAAGTATGCTTGACATGATGCCCATTTATGAGTATTTTCCCAACATGATGTCCAAATCTTAGTACTTCCCCTAGTATAATTGTGTTGGTTTTTCCAACTATACTGAGGTGGGGGGGGTGATTCCGTATTGCCTTTCATTTCACTTTATTAAAAAAAATTAGTATTTAATTACAAAGTAAGCAGTGGATCAGACAAGTAAACACATAATTTTATCATGGAAAGATCAGAGAGAAAACCACAAAATCAAATTCATTAATAAGATGAATTTTACAAAACTGTTTTTGTAAGAAACAACTTGCAGGAGACACCAATCCCCAAGTTTCTTAGCTCCAACCGAAGGATGCACCAACACCCTGTTTTATGCATGCTCCAACAAACCATAATGCATCAACACCTTATTTACTAGCTACTACTAGAAGGAGGCTACAACTCCCTGTAGGTTTATAGCCTGCCTTAGCACCACCCTTCCACCCTAATTTGACTTCATCAGATTTCCAGATCTTATGTCAATAGTTCTTCTTCACTTCCTTGGTCTCTATATTTTTTTGCTACTTCATTGANAAGTTCCTGAAGAAGAAGAATAAGTAACATCGAGGACGATGTTACATTTTAAGGGGGTGTGTATGTCACATACCCCAATTTTGTGAAATTATGTAATTGTTTTTTTTTTTTTTTTGGGACATTATGTTAAACTTAATCCTAAGTAAGGATTGATGACTCAGCAGAGTCAACAGTTATGGAGTGTAATTGAAAATATTTTATTAATAATAAATATATTATGGAGACAACAGCATGGGAGAGCTGTTAAAAGAGGTTACTGGTCAAACTGGATATTGGAACTAGGTGGAGAGGCAAAGGACAAGTGGCAGCATCCTCAAGCACTTCCTAAGTTGCAGGTGGCAACTTCCCTATATTTGGGGTCATGATTCCCCAAGAAAGTGGAATGTGGGCAGGTGGCTCATTAAATGACAGTTATCCCAATTAAGACCTAGGCAATCTTTAAAAGTACTCAATGAAGAGAGCTCAGGCTGCTCAGTTTTTACTCCAGGAAGAATTTCATTCAGCTGAATAGGATTCAGGAGTTTTCATTTGAGGAAAAAGGGAAAATAGAAGGAAGTGATTGTGAGTGAATGTTTGCAGGAACTTGAAGCTGAGTACAGCTAGTTGAGCTGTGGAAACTGTCTCAAAGATTCTGAGTTAATATAGAGCTGAAGGACTGTATATGTCTTGCTGCACCTAGTTCCAATCCAGGGAGACCAGATCAAGCTCGGGGGTCCTGAGAAGTCGCTGTTTGAGCGCTCTCCAGGAATTGGTAGGGAGGAACGGCCTCCCATTGCTGTTGTTGTCCACAGCAGTTTAACAGGTTTTTCATTTATATCTCTATATCCTACTGTGCATAAATAGATAAACAGTATGATTGTTTAAGTATCTGAAAGGAATTGTTAGTACTTTGAACTGTTAGTGTAAAAACTTGTTAGCATTACCATGTTTTTCCACACCTGATATCATCAGGTAGTACTCTAGCATGGTATCTCAAGCTTAGAAGAAATCTCCTAAACTGAGTTCCCTAGTTTATTTTACTTTTATTATAAATGTTTTACTGTGTATTTATCTTTTATTTAAGCTATCTCTTTGCAGTTTTATTTAAGCTATCTCTTTGCAGTTTTTGTTTAAATCTGAATTGTATTCTGTTCTCTGGAAAAGAATTAACAGTGCATGAAAAGAAAGACTAAGTATACTTGAAATCTAAGTTACATTCATTTCTTTTCTGTGTAAAGTAAATGCATTACAGATTAAAGAATTAGATATTATCAGTAGGGATTAGTAGTTTTATATTATAATAAAAGAAACCAGAATTTCTGCATATCAGTATTGTTATCAGAACTACAACATACTTTATGAGTTGTCTTTTAAAAGAATAGACCTTATTTTTTTTATGTAGAAGTGCTTTTATTGTAATTATTAAGAGTTTACTAAAATATTAAACAAAAATGAAAGAGACCTTAAATTCAAAGATCAGTAATAACACATTATATTAATAATACTCCTATTTATATCTTTGAAATAATAATAATTTCTAAGTAACTATGTTTCTAGGATTTAGAAATAAACATGATGGTTTATATATATGTAATAAATATGTAGATAATTATTTATAAATAAATAGTTAATATAATATCATACAGAAAAGAGACAGTATATAAATATGTTCTAGATTCTAGAATAGGATTTAGATAAATAAAGCTATTTACGAACTTATTATATAAACAAGATTATTATGATAGAAAGTTTACAATCATATTAATTATTTATAAATTGCAACAGAAACTCCTAACTGTAGATTTAGGATTTAAAAACTTTACTTAAGTTAAATTATATAACTATAGTAAAGGAATCATAAAAGCTGGACAATATAACCTTGTTTTTATTTCATTCTGTATAATACTTATATATATAAAGCACAAGATAAATAAACAAATAAAGACATAGTTAAATATAAATATATATATAAAATATAAATTAGAATGTAAAGTACAGAATGCTCCATCATGGAGTTGGAGCGTTATTAAAAACTAAACATAAATAAATTTTAAATAAACCATTTAAAATACTCACAGTTAAGTTAATAAAAGAATAATCATTACGTATTCTTTTCGAGAAATATACATTACAGCAAGGGAGAAAAACCAGATGCACTTGTTATTTTAAACACTTGGAAATTAATTAAAAAACATTTAATAACCGTCACTGTAAACGCAAGGCCAAAGGCCTATAAAGATAACCATAACGAACTGTAAAAATCAAGGCTCGAAGCCTGTCTGTAACATTTCACATTTAAATAACAAAAGACTTAAAGCCTGTAACCCTGTCTTAAAAACCAAAACATGCAAGTAAATAACAGTTTACATCCACGGCCGTAGCCGGTTAAGCTCTTAAAGAGCTAGGGTTTAACCCGAAATCAAAGCACTACAACTATCAACCCTCGCCATACCATTTTACAAGTAACCCTTTAAATACAGTCTCGGCCTAGAGCCGTAACCCTCTTATCACAGGGATAAACCCTAGTGAAGCAGGGAAGAATTCTACAGCTAAGCGAAGAGCAGAGAAACCAAGATTATGCACCATGTCAACAAACAGCATGGAGACGGACATCGAAGGTCCGGGCTTACCAGGAAGCGCCGAGCCATGTCTTCTGTGCGCAGCAGCTACGATCTTGAAGGGTAAGTCTGCCATCGAAGGACAGATAGTATTGGAAGGCAAACCTGCCAACAACAAAAAGATTTCAGTTAATAACCCTAACAGTTACATAACAACAACATTTAAAATAAAATGCACATTGTAATTCGTAATCGCTTACCTGCAAGGATTCCAGCAGTAAGCAGACTGGAACGAGGGTGCTGGAACCCTTTCCTCACCAGGAGAATCGAACAGCCCTCGACCGAGTCCACAAAATAACAACACAGTACAGCCACGAAGGGCAATGTAACACAGCCCACGAAAGAGCTACACAGTACAGCCACGAAGGGCAATGTAATAACATCCCACAAGGGAGAAATACAACGCAGCCGCGAAGGAGCAGTATAATACAGCCCACAAGGGAGCAATACAACGCAGCCACGAAGGAGAATGCAATACAGCCACAAGGGAGAATTACAACACAGCCCACGAAGGAGTAACCCAACACAGCCCACGCAGGAGCACAACGAAGGCGGTTACACACCAGGCTATCTCCAAGCAAATCGACCAGCAAATAAAAACTACTAGGGTTTGGCAGTGCAAGACTCAAAGCCCGCAGGCGAGAAGAACTGAATCGTTTTGGGAGGCAAGTCAACTTATATGGCCCAATGCATGGCGAGGAGACAGCCACGTTATACCATAATNACTCAAAGCCCGCAGGCGAGAAGAACTGAATCGTTTTGGGAGGCAAGTCAACTTATATGGCCCAATGCATGGCGAGGAGACAGCCACGTTATCCCATAATTTTTTGCCAATAAGTGGGTCGATCCCTAATGTTACGTATCCTTGTGTTTTGCCAACAAAATCATTTCGGGAATGTTCCATATCATCGCCGTTGCCAACATAATCATAATGTTGAAGGCGTTATATCATTACCCTTCGACCTTGACCTGCATAAGGTCAAACATCCTAATGTTAATGATCTTGTATGAAAACAAGTATTACATTGAAATATGTATAAACCATACCATATGTTATGTTAACCATCGTGTAATATATTATTACTTTCAACGAAGCATTCTAACCTTGGATTAATGGCTTTGTAAAGTTAAAGCCAATATTATTGATCCTCATAATAAAACTATGAACTACAAAGATGATTTGTTTTTGTTAAGTTTAGTTCAGTAATTGATGTGTAGAAGTTGCTTTGGGGGAACCTCACTTGAGGCTAGTTCATTCGATTATAGTATAATCAATGAACTTAAATTACAAGTCTAATGAAATCTAATGGTAGAATTATAGTCGCATAAATTAAACAGCATATACCTTGCGACCAATTACCATAACGTAATAACGTTAACAAGGAGTCTAACCCATGATTTTACTTGTCAAGTGTTATTATTTATGAGTTATTTTCTCAAGGAATGACCATGTGCAACATGGGAAATAGTTCTTTATCATGAATTATATCTTTATAAATGTCTATGACCATAATTATTCAAAGAACTCTGTTTATTTACATGAATTGAATTGGTGATAATAACCATTCAAAAAGGGGCGACAATTAAAATTGTAGTAGCCTCTTGTCAACCTTTAAAATTCGCTAATGAACTTTACTCTTATAGCTGTTACTAGTACTAGTAATTTCAATAATTTTATAGGCAGTATTGGAAAATAAAATATATGTAAACTGCTATCCTTATCTCTGAAATGTCCTTTCAACTGAAGAGTTCATAGATATATCGGGAAATGACAATTCTTATCTTTAGTGTCTTTAAACCTTTCTCATCATATTTTGCTTTATGTCAAAAATGAAATAAAAGAGGCTATACCTGTAGAAGCTGAATAGTCCGTTTAACATGCATTTAGTTCTCTACTGAAAGCACTTGAAACAGCATATGATTTATTTTACTCTAGAATGATCTGTTAGCAGCAATCCCAAAAAATTTACCTGTCAATCTGTAAGATAAAGGAAAACTGTGTGCGTTAGCTTTATAGCTAANTGACAATTCTTATCTTTAGTGTCTTTAAACCTTTCTCATCATATTTTGCTTTATGTCAAAAATGAAATAAAAGAGGCTATACCTGTAGAAGCTGAATAGTCCTTTTAACATGCATTTAGTTCTCTACTGAAAGCACTTGAAACAACATATTATTTATTTTACTCTAGAATGATCTGTTAGCAGCAATCCCAAAAAATTTACCTGTTAATCTGTAAGATAAAGGAAAACTGTGTGCGTTAGCTTTACAGCTAAGTAAGCCCAGTCTAACGAAGTTTATCCACTTGCTGTTGCAAACAAAGAACAATCAGAAAACTGAAGAAAGAAAAACTCAACTAACATTCCAACCAAGTAATGATCTTACAGTTACAAAATAAATAGCAATAACTAAACAGTAATTAACGATTGTGTTAACATACAATTATGCTATTTAAAAATTTTTAAATTTCCTGAAAAATTTGGGGTTTTGACATTCTTCCTCTTGAAATTCTGGTTATAAATACTTATTAGCATGTCTTCTCATTGAACCATTGTGTCTCTTCATCATCGTGTCCATTCTTCAAAAAAATTTCATCAAACACATCTCTTCATTCTAGAAACTCGTGTCTTTTCACAATTATGACCTTTCAATAATTATTTTTCTCTATTTAATTACTTCTCTATTCACTGAAAATTACTTCTTTGTTCTCTATTCACTTAAAATTTCTTTTGATTTATTATATCTCTGTTTATTTATAGGTTAATAACTAACATACTCTTGTATATTATTTTTAATCATGTTTAATAATAAACATTTTGTTTATGTTAGTTAACTTTAATTATTCATGCAGCTTCTCCATGAAATACCTTTCTGCAAGAATATTAATTATTCCTTTAGCTTATCCTTGTAATACTTTTCTGCAAGAATATTAATTATTACTGTAGCTTATCCATGTAATACTTTTCTGCAAGCAAAATATTTTTTTCTCAATTTGGCAGGTTTATATCTCACACAGGTGATCACCAGATGGAAAAATGAAACCATGGCTAGATGGAAAAGTTTCCAAAGAATAGATTCATACAATTGGATGAATCTATTTGCACAAGGATAGCCTCTGGCGTGCATTTCCAAATATCCTCACAAACTTCTTGTGTTTTATATTTAGACAAAAACATATTTTTTCTCAACTTGGTAGGATTATATTTCGCACGTGTGATCACCAAAGAGAAACATTAGACCAAGGATGGATGGAAATATCACCAAAGAATAGAATCATACCTTTTAATAAATTTATTGGCACAAGGAAAGCATTTGGCGGGCATTTGCAAATGGCCTTTTGTAATCTGGTTTTAACACTGACAATTTTATCAAAGCTTAGGTTTACTAAGGTGATTTTTTATTTTACCAATATTGGAAATATGAAGCATATAAATCATGGGGGGCAACATTATTATTCCATCTATTCCAATTTCATCCTATGAAACCTCACCCTCTCTTCTTGGAAAGAATTTTACTGGAATAATGCAAATCATGCCAGATGGCACTTCTGGCAGACTAATAACTTCACTTTCAGAGATTATTTGGACAAACAAATCATATGTATAGGTTCACAAGTCAACATTCTATATTCCTATACACTTGGAATAATTTAATCCATCAAACATAGAAAATGGCGTGCATTTTACAGAGGCCGCTTAAGTAGTTTTACTAGCAGATTTTACACTTAGTCAAATTGTGCCATCTCCAAGGTGGATTTTTTATTTAAAAAAAAAGAACCAATAATACCAGACGATGTAAGACATCTCACTGAGCACAAAAAAAATTGGTTTCAGCTTTAGACTCATCATCATTTGACCTAGGTGGGCATTTTTACTGAAAATTGAAAAATAACTCGAAACTCCATTTTGGAAGACCTATAATTTTGTCTTCAAGCAATCTTTAGAGAAATTGAGACCATGTTATGATAAAAAATTCAACAATATATATCTTGACACTCTCATATAATTTTTATCATTAACCTATGAGATATGGTGGGCATTTTCCTGAGGAAACTTAGACTAGTTTTCCAATACTTCGTCAATTTGAGAGTTTCACAAAATTGCCATGCTTCTACATAATGATGTTAGATTGTAACAATGAATTCATGATAGCACTATAAAATCATCAAATTTCTTGCAACCTCATCACACATGCGACATCATTATACATGCCATGTCAACACTTCTTTTGTTATTCCTTTGTTTACTCTTTTATCCTTCACTTAGTTTTCCTGCCATCATGTCCTTTGTTAATCCATTTTCATTAATGAACTACATTGACATCAATGAAAATCACACTCAAGTTTACCCCCCTTTGGCATTAATGGAAACAACTCTGCAAATCCCCCCCCTTTGACATTAATGACAAACAATCTCAAGAACTCCCCATGACACCATTTCTCCCCCTGTCAACTATATCCTTCTTTTTGTGACATGGTACAATCTGCAATATACCTTAAGGATGAGGGATAACCCCCATCTTCATCCTGAGATTGGAAAATGACTCTCTAGGTAGTGGTTTAGTAAAAATGTCTGCAAATTGTTCTTTTGTATCAATATACTCTAGTTGGACAACCTTTTTTGACACTTGATCTCTTAGAAAATGATATTTTATTGGTATGTGCTTGTCTTGGAGTGCATGACAAGATTTTTTGATATGTTTATGGCAATATTATTGTCACAGTTTATCACTATTGGATGCTCATAATTAACAAGTAAGTCTTCTATCATCTTCTTCATCCAAATGACTTGAGTACAACATGATGCAACGACCATATATTCAACTTCTGTTGTAGATAGTGTAGTGGCAGGTTGTTTCTTGATTAACCATGATACAAAACAACACCCCAATAAGAATGCAACTCCACTAGTACGTTTTGGGTCATCAAAAATTCCCGCCCAATCTGCATCAGTGAACTATCTTCAAGTGAAGTCTTGACCTTTCGGATACCATAAACCATACTCCATAGTACCTTTCAAATATCTGAAAATTATTTATACTGCTGTCAAATGTGTTTCTTTGGGAGCTGATTGGAATCTAGCAACCAATCCTACATCTTTCATCACATCCAATCTTGTAGCTTTCACATATAGAAGGCTACCTATCATAGATCTATACATGGTATGATCCACTTCCAAAGACTCATCATCCTTGTTTAACTTACAACCATTGATTATAGGGGTACTAACAAGATTGGAGTCTTCCATCTTAAACTTCTTAAGCATGTCTTTAATGTACTTGGTTTGAGAATGAAGATCCCTTTGTCTGATTGAGAAACTTGTAATCCCAAGAAAAGATTGACATTTAAAACTCCTTCTTCATTTCAGAATAAAAGATTAAACTTAGCATTTGTAGATTTCTTCCAAATATGATATTATCCAAATAAACAACAACAATGATCATATTCTTATATTCAAACTTTACGTAGAGATTACTTCAAGTGGCCCCTCTTTTATATCCTTGTTGCTTCAAATAGATATCATGCCTTGAAAACCATGCCCTTGGAGCTTGTTTGAGACCATAGAGTGTATTTTTCAGTTTACAAACACAGTCTCTATTTTCTGATAAAAGGAAACCTTCAGTTTCTTCAATATAAACTTCTTCTTCTATATTCCCATTCAAAAATGCAGATTTGACATCCATTTGATATACCTTGAAGCTTCTATATCATGAAAGTGCTAAAAACATTATGATTTCTTCAAGTCTTTCTACAGGGGAAAACGTTTCTTCAAAGTCAGTACCTTCCACTTGAGCATATCCCTTACACACTAGTCTTGCTTTGTTTATTATCATTTGACTGTCTCCATTGAACTTGTTTTTGAATATCCATATGGTCCCTACAACATTTTTGTCTTTAGGTCTTGGGACAAGTGTCCAAGTTTGGTTATTCTCAATTTGATACAATTCTTCATTCATGGATTTGATCCAATCATCATCTTTGCTGGATTCTGCAAAGTTCTTAGGTTCCACCACTGAAAGTAAGGCTTGTTCAATAAACATTAATTTCCTTCTTGTACTAACTCCAACATTTTTGTCACCTATGGTTTGTGTTTCAGGATGATTATTTTGTATCCGTCTAGATGGAGCTCTTGTATTAGGTCTTGGAGAGTCTTCATCTTCATTTTCTTGTGATTCTTCTCTTTCCTATTCTTCTTCTTCTTCTTCTTCTTCTTCATGAACACCTTCATTCTTTTGCAACACTTCCTTTTATTCTTCATCATTTCTTACACCATCATCTTGGCATCTTCTTCTTGGTTTCATGTCATTTACTCTTACTTATTCACTTTCTATGATTTTGTGTAGCCTTTGATTGTAACATTTATATGCTTTCTTGGTGGATGAATAACCTAGAAATATTCCCTCATCAGTTCTAGAATCACACTTACAAAGATCATACTTATTTCTCTTTATGTAGTACTTGCTACCAAACACTCTGAAATATTTGACTAAGGCAGGTCTTCCATACCATAGTTCGTAAGGAGTCCTGTCATTATTTACTCTAAGTTGTCCTTTGTTAAGTATATAAACAATTGTATATACTACTTCCCTCCAATACACATTTGAAAGTTTTGCTTCATTAAGCATAGTTCTGGTAGCTTCTTGGACTGCCCTATTTTTTCTTTCCACAACGCCATTTTGCCGAGGAGTCTTTGGAGTAGAAATTGCCTTTTAACCCCATGAGTTTCACAAAACTTATTGAATTGGTTTGAAGTGAACCCTCCTCCATTATTTTACCTTTTTGATTTTGATATTTGTCTCATTCTCAACCATTGCTTTAAAAATATTAAACTTCTCAAAAGACTATGATTTGATAAAGGTTTCGAATGTAATTGATTTCAAATGTAAGGATGTTTAAATAGTTGGGTTGAGGGTTGGGAATAAATATAATTTTAATGAAATTTCTTTCATATACATATGTATGTTGAAATAGTTAGGTAGGAAAAATAGAAAATTGAACTTCAAACAAAATTTGTGCAAAGGGTATGTTGTAGTTTTGAATGCAATTTATGTAAAAATTGATTAGTATTAAGCATTATAGCGATAGAGTATTTATTGTATGAAGATGCCATTATATATATAAACATATATCATTAGAGTTTTATGTATATAAATTTCACAAGGGTAATTATTGCAAAGTAAGTCCTTTGTCTTAATATTATGTTCTATTGTTTTGTTAATAGTATGTTTTATCATTTTGTTGAATTGACAAAGGAAATAAAGAATTTATTGCATAGAGAGAAGGATATAGGGTTTGCAGGGGGTTCAACTTCTGTATCAGGACGTTGTCAACATGGATGTCTCTGCTATCCCTGGTATTTTGTA
The DNA here is from genome assembly GCA_001517045.1 of Pseudotsuga menziesii. NCBI lineage: Eukaryota > Viridiplantae > Streptophyta > Pinopsida > Pinales > Pinaceae > Pseudotsuga > Pseudotsuga menziesii. Next base: position 941,389 of record LPNX010525813.1, on the reverse strand, counting down.
TTGAAGGTACTGTTTTGGCCAGTCTCCCTGGATTTCTGGGGATCCTTGATTCATGGGATGAAGGAAACTCGACGTCAATTTGGGATTTGGAGATTACACCTCATTACATATTTGAAAGTCGTCTCGATGACAGTCACCTTCCCTATCACCTTACTCACTGTATTTTCATCTTGAAAGGTAATATACTTTTAGCTTTTACTTCTTACCTTTACTGTTACCTTCTAGGGTTTAGGGTTGGTCTTGTTTTTCAGTCTCTGTACCATAGTTGGTTTCCCCACATGGAGTTCGCCCTTTGTTTTAGAGGGATTATTACTAACCATGTATAAAAATAAGTGGGAATGCACCTTTCTTGTATTTTCTGCCTCATAGCTCCCTGTCAGCTCTTGGTAGGTCAGGTTTCTAAGGTTCTCGGGTCTTTAGTTTGACTTTTACTGCTCTTTTTCAGGATTTGTGGTGTTCATGAGGCCTTCCTATCACTATTTGGGATGTGTAGTTTGTCCTAACTCTCATTTACAACTCTAACTGTTCCCTTCATCCTGTTTAAGGTTTTCCTTCTCACTGGTTCTTGTTTCGGTCATTGCAGGTTAAGTAGGTTTTCTCTACTATTTGCACGGGATTGTCGGTTCTCGGGGGCTTGCATGACACTGTATTGGTCTATGGTTTTTTATCCTTTCTCTCACTTCCATCTCTAGCGTTCCTGGAACCTTTTTTAGGGTTTGTTTTCTCTCACTGGTTCCTGTATCGGTCTCCACGGGTTTATTGGTTTACCTTTGACTCTGGTTTACCTGTGCCTCTTGTTTACCCATTTCCTTCTTTTTATGTCTCTCCCGCTTTCTTGACCATCCACCCGATGATCTTAGGACTGTCTCTGCTTGTTCCTCAACCCCATTCATGTCAATGACACCTGGGTATCCTATATCTTCAGGTGGAGGCACGCGTATGCTACTACCTCGAGCCAATACTACTTACCACTCCTGTAGGAAATCAAAAGCGGTGAAGGCTCTTGATTCTAAGCGTAGATATGTTCTTGGTTAGGATGTGATGATGAACAAAGTTGAAGCGCTCTATTGCAGAGCACTTATAGACTGTCTGGAATATTGTAATTTGAACAAAGATGGGTGGATTGAGTGGGAAAATATCCATAGAAAACCACCTATTGATTATGTTCCTACCATTAGTTTGCTGGAAAATAAATGGTTGGTCTTCGTCTTCCTTGAGGAAAAGGATGCTTCGCTCATCTTGAACACTCTATGGACCATCCATAAAGGATCACTGTTAGTGATTCACTGGCACTCCATCTTTGATCGTCTTCGAGAGAGGGTGGTAAAGCACTACCTTTGGGTTCTTTTTCCTGCCCTTTCCTTCTTGCTTTGGAATAAGGAATTCCTAACTGGTCTTGCTAACTCCCTTGGGCGGTTCGTTGCTATGGAGAAGGAGTTCCATTTTATATTTGATAAACACATGGCCAGGGTACTAGTTGAATTTGATATTTCAAAAGGTATACTTGTAGATATTGACATTGTATGTGATGAGAAGGTTATATGTCAAATATTGGACGATTTAAATGCACCCTTCAGATGTAATTTGTGTCATGATACTGGTCACCTTTGAAACTATTGCTCCTCCCTACTGCATGGGGGGCCTCTTCCCAACGTATTTGACTCAAGTAATGACTTGTAATGTCCTCTTCTGCTTAGGCATTGAGGATCGACCCACTAAACTATATGATTCCTGTAGGTTCAAGCGGGCACTGATATTCAGGGAATCCACTGTAGACTAATGCCATATAAAGAATATCTAGGGCATCATTGGGTAGAAGAGTGCCACCAGAGCCAAAGGCCACCTGTATGCATGACATCTGAGCATTATTTGATGATGCATGCACCCGATTGAGTCTCCATGCACCTGCATGCAAGTCAACTGCAAATTAGAAGTTAATGTGACCTAATTAGGTCAAAAGTTAGGTTATTTGCAGTTGAAAGTTATAAAAGAAAGATAAAGTGAATGGAGAAGGATACTTATGATTATTATTGATTTGGAACTTTTGAGTAGCAGCACAGCATGCGGCCATGACAGTTGGGGTTGAAGACGACGTCTTTAGTTAACGAGGTTTCAACAGTGAAATATTTGACCTTGTCTCCTTCAGGGTAGAACATCTAGTTCCACCATCAACTCTTCATCTTATTCATCCATATACAGTTATTCAACACCCATCAAAAGGTTGTTTGCAGGGACACATGTGCAGTCTCATAAGGGGTTTTAGCTGGAAAACCCCAAAAGAATTCATTGGGTCCCTAGATCTCCATTTATCTTCAAAATACTGGCACCATTCTGATCATCAAGATCGTCCTTCAGTACCAAGTGATTATCAACTTCTAGTTTGCTCACCCGGAGCAGTTCTCATCAGTTTTGTGTAATTGGGGGCGTGAGCAGCAAACTAGAAAACCAATTCGATATCCTGCTTAGAGTGGTCAGAAGTTATGCATGCTTCAAGAAATATCTCCGGCAAGGGGAGACCTTCATTTCTGCAAATTCTCACCTTCATCAGACAACTCCTTCACCAAAAATATCATCTTTAGCTTATTGAGGGGTTCGTGTTGCTGAGGCAACACCAAAGGAAAGGATCACTAGTTCTTCACCAGATCAGTTCTCGATGCATGCTTATTATCTATAGAGCATTATCAGTCAGAATTATCAGTGGTAAGTGTTGATATGTTACCATAAATTCTCTGCCCTAGTTAGCTATAAAATAGGGCCATTTTCTCGGCACTTTGCATGCAAGTTTATTTCAGTATTATTGTAAATCAAGAGGCTTAAGAAAACCATAGAATAGAAAACAGTGGAATATCCGCATCTGGGATATTACATAACCCTTCTCTCTCTCTCCTCCTGAAGACTCTCCCAAGATAGAAGACATCTTTGCTCTGTCGCCTGTAGGTATGTATGGCTCTTCGTCCCCTACTCTTTATGATGATCTTACAAAAGGTGAAATTTTGTTTATAGAAGATGTGGAAAATTTCTCCCGATTGTCTCTCCTTTCTAGCTCCGTGGACACTCATAAGGATTGTACCGCTCTAGAGAACTCCTCCTCACCACTGCAAAATCATGTTTTGTATCCTCAGCTCATAACCTCTCAGTATGTATCTGCTCCTTCCACTTCACCCTGCTTGTCGACCTCTGAGGCTCCACCTCCCTTCACTTTTGAGGAATTCCCCTCCTCATTAGTTTTGCACTTGAACCTCCTTCATCTAGTCCTAGAGAATCGTCCTCCTTTATGGATCCCTCACTTCTCAAATCTCTCTCCATTTTCTCGGACAATTTCCCCCTCTCTCTTTCCACTCTTTCTCTGGACTCCATTATATTTGAAAATGTTACCATTTGCAAGTATAGGAAATCCAAACTTCCTTCCAGTCCTTCGGGGGGATTAGGGACCACTAGTATTTATACCCCTCTTTCTGTCAGACTAAAGGCATCTACTAGAGCTCCATTGACTTACCACAATTTATCTTCTCCTAAGGCACTTAGAGAATTGTCACCTAATGGGCCTGCTTCCCCATGAAAATTCTCACCATGAACATCCGTGGTTTTGGGGGGCTTACCAAACAAAAATCCCTCCATTCTTTATTTTTGTCATTAAATCTTGATATGATCCTCATTTAGGAAACAATGTGTAACCACTATCATGCTCTTTGTTTTTTTTCCAAACTCAAACCTAGGTGGGAATTTTGTGCAATTGATTCATTAGGCCTCTCTAGGGGCCCGTTGACTGGATGGAACTCTCTACTTGTCTATTGTAAAGATTTTGTCTTGTACGCCAGTATTATGATCAAATATGGGTTCAAAGGCCTTAGCTTTGAGCTCTCTATCCTCAACTGCTATGGCCCATACACTAACAGGGTTTTTTTTTGGAACAATGTACTGGCTAGGGGCTTATTTGATCTACCTAATCTCCTACTTGATGGGGATCTAAATTTCATTCTATACGATGCTGAAATTTGAGGCAACAAAGATGATGTTGATATGATGTCTTCCTTCTTCTCTCAGTTACTGGCAAGTTCTGTTGATGTATTTGTAACTTCGGAATGTATTCATGTATGTATCTTATGTATTGTAACCTGATGTTTATTCCGGGATATATCTATAATGTAATTGAGTCATATTGTCATGCCCTGATGTTCCGATTGGGAGGATTAATTATGTAAACAAGTCATGTCAAGTCATAGTGGGTAACCCTCCGATTGTCTAAGGGTTAAAGTCCCCGCAGTTCCGGGGCACTAGGGTTATTAGACTCTCCTAGTAAAGGTCGGCCCTAGTAGGGTTTTAGTCATGTCGAGATTAGTATAAATAGAGAACTGGAGTCTCTATTTATCACACAAGTCATACACACTCAAGTGTAGCACATAGTTGAGGAAGATGAAGAAACTGGGGCTAGACAAGAAGAAGATTACTGCTCTTGGGAGATCACTTACTGTTTTGGGGATTTTACTGTTTTGGTGCTGATTCTATCTCTAAGGAAGTTGTGGGGTTTTCTCCTTTATGGTTTCCCTGAGGAAAAACACTGTGTTCATTGTCTCTTGTGTTTGATTGTTGTACTTGTTATTATCTCAGTTAAAGATCCTAATAATGCTAGCTTAATGTTGAAAAACTAACATGGTATCAGAGCTAACCTAAGAAGAATACACTGTGCAGCTGTGGGAACTAGGGATTCCTAGTTTGTGGAGCTTCCTCCACATATTTTCAGCAAAAGTAAGGTGGAATAACTCTCCTCCTTAGGGCGCATCTTTCTGTTGAAGCAGAATCCATTTATGAGGTTTTTCAGTTTTGGACATGTCACTACTGCCGGATATTAGGGATTTTCATAGAAGAGGAATTTTTCAGTGAGCCCAGGCTTGGATTGATCTTCTCCCCAAAATCGAAGTTAGGAACAAATTTCAGAGCATTTGGTTGGACAGAACTCCGGAAAAGCAAAACCCTAATTTGCTCCTGAACCGACTCTACAGGATTTCAACTTAAGTTTCAGATCCAACATCTTGAGCCTGGTAAGATCTAAAATCCTTTGTATTTCCATTTGAGGTTCTCAGATAAGATGTCTCATCATACAAAGCTTGATGAAAATCTTGAGGGAGCTGATAACTTCCGAGCCTGGAAGTATAGGATCTCCCTAGTCCTGGAAGAGAATGAATTAGACTCCTACATCCATGAGGAGTATCTAGTTCTAGAGGGAGATGAGGAAAAAGCCTTACATAAGAAGAAGATGGTTATGGCAAAGAGGATCACCTTATCGCACATGTGTCCTCTCTCAAGACACCTAAATCTATGTTTGATGCCCTAACCAAGTTGTTTGAAGGGAAGAACATAAACCGGAAAATGACTCTAAGGAATCAACTGAAGAATGTGAAGATTCAGAATGCAGAGACTATCCAGTCCTACTTCACAAGGGTTTCCCAGATCAAGGAATAGTTAGAAGCTGTTGATGAAGAAGTTTAAAATGCAGAGATTGTGATGACTACCTTGAATGGCCTCCCTAAGTCATGGGATTCTTTCATCCAAGGAATCTGTGCAAGAAAGAAGTTAGTCAAGTTCAATAGACTATGGGAAGAATGCTCTCAAGAAGAAGCTCAGATAGTAGCCCAAGAAGAGAATATGGGAAGTGAATATCAAGCCCTCACAGTTCACTCCAAGAAGGGAAAAAGAAATCCTCATTACTCCAAAGGTAAGAACTCTCATTCTAAGGATAACAATAGAAAGGATCTATCTAAAGTGACATGTTATACATGTGATGAAAAGGGAAACTATGCAAAAGACTGTCCTACGAACAGGGTTCACTCTCATAAAAGGAAGGGGAACAAAAGAATACATCATGCTCATGCTACAGAGGATGATGAACCATCCAGGAAGAGATCCATATATGAAGGTGAAGACTCTTCAAGTGAGGATGAATATGTTTTGATTTCCGCTCTCACAGACAACATTACTCATGGAAGTGATGATTGGCTTATAGATAGTGGGGCTTCCAAACATATGACTGGATTCAAGGAATCCTTTGTAAGACTATCAGAACATGACTCACCTCACAAGTTGAAGCTAGGAGATGACTACCAATATCCAATAAAAGGTAGTGGGGAATATTCATATAAACTAGACTCTGGTAAGTCTCTAACAATGAAAGAAGTATTGTTTGTACCAGGACTCCAGAAGAACCTTCTCTCCATATCAGCATTGGATGCAAAAGGAATGCGTGTGTCATTTATAGATGGTCAAGTCATTATGTGGCCTAGAGGAAAGACTATAGATGATGTAATAGTAATTGGAGAACAAGAAGGAGGATTGTACAAATTAAAGGGGCATCCAGAATAAGCAATGGTCCATGATATAGTAGAGCCAAGTGAACTTTGGCATAGAATACTTGCACATGTGCATTATAGAGCACTACCTGTTGCAAGCAAAGCTGTTGAAGGTCTTCCAGAAATCCAAGCAAAACATGACGGGGTATGCAAAGGATGTGCGAAGGGAAAGAACACAAAGAAGAAATTTCCCAGCAGGGAAAGCAAAGCCAAAGGGATACTAGAAATCATCCACTCCGATGTATGTGGTCCGATGTCATAAAACTCACTAAGCGGGTATGCATACTATGTTTCTTTTATTGATGATTTTTCTAGGAAAACATGGGTTTACTTCATGAAGAACAAAGACAAAGTATTCAGCAAGTTCAAGGAATTGAAAGCCTTGATCGAGAACCATATTGAAAAGAAGATCAAAACTTTTCGATTAGACAATGGTGGAGAATTCACTTCAAATGCATTCAAGAGGATGTGCAAAGACTCAGGGATTAAGATGGAGTTGTCCACTCCTTATAATCCACAATAGAATGGAATTTAGGAATGGAAGAATAGAACCATCATGGAAGCTGCAAGAGCAATGCTTCATGATCAAGATCTTCCTATGCATCTTTGGGTTGAAGCTGCCAGAACAACGGTTTATGTACAGAACCGTACTCCACATAGAGTACTCAAGAACAAGACTCCTGAAGAAGTATTCTTTGGCAAGAAACCAGAAGTCAACTATCTCAGAATATTCGACTATCCTGTGTACATACACATTCCAAAAGAGAAGAGAACAAAATTAGATCCTTCAGGAAAGAAGGGCATATTTGTGGGATACTCTGAAAGGTCGAAGGCTTACAAAATCTATTTCCCAGGATTCAAGAAGATTGACATCAGTAGGGATGTGACATTTGATGAAGACACATCTTACAACAAATCCAGAAAGATACCTGTTGAAGAACCTGAAGAAGCAGAAGCAGAAGCACCCTGAATTCATGATACAACCATGAATGAAGAAGCTAAAGAAGAGCATCGAGAATTTGAAGAACCACAAAGACCTGTAGATCCACCTCTGGAGAAGAATCCTCATAAGAGGAAACCTGCTTGGATACGAGAACTTATCCAAGGTACGGAAATATATGGGGCTCCAGAAGAGAATCACAGAGAAAGAAAGAGGACCAGATCCTGCTCTGGGTATGTAGCTTTACTATGTGATTTCATTAATAAAGAACCTTCTAGTTACAAAGAAGTGGTAGAACAGAAATAATGGAAGGATGCTATTATCAAAGAATATCAATCGATCATGAAGAAGGATGTTTGGGATGTTGTCCCAAGACCAGTATGGAAATCAATTGTAACTTCCAAATGGATCTATAAGATCAAACATGCTACAGACGATAGCATTGAAAAATATAAGGCAAGATTTGTAGCTCGGGGTTTCTCTCAGAAGGAAGGAATAGACTATGAAGAAACCTTTGCACCTATAGCCAGATACACTTCCATCAGATCAATACTTGCTCTGGATGCAGTAATGAAATGGAAGATACACTAGATGGATGTCAAGACTGCTTTCTTGAATGGTGTAGTGGAAGAGGAAGTGTATGTAGAACAACCACTCAGTTTTGAGACACATGACAGAGAGTCTCATGTATGCAGATTGAAGAAAGCCCTGTACGGTTTGAAACAGGCACCCAGGACCTGGTACGGCATAATTGACAGCTTTCTATCTAGTTTGGGCTTTACCAAAAGTAAAGTAGATTCCAACCTTTACTACAAGGTTGAAGCTGGCAACCCAGTGATGCTCCTACTATATGTAGATGAACTATTTGTGACAGGTACAAATGGGTTGATTGTTGATACAAAGAGAAATCTTGCTACTAAGTTCGAGATGAAGGAATTGGGTATGATGCATTACTTTCTAGGTATGGAGGCGTGGCAGAGTACGGATGGAATCTTCCTTGGACAAGGGAAGTATGCAGTAGATATCCTGAAGAGGTTTGGGATGATGGACTGCAAGACTATGGCCACACCTATGGCATCGAACCTGAAGCTATTGAGTGATGCTTCATCAGAGATGGTTGATGCTACAATGTATCATCAGATGATTGGGTCCTTGATGTACCTGACGAACACGAGACCCGATATTTGCTTTGCTGTGAACACCTTGAGCCAGTTCTTGAAATATCCAAGACATGTTCACTTGATTGCTGCAAGCATATTTTGAGGTACCTGAAGGGTACAGTTGATTATGGGCTCAAGTACGATGTGAATCAAAAGATTAACCTGGAGGGTTATGTTGATTCCGATTGGGCGGGAAGTGCCATTGATAGGAAGAGCACTTCAAGGTGTTGCTTCAGTATGGGATCAGGTGTGATCTCTTGGTTTAGCAGGAAGAAATCCTATGTGGCACTGAGTACAGTTGAAGCAGAGTATGTCGCAGCTTGTTCAGCTAGTTGTGAGGCAGTATGGCTACAGAAGCTACTGTCTGATATATTTGATCTCTAGTTGAATGCTACTTGTATACATTGTGACAACCAAAGTTGTGTGAAGTTGTCAAAGAATCCAGTGTTCCATGACAAGTCGAAGCATATAGAGATCAAGTATCACTATATCAGGGATATGGTGCAGAAGGGAGCTGTGAAGCTCTAGTATGTTGCGACGAAGGAACATATAGCTGATGTATTGACAAAGCCATTGGCTAGAGTGAAGTTCGAGTAATTTAGGGAGAAGCTTGGTGCTCTCTAGATCGAGATTTCCTCCAAGGAAAAGTGATGAGTCCCATAGCCATTCTGACATGGTGAGAGGATTGGTTCCTTCCATTGTCAGATGTAAGGGCTGAGCCATTCTGTCATGGTGAAAGGATTGGTTCCTTCCATGACAGATATGAGTGCTGAGATCCATAGCCATTCTGACGAGCAGGTCAGATGTAAGGGCTGAGCCATTCTATCATGGTGAGAGGATTGGTTCCTTCCATGATAGATATCTGTGCTAATCCATTCTGATATGACTATAGGATTGGTTCCTACATGATCATATATAAGGGATATTTCCATTCTTGGAATGGAGCTTCCTGGTGAGGTACCGGGAAAACTCAGTTTTAGGACTGAGGGCCATTCTGATATGACCATGAGATGTGTTCTCACATGATCAGATATGAGTGCATGGCCATTCTGATGTGATAGAGGGATGTGTTCCCACTTGATCAGATATAAGGGCTGAAGCCATTCTGTTATGGCTAAAGGATTAAGTTCCTCCCATGTCAGATATGAGTGCTAAGCCATTTCGACTTAGTGTCAGATATAAGGGCTACCACCATTCTTTGAATGGAGCTACCTGGTGAGGTACCAGGGATCCTTAGTCTAGGATTGAGAGCCATTCTGATGTGACTGAGGGATGTGTTCCCACATGATCAGATGTGAGTGCTGTGCCTTTTCACAGATGATAGTAGATGTGCCTATCATGCTGGTGATTGTAAGTGAAGTGCCTTTTCACAGATGATAGTAGATGTGCCTATCATGCTGGTGATTGTAAGTGCAGTGCCTTTCCATAGATGGTAGTAGGTGTGCCTACCATGCTGGTGGATGTGAGTGCAGTTCCTTTCCACAGATGGTAGTAGGTGTGCCTACCATGCTGGTGGATGTGAGTGCAGTGCCTTTCCACAGATGGTAGTAGGTGTGCCTACCATGCTAGTGGATGTGAGTGCAGTGCCTTTCCATAGATGGTAGTAGGTGTGCCTACAATGCTAGTGGATGTGAGTGCAGTGCCTTTCCATAGATGATAGTAGTTTGTGCCTATCATGTTGATGGATGTGAGTGCAGATCCATTTCACAGATGATAGTGGTTTGTGTCCTATCATGCCGGTGAATGTGAGTGCTAGGTCTTTCTGATACGATTATAGGATTGGTTCCTACATGATCAGATGTGAGTGTTGGGCGTGCCTTTCTGATGAGTAGGTCAGATATAAGTGCTGGGTAAAGACCCACATGATGTCTAGGACTACAACCAGCATGAAAAAGGGTTGGCTCTGTAGAACTTCATGTGACGAGAAGAATCATGAGATAGCACCAGTGATGATCCAGATTGAGTGATGATCTAGATCTAGTGATGATGATCCAGATCAAGTGACGATCTAGATCCAGTAATGATGTCCAGTGATGATGATCCAGATCGAGTGATGACCTAGATCCAGTGATGATGTCCCATGATGATCCATATCAAGAGATGATCCAGATTCGAAGATTGATGATGACTTGAAGATGAAGATGACTTGAAGACTCAGAAGACTTGAGATGCAGATGACGAGATGATCCAGTTGATGTAGAGAAGAAGACTAGTGCTGAAAATTGTGTCAAAAGAATACCTTCCTAGTGAAGAGGGAGTGCTAATGCATTTGTAACTTCGGAATGTATTCATCTATGTATCTTATGTATTGTAACCCTATGTTTATTCCGAGATATATCTATAATGTAATTGAGTCATATTGTCATGCCTCGATGTTCCGATTGGGAGGATCAATTATGTAAAAAAGTCATGTCAAGTCATAGTGGGTAACCCTGCAATTGTCTAAGGGTTAAAGTCCCCGCAGTTCCGAGGCACTAGGGTTATTAAACTCTCCTAGTAGAGGTCGAAACTGGTAGGGTTTTAGTCATGTCAGGATTAGTATAAATAGAGAACTGGAGTCTCTATTTATCACACAAGTCATACACACTCAAGTGTAGCGCATAGTTGAGGAAGGAGAAGACACTGGGGCTAGACAAGAAGAAGAAAACTGCTGTTGGGAGATCACTTACTGTTTTGGGGCTTTTACTATTTTGGTGCTGATTCTATCTCTAAGGAAGTTGCGGGTTTTCTCCTTTATGGTTTCCCCGAGGAAAAAAACTGTGTTCATTGTCTCTTGTGTTTGATTGCTGTACTTATTATTCTCTCAGTTAAAGATCCTAATAATGCTAGCTTAATGTTGAAAAACTAACAAGTTCCAATATGGTGGATATGGCCCCTCACTCCCCAGGCCCTACTTGGAGAAATGGGCGGGTTGGGATTGAGGGAATCAACAAAATATTGGATAGAGTTTTGGCCTCTGTACATCTCCTCCCCATCCTCAACCAATACATATCTTGGAACCTTCCCTCGGTGATATCTGACCACTACCCTGTCTTCCTGGAATGGGATGTTCTGTCTTCCTCTCATCTCTACCCTTTCAATTTTAATTAGGCCTAGATATTGGAGAAGGATTTTCCCACTATTGTAAACACTTCGTGGGCCTATGATACTTCACTATCGGTTGGTGATCACATGGCTGTACTCAATATCAATCTCAAAAGGATCAAAAGTGTAGTTCAATACTGGGAAAAAAAGCAGATGCACATCAGGAATAAAGAGGTTATTGGTATTGACTGAGAGATCCAGTATCTCCTTAATTTATGAACCTCAGTATACTTACTGACTGTGAATTTACATAGTTGTATTGTCTTAAAAATGGAAAGGAAAGCTACCTCAATCATGAAGTATTGACCTGGAAACTTAAAAGTAGAGCCAGTTAGATTTGTGAAGATGATGCAAACACCAAATTCTTCCATAATTATGCTTCTTCTAGAAGGAATTCCAAAACTATTTGGGTTCTTTAGAATTGGGAGGGAGAGCTTGTGGAAGATGAAGCTCATCTCAAACAATTGGGTGAATCACACTTCTTTGATCTCTTCAAAGATGATGGAAATACAAGCATTACTGATTAATTTAAAGTCACCAGTATCTTTCCCTCTTATGTGTAGGAGGAATAAGCTAGTATCTTCCTCTCATAGATCACATTTTGGAAGTTGAAGAAGCATTAAAAGGGTTAAAAAAGGATAAGAGCCCCGACCCGGATGGATGGTTGGTGGAGTTCTTTCTCTGGTTCTTTGACTTGGTGGGATCAGAATTCCTCAGGGTTGTTGAACATTATCAGATTGAAGGAAATGTAATTTCTTCCATTAATGCCACATTCCTTACACTCATCCCTAAGTGCAAGAATCCTCTTACATCCTTAGAAGAATTTCAACCCATCTCACTATTCAATTTGATTTACAAGCTCATCTCCAAAATTGTAGCTATTCGCCTGAAGCCTTTCTCGGAAAAGGCTATTTTAGATCAGCAATATGGATTACTCAAAAATAGACATATCATTGAAATTGTGGGAATCACTTAGGAAATACTACACACCATCAAATCTAAAAATGTGTAGGTAATGGTTCTCAAGATGGACCTTGTTAAATCTTTTGATCGAGTAAATTGGACATTCTTGTGGTTTTTCCTTCTCCATATTGGTATACTTGTTGATGGGGTGAACTGGATCATGGGTTGTGTCATCTCCTCAAACTTCTTGATATTAGTCAATGTCACCCCATCAAATTTATTCCCAGCTACCCATGATATTCGACATGGATTCCCACTATCCTCTCTCCTCTTCATACTGGTTATTGAAAGTCTATGTCTTGTCATTATTGATGCACAGAAGAAAGGAAAGATAAAAGGGATCAAAGTATCTCCAAGCATATCTGTCAGTCACTTTCTCTTTGTTGATGATGTTATTTTGTATGGGATGGGGATACTAGAAGATTGGCAAGCTTATAAAGAAGTTATTGATCTCTTCTGTTCAGCTACAAGTATGACCATTAGTTTAGAAAATTTCTCCTTCTATACAGTGAAGTGGATGTGGAGACTAGGGATCTCATTGCCTCCATGATTCCCTACAAAATGGATCCACTATCTATAGGCTTCAAATACCTCAGATACCGTCTTAAACCACTGGGTTATTTCACCAATAATTTGATATGGATCATTAAAAGTTTTGAAAAAATAACCTGCAACTGGGCTTATAGAATGCTATCACTTGGTGGAAGACTGATTCTTGTCAAGTTTTTACTCTTGAGGTTAGCTGTATACTGGTTTTCCTTAGCCAGTATACCTAAATCCATACTAAATTGCCTCAGACACTACATTTTTACTTTTCTTTGGGGAAACTCAGGTGGCAAACAGAAGATGAACTTGGTGGATTGGCACACTATCTCCAAACCCCATGAATATGGTGGATGGAACATCAAAAAACTAGAATGGTTTGGTATGTATCTCAGAATGAAAAGTTTATGGATGGTCTTAAATGGTAATGGAATTTGTAGCCATATTATTGGCCATAAATATCTTAAAAACTTATCTGTGGATGATTGGCTGCGCAAACACCACTTTCCTATTCAAGGTTCATCTTACCTCTGGAATGGTTTTATAAGAACTCTTTCTTGGATCACCATGGAATTGGGTTGGAAGGTTGGAGATGGTAAGTGAATTAAACTGGGATTTGACCCTATAGCTGGTATGAACTCCTCTTTCGTGCTCTCTGAGGGCCTCATAGATTATCTCTGTGATTATGGAATTACAAATCCCAATCAAGCACAAAGTATGGATGTTGGATCAAACCATCAGTCTTATTAGTTATCGGCAGTTGATTTGGATATGGGAGGTAGCTGGAAGGAACACTTGACAGATTATGTTAAATATTTGACTCATGGAGGTATCAAATTAAAGGAAGATGAGGACACTTTATTATGGATACACAATAAGGTAACATGTATTGTCTCTTTTAGTATGGCCTATGATCTCATAGTCTCAACTTTATTTCCTCCATCTCCTGTTAAATCTCACTCCCGGTTATGGTGTTGTAAGGTGCCTTTGAAAATTAAATGCTTTTCATGGATTTGTATTGAAAACTACATTAATACTTGGGACAACCTAAAAAAAAAGGATGGGCTGGGCCCAACAGATGTAGCCTATGCAAAACTAATGAAGAATCTGTTAATCATCTCTTTCTTAGATGCTCCTTTGCTCGAGCTATCATCAACATTTTACACAGGAAGTTTAACTGTTCTTTGGTTTGGAATGATTCATCCTTCCTGGTTAATTTAGAATAGTGGTTCAAAAGGTAGAGGGAATTCCTTTATCTTCCCTTATTCTTCATCTAGAACTTGTGGATATCCAAAAACCACAACATTTTTGAAGATAAGCCACTTGAAATGATCCCTCTCTAACACAAAATCTTGGATCAGATTAACTCCTATCCTGTTGACCGTAAAAGAAATGTCAGGTACAAGATCATTGGTAATGTTACAGATTTAACATATCCATCATGATTTTTTGATGCCACTACAATAAATAATATTGGAGGAGCTGGTATCTATCTGTTGATTAGTCAATCTCCCTTTTTTTGCATCAAGATGGATTGTGGGCTCAACATTAATACTGGAGAGGAACTTTTGGTGTAGTGGGATCTATCGCACATTTCAAAAGAGATTGGTAACCCAATCTACATGTATATGGGGACTCATCTGTCATTATAAATTGGGAAAATGATAAGGCATCTCTCTCTGGCCCCGATCTGGATGCATGGTGTGATAACATTGAGGGACTCAAGGTATGCTTTCACGTGTTAAACTTTCATCATGTCTATAGAGAACACAATAAGAGGGCAACCAATTTATCCAAGGAAGTGATCCCCATGGCTTCTATCCTTCTTTCCTTCACTGAATACTATGAAGGAATAATTATTGGGGAAGATAAGATTCGACTCTTCTAGAGTTGAGCTTGTACACCCTACTCATGAATCATTTTGGTTATTATATTTCAAGTATGGATGCTTGAGTTTTTTTTAGTATCATTTTGGATACTTAAGGTTGACATTGTTCACCTCTAAGAGTTTTGATATTAGTACTATTCCTCGAGCACCTCCTTGGATAAACTGAACTGGGCTCTTTATGTCTCCTCTTATGACATGTTTTGATTGGTCTTTCCTGTTTAAGCGGGATGGTGGATGGTATCTTCAGTGATCTTTGACTGATCCTCCAATTTTACATTGTATTCTCTTGAGAACTGTCTATTGGTTCATCTCTAATATGATATATTAATATCATGGTGATGTAAACAATTACCTTTGATTCATTATTGAATAACAAGGAACATCTATTTTTCTTCTAGAAAAAAGGCTGCCTATTTTTAACGAAAATGCACCTTAAATTCAAATATAACAATGATGGCAATAGTTCAAAGAATATTTTCATTTACAATATCTGACACAATTCACCATTAAAAATGACAAAGTCGCTTAACTAAATATTAGGGCATCAATGAAACTAGATAGTAGGAGCACCCCGATGCATTATTTATTATTTTAATTTTTTTAAAATTAAATTAAATGTTATAAATTAAATTAATATGTCTATTATTTATTTATGATAAGCAAGATGAAGTTTCTTTCCATAATCATTATAATGTCATTTCATATTAACTATCTCATAGTTTTTCATCTTCGTTTCCCTTCTCCATATTTTTGTTGTTTCCATTATAATATTTCTATCTAACATTATGTTAGGGTAGAGCCTATATATTTATAATATTAGAAATACAATTGTATGGAATAAAAAATACTAAAATTTTAGAAATAATTTATTTTGTTATTACAATTATATTGTGTATATAATATTATGTTAAGGTAAAACCTATATATTTATATACTTTATTAACTATATTAAAAATAAAATCTTATGGAATATAAAAATATTAAAATTGTAGAAATAATTTTTTTTGAAGTATAAAAATGTAAATATTAAAAAAAAATTAAACATAATTTAAATTCAAATCCCTTAGATTGAGTATTGAAAGTACCTTTCTCACCAACTAAATAATAATAATAATAATAAAACCACTAAATATTATCTTACTCAACTGAAAATTTGTGTAATAGTAGGATGCTTGGTAGAAGGAAAGGTTATTAAACGATACAATACTTTTCACCATCTTTAATGAAGGATTAATGTGATAGAATTCATAAATTTATGATTAATATATTTTATGTATAAAATATTGACAACTTATTGTTGGGTATGGCTGTCATTGATTTCAAAGAAGTTCATTAATAATAAAGGAAGATGATAACAAGTCAGTCATCACCATATTTAGTTGAAAGTGTTGAAGGTTGGTGTCAACCTATTGTATTATGGTCAAGTCTCTGTAAATCAATAGTCGATTTCTTGTCAACCTATTGTCGACCATTGTCAATTGAGTTGCAGTCCCAGTTGGAATCTGACTTGTCAGTTAGAACCACAGTCACGAGTTAGAGTTGCAGACAAGTTAGAGTCGGAGACGGAGTTAGACATTGGAATAACAAGTTGAAGTCGACAAAGTCTAGTTTGACATTGAATTAGCAAGTCAAAATCATAGTTCAACATCAGAATCGATAAGTCAGACTGAGTTTAGTTTGACATCGGAATTGAAAAAATTGAAACGATGGAATAAAAAATGTTGGAATACACAGTGTATTCGTAAGGTTGATTCTCGTCATCGAAATCAATTAGTCGGATGCAAAATTGAAAATATCGACGTATTGTAAATAAAAGAATAAAATAAGTCGTAAGGTACCATGTTTGAGTCGATATTATGAAGTCGAATATTTCATAATCAAATGGTTAAACTTGAAGGATTAATAGAGAAGGTAATTCTAAATTAGTTTTAATTGTTAAGGGTCACAATGAAGAGTTTTGACTATTAGGTAAAGAGGCACGATTGAGGGTATACAAATAAATCTCTATTCATTCAAATAAAGTTCCTATGTACACACAAACTACAAATCATAAAGTGTACAGAAAACAAAGAACACATAATAATTTAAAGGTGGTTGGGAGGAGTAAGGGCATGCAACAAAATCTTGTAGGAAGCCATATCTTCCTTGCACTCGTTACTGGTAAATAGGGTGTTGATGCATCCTTCAGTTGTAGTTGAAAATCTTGGGTGTTGCAACATCCAACAAGTTGACTCTTGCAAAATACTTGTAACTATAATTTTGCACTAATAGAAAGTGTTTATGGTTTTCCCAGTTGGGTTTCCATGATAAAATTTTGTGTTATGTTTCTATTGTTGTTTTTTTTTTAAATAAGGTGATAAAAATTAAAGAAATATCTAAATACTGATTCACCCCCTCGCTCAGTATTACTTGATTTTCCAATAATTGATATCATAGCAGGTCTCTTCACTAAAGTTTAGCCACTTGAAGAGAGGTCGTTTATCACTATGGATCAACAAGGAAAAATGACCTCCAAGGTTCCACTATTCAATGTGGAGGATTATGCGTTCCCGAGTGTTAGGATGAAATTCATTTAATTTCTATTGGACTTGAAGTTTGGTTATTTGTAGAAATAGGTATATATACCCCAAATATCCTCCGACATATTTTGAAGGAATAAAACAATTTGGGTACAATGCAAAAGTTGTTAATGCAATCTTGGTTGGATTAAACAAAATAGTTTTTGCTAAAGTAATGCATTGCAAAACAATGAAGTATATTTGGGACAAGTTGCAAACCATCTATGAAGGATATACCAAGGTAAAAAGGGCCAAACTCCAAACATTTAAAGCTCAATATGAAAGTCTAAAATGAAGGAAGAAGAGAACATATCAGAATTCTTTGAGAGAATAGATGAAAATCTTAATGCAATTCAAGGGATAGGGAATAATTGGAAGAAATTGAAATAGTTGAAAAAAGTACTAAGATCAATTCCAATGATTTAGAATCCTAATATTTACACCCTAGAATATAGGGAAAATATTGACAAGCTTACCATGGATGAACTATATGGGATCCTCATAGATTATGAGATGATGATTGGACAAGATAACTCTCAAAAGGAGGAAGCAAATTTCAAGGTATCTAAAGTAGCCAAGAAATCCAAAACAAAGATTCATTTAGAAGACTCCGATGATGAAGAAGCACTTCTTGTTAAAAATCTTAAGAAATTTACATGTAAGTACAAAGGAAAATTAGCCTTAAAATGCTTCAACTGTGTAGGAATTGGTCACTTTGCTTTCAAACTCCCTTATCCCAAACATGATGAAAATGATGAGTTCCCTAAAGAATTCAAGAAGAACAAAAGGGAATATAGGAATAAAAACAAAAATAAGACGTTTTACTCCATCGGTGATGGTTTCTCATATGAGTCTAGTGAAGATGAATAAGCATAAGTTCTATTCATGGGAATAAAGAGTGAAAACCTTGAAAAAAATAAGGAGTGGTAGACCTTGAAGAAAACTCATAAGTTCTATTGAATAATTAAGGAAGTATAAAAGGATGCACAAACAATTAAAAACCAAAGTGACAGAGGTTGAAAAGAAAAAAAATGATAAAAGAGAATTATTGTTGACTTAAAAAAACAGCTTCAAGAAGCTAAAAAGGTTGAAAAAAATCTAGAACAAAAACTCAAGAAAAGAGAGCAAGAGTTAGAGAAAATATGAGGCTAAATTAGTCTTACTTAGAAACAAGATTGATGAAGAATACTTTCAAGCAAAACTTGTGAGCAACTCAAAAAATCTAGATGACATCCTAAGTTGCCAAATATCATCTAGTAATAAAACTAGATTGGGTTATGACAAAGGAATGAAGTCATAACAATCCTCTCCCACAATAAAAGATGGAAACAAAAAGAGTTATGCTAATGTAATCAAAGACCTAGTTGAAAAGGGAGATAGTAAAACATATGATTCTTTTCAAAATTAAAGGAGGAAAAATAAAATGGCAAGAAGGCCAGTGACAATGCCCTAAGTGATGTCATTGGTAGTAGAGCCCTAAGTGACTTCTTGAATGTTTCCAACTGCCCCTCGACCTCCTGCAATTGCGTGGTCAGTTGCTCCAATTTCTCGTCCTGGACTACACTACCCCAAAATTGTGTAGTCGCGTTAGTATATTTTTTTGCTTCTTGTTCCATCTCCTCCAACTGCATTGCTAAGTATTCCAAGACGCTTTTCCTCTTTGCTACTTGTTCCGGTGTTGTGTCTAGATGTACTAGGTCCTGCAAGTATGCATTGTTATGCTGCAACTATGCAATGACCGCTCCAATCTGCTCTTCTTTTTCCACCTCATCCAACTCTGTTGTGCTCTCAAATACGTGCTGACAAGCACCTGAAACTACCTCTTCCAACTGCACTCTGTTGTCCCAGAGATGCACTTTCTCGACCACCAGTTGATCCTCATCCTTTTTCAACTCCTCAATTGCCTTGGCATTCTTTGCAATTAGTTTCTCTTTTTCCTTCTGCAATGCCTCAATTTCTCTGTGTGCTTCCACCTCTTTCTCTTGCAATATCAAGAATTGACCGATGACATTTTGTTCCCTGTCTTCCAACTCCTGATTGGCGACCCTATGCATATGCACCAATGTTTGTGTGGACAACGCATTGATGTCTACAGATAGATCTTGTAACTGATGCAGAGAGGAATTAAGGTCCTCATTGTTGGTCTTGATTGCATGTGGTAGAATTTGCACATTCTCGATCCGCGTCCGAGTGCTGATTGAGCCAAGGTTATACACAGTTTCTTCCTTCGGTGATTTCTTCAATACTACATCAACTAAAGAGTCAATGATTTTTTTTACCTCACCAAATCCATCTGTCGCTTGTTTCTTCATCTTCCCAGCTGTTGCATCAGTTGTGGTTGTAATGGACACAATGAGATGGTTCAATCGTACCTCAATTGTTTGGGTTGCGCTACTTGTCACACCTTGATCCTATTTCTTTTTCGTTCTTGACTCTTCGAATGCTTGCTCTGCTTCTGATTCAGTGGGGGTCTGCGATGACTCTTCATCTGAATCATGGTTGCTCTGCTAGTTAGGATCAAGTACGGGATCAACTGGTTCATCCGCTCATGGACCCGTTGACACTTCCTCTAGGATGTTTGGTTCTCTCCATGCTGTGGGCCAATCATCAACAATGGTCTCTAGTTTTGAATCAGATGACTTGTTTGGTGTTCACAACCACTTCTTATCCGGGTCAAGCCACGCTTGCACATGAATGGCGTGCAGGCCAATTGCAAACCGAGCAATCCAATAGAATTTCGTCACATCCTCCTTGGACAATTGCATAACTTTCACAGTTGTAGCCTGCAGCGCTTCCCAACACATATAGAACTGAATGGCATAGTCCTTAAGTCGATCAACTTCCTTCACCCACCAGATTTTCTGGTAGCGTTCTCCCTTGCAAACTTTGACTCCATCCACATACATCCCTTGATAATATTCTGGCTCTATTCATGCCACGAGCGCAATTAAAATCAAAAGCCAACTGTATGTGAATGATCGCTACCCCACCTAGATTTCCAATGCATCAACCACCAACCGGTTCATTAAGAACAATGACCAGTTCATCTATACTCCTTGTGCACACTGCTTCACGCATGCAAAAACCCTTGAATTACATTGGTTAGTTCGGTTCATTCTCACTATATTTCTAGCCAAAATTCACGCTCCAATACAGACAACTAGATCATTTATGCTGTCGACATGGTACGCCCGTCCATCACGCTGTAAGACATATTTCTTCTTTAGCCTTGCGGCCAACCTCTTATCATTGTATTTCCCCTTGAAATACTTCGAAGGGTCATGCCCATCCTTGGGAAAACCTGTGATTTCTGAAATGATCGCCATGGTGACTGTGACCGACTGGTCCAACCACAAAATCTCACCATAGAAGCACTTCGTGCATGCATTCACTTTGTTCAAATGCCCAAAGTGCGACATGTTAATAAGATCCAATAACTCGGATCTTTGCAAACCTCACGCCTAGTCCATTGGAATGCGTAATAGTGGGCCACTTCCAGCCGCTTCCATAGGTACATAGGGTCCCTTCATGAACTCAGTCGACTTGAGCATATCATGATCATCATACTTAATTTGCATCAGCACAGGCACGATGTCCATGGTGCATACCATGCCCTGTGGTATCACCTGCATCTTCACTGGGTATTTATGGTTCTTTTTCATCTTCCAAGGCTTCGCATTGGGACATGTGGGAGGCACATACCCAGGGATATCTGCAGTGGAAAACCCTGTGCAGGATGATGATTCCACAACCCCTGAAGTTAATGGAGCCGTCTGTGCAGGTGCCTCCTCCTGTGCCCATCTAGAAGTTATAGTATGTCGCTTGTTCTGAACAGGGGATGCAAGCTGTTGCACCCCTCTCTTCTTCTTCAGATCTGATGAGGATCCCTTTGGCATGCTTGCAACTTCTTCTTCAATGGTGACTTAGATGACTTGCTCCTAAAGCATGCCGCACCAATGTCCCAAGTTTTCAATGGGAACCTCACCCTTACACTGCTCAATTAATCAACTACTTATTGCACTCTGACGCTCGATGAAACAACACAACATGACTCTTTGCAACAATTCTACAACATTGTCAACACCCACTCTTGCACAATGGTGAATGCCGACGGCATTCGACCCCTTCTTATAGAACTTAGTCGATCACAAACCTGTCATGACCAAATCATTGCGATCCTCTTTTCCTCATCATGACCAAGTCATGCATTAATTGATCGAATCCGCGTGTGTGATCCTGTCAATCCAATGGTCGGATCCTTCATTAAGACGTGTCATCTGAGAGCTCCATAGGACAACTGTCGTAACTGCTAAATTTATTGCTGATTTGATTCTATCGCGAACATGTGGCTGTCGCGACATGACTTCCTAACTGCGATACTAACTATGCTACTTGTGAATCACCTTCCTCTTGGTGCGCCAACCTCCTAACTAGCATCCCATGCATAAACAAATTATTTTTTTTCATTGTGTAATGCCTAAAGAATCATGCATCTTTGATCCCATCTTGTAGGGATTTAGCCTACTACCATTCACTAGCTTTGGCAGTATCGCTCCATCTAACTGATGCAGTTGTTCTGCACCTCCTGAAGTAATGGAATTAATGAGATATGGACCTAGCCAATGCATATGTAACTTACTTGGATGTTTGGTGAACTTGCTGTCATACATCAGGACTAGGTCTCCTTGCTAAAACTGTTTGCACTTAATATGTCAATCATGCCAAGCCTTTTGTCAATCCTTCTTAACGTGTTGGTGAAAACCTGCGACAAAGAATTCTTCCTTGAGCCGCACCAACTGCGCCAGGTGTTATTACTGTGTCATCATCCATGCCAATCACTGCCACTATGCACAAACTTGGAACAGTGTACTCCATAGGCATGATTTCCTCTTGCCCGTACACCAATTTGAACGGTGTCTGTCCTGTCAATATTTTACAAGTGGTGTGATATGCCCAAAAAAATGTTGGAATATTCAAATCCCAGTGATCACGCATCACGTTGGATACCTTTGTAAGCACATGCTCCAACACCTTGTTGAACGCTTCCACTGTCCCATTTTCTTATGGATGATACAAGGCACTCTTTATATGTTGTATCTAAAGCTCCTCTGTCAATGCGCTGATTGTGTGATTGATGAAGTGACTTCCATAGTCGCTCATCAATATTCTTGGGCACCCAAACCGAGTAACAATGTTTTCAAACAAGAATATTGCTGCTGTCGTTGCGGTTCAGTCTACAATAGGTGCGACCTCCACCCATATTTTCAAATAGTTTGTCGCCGTAATGATGTACCGTGCACTGGTTCTCTTCTGAGGTGGGTTAATCAATCCCACAAAGTCCACAACCCATTTATCAAATGGATACAATGTCACCTATGGTATGAATGGAATCTCATCCCTTCTTAATGGTTTTCCATTTCTTTGACAGACATCACAAGTCTGCGCATAGTCCGTCGCATCATTATGGAGAGTCAGCCACCAAAGTCCTGCGTGGAACACCTCCCTAGCAGTAGTGTGACCTCCATAGTGTCCATCGGAAACTCCCATATGTGCCTCTACCAATATCTTCCCTTGTTCATGTGGTAGGACACATCGCCTTAAGATTTCATCTAGTCCAAGCTTATAGAGGTCCAACGATCAACTGAAAATCCACGTCCTTGACAACCAACTACTTATTATCACTTGTAGTAAGCTCTGTTGGTGCTATTCACATTGACAAAAAATAAATTATTTTTTCGTCAATAGTGTACTGAAAAAAACCCCATTCAGTAACGAATTTTGTCTTATGGTGATCCTCTTTTGCAATCCTGATCTGGTGATAGCCAGAAAAGCCATCCATGAAGGAATACATTTCTTGACTTCCCACTCCTTCTAGCACCTCATTAATGAATGGTGTCATAAATGGATCATGAACACACACATCATTTAATTTTCTAAGGTCGACACAAATACAAACCTCACCTGTCTTCCTATCTTGGACCACCATAGGACTGATCCATTCCGATTCTTTAACCGAATCAATTATTCCAACATCTAGAATTCTGTCAAGCTCATCTTTGACCCCCTCCTTGTATCGCAAATTCAAGCGATACAACTGCTGCTTTACTAGTTTTGCATCAGGCTTCATCGGGATCTTCATTTCTCCTAAATCTCCCAGTATTTCCTTCATCTCAGAAAACTTCGTAGCGAACAAATATTGGAATTGATGCAACATATCTATGATCTTTGCCATGCTCTCTTCATCCTAGTAGTCCCCAACATTCACAAACTTTGGGTTCTCCTCCGTACCAATGTTGAAATTCCTAATTTTTAATGGTTGACTCATTAGATCCGTCGGTACAGTAGGTGTTGCGACATCTCAACTCCCTTCTTTTTTTGAAATATTGATGTTTCACAGATCATCGCCATCCTCAGGTCCTCCAGTCACATTATAGAATTCCATCATTGAATCTATCAGAAATTTCTCATGCGGATCCACTAGATATGTAACTGGTACTACCTTCATAACAACGTCATGGATATGCTGCAGTGCATCATGAATAATTGGATTGGTATCCTTGAAACTGAAGGTGTGAGTGAAGCAAACCGTCAACTCCTCCCAAGTAGTAATTTCTCTGCACAACTCAGCTTATACATACCATGATCGTGGCATCTCATCCAACATGTGGATAAAGGCATGGACCCACTCATCCTTTGGTCATGATGCCCATAAGTTCTGACACTCAATCGGGTGATCACCATGGTTATTTCACCCATTGTACCTTCCATCGTGGTACTCTTTTGCATCGCTAAAATGAACTATCATCAATATTCGACACTACGACCAACCAATGATCGAATTCTTATGGGTCTCCCACCAACGTGCTGGAGTACCCTTCAGCACTTCATCCAATGCCAGAAACCGTTGTGGTTTTGACACCTTATCTCCAAATGCCAATATAAATTTACACAACTCGGGAAGTCCCTCATATATTGGTAATTCAATAGTATCGGTCGCGACTCGGCACAACAAATGCATAATTAGACCACATTTCCTTAGGGATACCTCATGCATGTGATTCTTCCAGTTCTCTAAAGCATCATCAGAGTTAGAAGATGCAGAGCTAGAGCTACGACAAACAAGATCCCCATCGACTGTCGGATGGATGTAATCATCTAAGATGCTATATTCATGATCCCATCCTTTTACAGCTTCTTCCCTCACCGATTCAACATACCTTCGCCCTTTAGTTGGATCCATCAGAGTTATGACTTTGATGTCTTGATTTTCAAAGGTCATCATGCACTTCTTAAAATTAATCACTTCCAAGCTGTCATTGGCCCATCCAATCCCCAACAATGTGGGATAGGAGCCTCTGCCATCGACAATGTCAATAACATCAAAATCAGAATAAATATTACTCCCTTCAACTTCCCAATCAATGTTACTTTGTCCTGGTTAGCCAGTCACAGCTGTATGAGGGACCAAACCAACTGTGGGCTCCCCATCTGTTTCCATGTATTCCTTATTAGAAT
Source organism: Pseudotsuga menziesii (assembly GCA_001517045.1). NCBI lineage: Eukaryota > Viridiplantae > Streptophyta > Pinopsida > Pinales > Pinaceae > Pseudotsuga > Pseudotsuga menziesii. Next base: position 916,394 of record LPNX010525813.1, on the reverse strand, counting down.
ATTGACGTTTGATTCTAGATCCAAGATGACTGAATCTACCTCATAGTCTCGAATATGAATATTCATGTGCATCTCTTTTCCTGTATTTTTCTTATGTAAAAATTTCACTGCAGACTCTTTTTGTCCCCTATCTAGTCGATGCAATAGAATCTCTGTGGAAATTGAACCCAAGTGATAGAACAATTGCACTCACAAAATTGCTAATCAAACATGCAAAATTACACACAAAGGAGATTGAAATTGGAGCATAACACTAATTTGTATAGAATAAGTGTACAATAGCCAAACTTATGAATTCATAGGCTTCTACAATATATAATTACATGAGATATTTGAATGCATAAGGATGCAATTCGAAATAGTCAAAAAGCAGGCTTACTAAATCTAGTCAAATCCCCCATAGGTGCATAAAGCAGTTTCCAAATCTACCTAGAGGCTCATGAATTGGCAAAGTCAAGTAGGAAAGCTAATAAGTGATGGAAAGACAACTCATACATGCTTTTATTATGAGAAAATATTGGAGGATGATGATGGAAAACAACAAGTCAACTACACCTAGTCTTAATTTCCCTTTTGCCATAAATCTCAATAAAGCAGGTAACTTAGCACAAAAAGCAGAAATGCACTAGGGAGGATCTGGAATAAAGAAAATATGCTAAATATGGATTCTAGGAGGTTTCCCAAGCGCTACATGGCTCAGTTTTAGCAAGTTTGACTTCTAGGACATGTGAAGACAACTTGCATAGAGTAGAATATTAGAAACTAGGCAAATAAAACAAAAAAGGATTAATTAATGTCTAAGGTAGCTAACTATGGGTTTATTATTCTAACACCCCCCCTTAATCCTGAATTTATGATTAAATATCATAAAAATATAGGGCCTAGAAACAAGGCTTAGTCACCCTTTACATACTACATGTCCATTTAACCAAGGAAAGAGGCAAAAACCCAGTGGGAAAATCCTCCCTTAAACATGGACAGTAAAACAAAATTTGAAAATATTGTCATCAATCATGCTTCATAGCATGATCAGAAATCCCCACCAGTAATTTGAGATTGCTGAATGTCTTCTCACAAAAAACTTTGGTGAAGATGTCTGCTACTTGTTTTGAAGATGCACAGAAGAGTAGGTGAATGGTGCCATCATGCACAAGATGTCTGATGTAGTGCATATGGATCTCAATGTGTTTGGTTCTCTGTCTCTAAACTGGATCATTGTAGATTCGAATGGTGATTTTATTATCACAATAGATAATATTTGAAAACTCTGATTTGAAGCCACACTCACCAAGTAACCCTTACAACCATAAACATTGAGTTGCTGCATTTACAACTCCTCTGTACTCTGCTTCTGTAGATGAGAGTGCTATGGCACTTTGTTTCTTGCTTGACCAGATCATTGGTACTTTAGAAAGCATGAACACATATCTTGATGTTGACTTTCGATCTGTTTTGTCACCTACCCAATCACTGTCAGTAAACCCAATCAAATCAAGATCAGATTTAGCTCTGTAGAAGATCCCATGAGTTCTTGTTCCCTGAACAAGGTTAAGGATCCTTTTGGCTGCTCTGCAATGGATCTCATGAGGATGATCCATGTATCTTGAGGCCACACTTACTGCATAAGAAATATCAGGTCGAGTGTGTGTAAGGTACATCAAACACCCAATCAATTTCCTATACAGTCTATTATTTACCATAGGAGAAGAACCTGCTTCTTCAAGCTTAACTCCTGAAAGGAAGGGAGTCTTTCATGGCTTGCAATATTTCATGTTGAACTTGTTCAGAAAATCTAAAGCATAATTGGACTGATGTACTTTTATTCCATGTTGGGATTGAGCAATTTCGAGACCCAAGAATTGGCTCAACAACCCCAAATCAGTCATAGAAAATGCATGGTTCATTACATCCTTCAAGGAGGAAATTTATTTCTTTGAACTTCTTGTAATCAGAAGGTCATCCACATACAAGACAATAATCATCAAATAACCATGAATCAGCTTCAAATAAACATTAGGATCAGACTTGCATCGAACAAAACTCAATGACAACAGAAAGCCATCAATCTTGGCATACCAGGCCCTGGGGGCTTGCTTAAGCCCATACAATGATTTATTTAACCTGCACACAAAAGATGGATTAGACAAAAACCCTTGTGGCTACTGCATGTAAATATCTTCAGCAGGATCTCCATTCAGGAAAGCACACTTCACATCCATGTGATGTACCTCCCACTGCTTCGAAGCTGCAATGGCTAAGGCTAGCCTGATGGAGTCCATCTTTGCCACTGGTGCAAAGGTATCATTGTATTCAATACCATGTACTTGTGAGTATCCCTTGGCTACCAATATTTCATTATATTTCAAAGGTGAACCATCAGCATCAAACTTAGTTTTGAAAACCCACTTACATTGAACTAGCTTCCTCCTTGGGGGAAGATCAACCAGTTCCCAAGTGTTGTTCTTCTGGAGTGAGCTAATATATTCTTTCATGGCTATTTTCCATCTTGGATCATGTGCTTCATCTTCATATGTCTGTGGGTCTGATTCAACCATCATATAGCACTTCTCTACAAACAAGGGTCTTTCATACACAGGGCACTCTCAAACTGAGATCTAGTCTTCCTAGGATCACTAGGATTTCCAGCTAGTTCCCCAACTGCATGAATGGTCTTTGCTGCCCATTTTTGTCTTGTATGACTATCAAGATCTGCAATTAAATCATCATTATCATAAATATCAGAATCGACAAACTCATTTGTCTCTTCACTTACATTCAATGGTTTTGGTGGTGAAGAAGACTCTCCAACTTCAACTGTTGCTAAAGGCTCTTCTTGGAACTGAACACTCCTTTCAATGAAGGATTTGTTTGTGCTCAAATTGATCAGCTTGTAACCTTTTGAATCTTCAGAGTACCCAACAAATAGACACTCTTGGCTTTGGGGCTACAAAGCCTTCCTCTTTTCTGTTGGAATTCTAGCCCAAGCCTTTGAGCCAAAAATCCTGAAAAGGGTCACATCTGGCTTCTGCCCACTCCAAGCTTCAAAAGGAGTCATACCATCAAGCTGTTTATGAGGCACCCTATTTTGGATATAGGATGCACAGTTTATAGCCTTGACCCAAAAATTTGGTGGCAAAGTCTTAGCCTCCATCATACAGGTTGCCATCTCCTTCAGTGATCTGTTCTTTCTCTTAGCAACACCATTTTGCTGTGGTGTGTAAGGGATTGAATGTTGCATCTAAATACCTGCATCTTCACAATATTGAATGAACTCAAACTTGACATACTCACCACCATTGTCAAATCTGAGGATCTTGAGTCTCCTCCCAGACTGGTTTTCAACCAAAGCCTTAAAGACTTTGAAGAGGCCAAAAACTTCAGACTTATGCTTCAGGAAGTAAACCCAACAATACCTGGAAAATTCATCTATGAAGGTCAATGCATATGTGTCTTGACTCATTGACATATGAGGAAATGGACCAACAACATCACTGTGGATCAACTCAAGAGGTGCAGAGGTTCTCTCATGACTAGCTCTCTCAAATTTATGCTCTGGGTGTTTTCCTAAGATACAACCTTGACAGACTCCCTTGGAAAATTTAATCTTTGGTAACCCTATGACCATTTATTTTTCACTTAGATCAGAAAGATACTTATAGTTAAGATGGAAAAATATTTCATGACAAAGCTTGCTTGCCTCATTAGCATGAATCAGAAGAGCAGAGGGGTTTGAGTAGGGCAGAAAATGTGAAAACATGTATACCTTCGAAGTGTGATCTACAAATCCTTTTGCAATGACTTTACCATTCGAGATCTCTGTGATATCAACATCATCAGGGGAGAATATGACCTTCTTTGGAGACCCTTTGTGGGTCATCTGATACATTGACAAGAGGTTAGAGGCAAGACCTGGAACATACAATACATTACTTAGCTTACCATATTCAAGATCAATCCTTCCTTTGCCCAAACTCTCAGTGAGAGAGTCATCTCCCAGCACTATTGGTGGACCTTTCGACATGTCAAGAGAGGAGAATGACTCCTTTGTTGAAATCATATGTCTTGAAGCTCTAGAGTCTATGATGAAGCTAGGTGAGCTTGATGCACCAGCAACCAATGCATGTACTCTCTCCCTGTCCTCTGAATTTGATCCTCCTTCCCTCTTCTTTGAGCAACCAGGAAGGGAGATGTTATTCTTCTCTAGGAGTTGGGTCAACATGTCAATTTTATTCTTCATGCAGGATCTTTCAGGATGATATCCCTTACTGCAGTATGTGCACTTGCTCATTTCTCCTTTGTTCTTCTTCTTCTGGAAGTTCTTCTTGGAGCCTTGGCGCTCCTCTTGAGACTTGTTCTTGTCTCTCTTTTGCTTAGGTGGCTTCTTGGATTTCTTCTTGCCTTTTGAATCCACCCTCAAATATCCAGCAACCAAATCTTGGTCTTTGGAAGGTTTTATGGTGCCCATCATCACTAGTTTATCTTGTTCTTGTGTGAGGGATTCCATGAAATCTGCAAGCTTAGGCATCTTCCATGCTCGAGCTGTCAACTTGGTGGCATGGAAGGTCGAAAAAAACACTGAATAGTCAGGGCCAAGCTTCGAGAGTATGGCCAAAACTAGCTGCTCTTCCTTCTTTTCAATTCCACACTGTTTTAGCTGCAAAACAAGGGCTTTAAACTTGGAAAAGTAGAGTTGCAGGGATTCGAAGCTGCTGGGACTCAAAGAGATCAATTCATTCTTGATTTGATGTCCTCTCATCTCATTTGTATTACCAAAAATCTCTACAAGATTCTCCCACACTTCATTAGGTGATTTCAATCCATTAAGATGGAATAGGAGGTCTCTGGATATGCTCAGACACAGAAGACCATAGGCCTCATCCCTCCTGTTGTGCCATTTAATTTTATCTGCAGCTGCATTGGGCTCTGCCTCAGTTTTGATAGTCACCCTGTAGAGACCCTTCACTCTCAACAGTATCTCCATCTCTGCTTTCCATTCAAATAAATTAAATGGAGTCAAGATGATCTTCTGATATTGATCCATAGCTCTGAACTGTGCCCTTCAACCAGCGGAATTTGCTCCCAGTCAAGATGTAGAACCTGTAATAGCAATATGGAAGGAGAGAAATTGATCTACAAAGGCTCTGATACCATGTGGAAATTGAACCCAAGTGATAGAACAATTTCACTCACAAAATTGCTAATCAAACATGTAAATTTACACACAAAGGAGATCAAAATTGGAGCATAACACTAATCTGTATTGAATAAGTGTACAATAGCCAACCTTATGAAGTCATAGGATTCTAAAATATATAATTACATGAGATATTCGAATGCATAAGGATTCCATTCGAAATAGTAAAAAAGTAGGCTTACTAAATCTAGTCAAATCCCCCATAGGTGCATAAAGCAGTTTCCAAATCTACCTAGAGGCTCACAAATTGGAAAAGTCAAGTAGGTAAGATAATAAGTGATGGAAAGAAAACTCATACATGCTTTTATTAGGAGAAAATAATGGAGGATGATGAGGGAAAAAAACAAGTCAACTACACCTAGTCTTACTTTCCATTTTGCCATAAATCTCAATAAAGAAGGCAACTTAGCAGAAAAGGCAGATATGCACTAGGGAGGATCTGGAATAAATAAGATATGCTAAATATGGATTCTAGGAGGTTTCCCAAGTGCTCCATGACTCATTTTTATAAAGTTTGACTTCTAGGACATGTGGAAGACAAATTGCATAGAGTGGAATATTGGAAACTAGGCAAATAAGAAAAAAATGGATTAATTAATGTCTAAGGTAGCTAACTATGGGTTGATTATTATAACAATCTCAATCTCAAAAAGAGAATTAGGATGTTTTTCCAATGACACACAACTTTCAAAGAAGTTCTGCAAGGTACCATGCTGTTGCAATGGTCCCTCTACCGAAGTTGAATCAAAAGAAGTTGACATTTCATAAACATGTAACTTACCAAGATTTCTTCCGATCACATCGTGCGCTTCAAATAATGTGTCTATTTCAGCATCGACATCAAGCTATACCTTCTTCTTTCCAGCCATCCAAATTTGTGGACACGGGCCATCGTCCCCCATCGTCCTCCATCGTCGCACCTCCACGAGTAATGATAGCAACATTAGCATCTTGCGTTCTTGGTTCTGCTGAAATCGTCACAATAGTTGGTCCCTGATTCTGGTTCAACGATGGATTCACAAGTAAATTCACATTGTGATTTATGTTCTGGTTCTGATTCTGAAGCTGATTTTGGTTTTGCAACAATTTCTGATTCTGCAATTGATTCTAATTTTGGTACTCCAACTAGGGAATGTTTCCTTCCTTCCTCTTCGCAATCAACTGCGGACAATTCTCAATAGTGTGATCAACAACGATACAATATGTAATCTGCGCTTGCAATTGTGGGAAATATCTTTGATATTGTCTCAATACTCTGTAAATATAACATTTCACCGGTCTGCAACCTCTTCCTCCTCCTCAACGAAAGCCTCCACCCCATCCTCCTTAGAATCCTTCGCAAAATCCTCCTTGCTAGTGATACTACAGTTGATTGAATTGCTGCTGCGGGGGGTTTGGCTGCTGCTGAACATACTGCTGTGGCTGAACATAATGTGGCTCCTATGGAGCCATCTACATCTGATTATACTGCGGTTGTGGTAGAAACTGCATCTGCAGTTGCGGATGAAGTATGAACTACGGTTGAGGTGGAGGCTATATCACCTGAAGTTGTTGTTGCGGTTACTGTATTGTTCAATGGTGCTCTCCCTTTACATAGTACATGTCCATTTTTCTGTCCTGGAGTATATCATATGTGCGACAATCCTTATCTTCATGCCCAACAAACTGGTAGAATGTGAAGTATAAATTCATCGGCTTCATGACTATCTTCTGCATATATCCGCAATCTTCGTGTCGATTCCCATAAACTTGAAAAATGAGGCACCATGGAATAGCTCCAAAAATTAATGGGTTGGGTGCTCCCGACAACAGGTAGTTTCAGAAATATGGCCGATTATCCTTAGTATGTCCCTTTGCATGACATCGAGTACACCATACTTCCTTGCGATGCTATTTTCCTTTCTTGATATCTTGCAATTGGAGCGCCAGGTTTGCCAGCTATGTCTGGATCTGAGTCATGTCGACTGCATTCTCACCAACCGGTGAAAATTCCAACTTCATTGTAATCTCGAGAGCCTCTCTCTGTGTCGTAATCTTTTGTTGCATCAACAGTAGTATGATATGAGATAGTAACACCACAATGAACATTCCTTATGCTGAATATTGCTCATCTCAAATTTAACTCTTGCCATTAGCGTCTTAAACCTTTGATCAAAATCCCAAACAGTTTCCTTTGGATACTTCTTAATCTCCTTGAGTTCGGTGATGTGATGCACCTCAGATTTTGGTTTTATGAACTCTTCAATTAATCCTTTTCTAACTTCAGCCAATTTTTTTGTTGGAGCCTCCATAGGAACTTGTACAAATTTTATGAAACAATCCAGGGCACGACCTCGAGGGTCGTCTCTAGTTGACCTTTCTTGACCTCATCATATATAGTTTGTTTGAAAGTCCACACCGCTTCACACAAGAACCAGTATTGCTTGGGATCCATAGTCCCATTTCCATGGAATAGGGGTAACTTGACATCATCTCCCACCATATTGGACCTTCTTCCTATAGTCATTGATTCGCTACTATTAGAGTGTTGTTGAAACATGGGACATGACGATGTCAAAATCATGTTTCTTCCTGAGTGTGTCACAGTGCACGGAGGTGTGGGTATGTTGTTGCTCTGGGCTGGCATTTCCTCTAGCTCAGGTATAGCTTGGTCATATCCTTTGTCTCTATAGGTTCTCTTTGTTCTGTGTGGTATTCCTTCGTGGCCTCGCGTCTCGGTCGCATCAGGACTCTCTCCTGTCCTCTGCCTCTTCTCTTGATAAAACATTTCTCCTCCTCTCATAATACCACTTCCTTCCTCGGATTCCTTCATAGTCTCATCGTAACTTCCATCCATCTACCCTGTATCATTCCATCCAACCCTCGTCTCTCTGATACCCACAGCCTCTGTACACCAGGTTTCTACTTGGCAGATTTCATCTTCAGTTTTCCTTTTTCACAGATGAGGATCTTAATAGACAATTGCAAAGACAACATGAATCTACCTCTTGGTCCGTTGAAAAACTCACTTTCAGCTTCTCTATAGGATTTAACTGTGTCGACCGCGAACTCAGTGATATAGCCTTCCAAGATACTTTCAAGACAGACTTCAATAGACCTTTATGCTTTGTTGTCTACCTCCTGCAACTGCTGGATCAATTCTAGAGTCCATCCAGTTGGTTCACCTCCTTGGAAGTTTGTCTTTCGAAATGTCAATCGTGCCAACCACTCATGCAATATGATCAGAAATTCAGACAAAAAGTACTCGTGTGGACGGTCGTGCATATACTCTGCCAACCACTTATATGTCATCATTCTAGGGTTCTGATTCTTTTTCTTAGCAAAATCCCGTAATTTTTGGTCAATCCAATCTTGGATTTCCGGTCTTGTCGGATGCCACAACATGTCCTCCCCCCTCTTCACACTAAGGTCCTAACAACAGAAACAATTGTTGACAAAAAACCAGTTGACAGGGGTTCACTCTCTATCGACACCCAAACCACCACAATCTCCCTAAGCACCGGCCCAGATAGATTTTACCATGTCGGGCAACACCTGCAGAGAAGATGAAGCATCACCCAAGATGTTTGAGGGAGAGTTTATGGAACCAAGTTTCTGCAGTATGGAGGAGGACCATGTGTCTACTTAGAGACTTAGCGCAACATAATTCCATAGATCTAATCATTCATATTATGCATTAACATAATTGTGTCATCATTTAATAATTGCAATAACATAACTGAATCACATCAAAACATTGATGCACAGATAGATCTAGCAGTATATCATCATCTAAAGCAGAGAAACATTGCATCATTCACAGATCCATATCGTAGATACACATTGCATTCACATTTGGATCGTAGAAACCTAGAAAACAGGAAAATAGGAAAATACACAATGATTCTACTCAATCTACGTCATGTCATATTAACCTTCACAACAAAACACAGATTCTCCAAAATAGTTCTTCATTTCACATACCCAAATCTACATCCCCATCCAAGAAGACTTAACGCTTGCAATTCTACATCTACTTATAGGCTTGTGCCTTTACATTGGTGGTCCACTTAACCAACTTCCTAACTACTTCTTAACTGAAACTACAAAATAATGACCAAAATCCACATAATGCGGTCCAAAACTACAAAATATGACCAAAATACATAAAATATTGTAATTCCGACTTGTGCGCCGTTTTCTACCTTGCGTAGCATCCGCGATGGTGCGCAGCTAACTTACCCCAAAAATGCCTGCCAACACCTTTACAAAGGTATGACAAAGAATGTTACAAATGTGGTATCTTGGGGCATATAGCTAGAAACGTTAAACCATTGACTCCTATTGAAAGAGGATCCACAAGTAGAGGCAAGGAGAAAAGAAAGGCTTGGAAAATAATAGATGTGAAAGAAAAATGTTCAATAGCTCTATGTGCCATAGAAAAGAAAAAAAAATGGCATGTGGACTGTGGATGTTCAAAGCACATGATAGGAGACCTAAGCAAGTTCATCAGCCTAAAACAAGATCAAAAGGGAAAAGTTACTTTTGGAGATAATCTATTGTCTAAAATAATTGGGAAATGTACATTGGCTCTTAGAAATAAGGTTAACGCAACAAATGTTTTGTTAGTAGAAAACTTAAAACCTAATATCCTAAGTGTGTGTCAAACTTACAATCAAGGGCACATATGCATATTTGACTCAAAGAAGTGTGAAATCAAAAAGAAAAATTCAGGATAACTTATTGGGACTACTGTGAGAACTCTATGCAATGTATACATCCTAGAAAATGAAGAACAATGTTACATGGGTCAAATTGATGAACGTATGTTGTGGCATAGTAGGATGGGGCACTTAAAATTTGACAATCTTGTAAAAATAAGTAAGAAGTGAGCTGTAAGAAACTTACCAAAGATCATAAAACCTCCTAAGTATGTTTGTAGACTTTGTCTTCATGGGAAACAAACAAAAGCAAGTTTCAATATCAAAGAGCACACAACATCACAGCCATTGGAAATACTTCACAATGACCTATGTGGTCCTACAAGGAATAAAAACATGCAAGGTGAGAATTAATTCATGTTATTCATTGATGATCATACAAGGATGACTTGGGTGGCATTTCTCAAATAAAAATTTAGATGCCCTTATGAAGTTTAGAGCCTATAAAGCACTAGTTAAGTATGAAACAAATCTCAAAATTAAATGTCTAAGGTTAGCCAATGGCTGAGAGTTTACAAAAATGAATTCAATGGGTTTTGCGAAACTCGTGGAATCAAAAGGAACTTTTAAGCCCCAAAAACTCCTCAGTAAAATGGAGTAGTAGAGAGAAAGAACAGGACAGTTCAAGAAGAAGCCAAAACCATGCTTAATGAAGCTAAACTTCCAGACAACCTTTGGGGAGAAGCAATATACATATCTATTTATATACATAACATATGACAACTCAAAGTAAGTAGTGAAAAAACATCCTATGAGCTATGGTTTGGTAGACCAACATCAATCAAGTACTTTAAAGTCTTTGGAAGTAAATGCTACATAAAGAGATATGATAATAATCTTGGGAAATTTGACTCCAAGATAGATGAAGGCATATTTATTGGATATTCATCCACCAAAAAGGAATACAAATGTTACACACTAAGATCACACAAGATCATAAAAAGTGCAAGTGTAATTGTTGATGACACTAAACCAAGAAAAATTAAAGTTCAAGAAAATGAGGATGATGATGAAGAGAAAGATGAAGGTTCTTAAAAGGAGGAGTTTTTAAAGGAAGAGAAATATGAATATTCTCAAAATAAGGAGTCTATAAAAGAAGAAGAGGAAGATGAATATTCTCAAAAGCGGGAGGCTTTAAAACAAAATTAAGAAAGTGAAGATGAAGACTCTCCCAGATATGATACAAAAACTCAATCTAGAAGAATTCAAAAGATCCATCCTCAAGCTCTAATAATAGGTAACAAAGATGCAGTAGTCAGTACAAGAAGAAGACTAATGCTTCAAGAACAAGCATTAATCTCATTGGTTGAGCCAAAAAAATTTGCATAGCATATCAAAAATAATGATTGGATCAGCACCATGAATGATGATTTGGACCAAATAGAGAAAAACCAAACTTGGGAACTTGTCCCAAGACCAAAAGACATGAATGTTATTAGGACCAAATGGATTTTCAAAAAAAAGTTTAATGAGGATAGTCAAGTCATAAGAAACAAAGCCAAACTAATATGCAAGGGATATTATCAAATAGAAGGTATTGACTTTGAAGAAACTTTTGCACCTGTGGAAAGACTTGAAGCCATTAAAATGTTTTTAGCATTTGCATGCTATAAAAAATTCAAAGTATACCAAATGGATGTAAAATCTGCGTTCCTTAATGGAGAACTTGAAGAAGAAGTCTATATTGAGCAACCTAAAGGATTTCTATTATAAGAAAATAGAGATTATGTTTGCAAACCAAAAAAGGCACTCTATGGCCTCAAACAAGATCCAAGAGCATGGTTCTCAAGACTTGACATGTACTTGAAGCAACAAGGTTATAAAAGAGGGGCTACTGACAGTAATATTTACATAAAGTTTGAAAACAAAAACATGATCATTGTTGTTGTTTATGTAGATGATATCATATTTGGAAATGATCTACATTTTCTCAGTCTAAAGTTTTTAAATGTCAATTCTGGGAGAACTGGCATTCTTCCTTGGCTTATAAGTCTCTCAAATATAAAAAAGGAATCTTCATCTCTAAAACCAAATATATCAAAGACATGTTGAATTTTTTTAAAATGGAAGAATCAAAACCATTAGTACTCCTATAGTCATGGGCTGTAAAATAAGCAAGGATGATGAGTCTTTATAAGTATATCATACCATGTATCGGGATGATGATGTGATTTGTAGTTTTCTATATGTAAAAACTACATGACCATATGGGATGCAACCTATAGGTTTGGTCTCGATATTCCAATTATCCCCCAAAGAAACACATGTGGCAGCAGTAAAAAGAATACTTAGATATCTAAAAGGAACTATGGAGTATGGTTTATGGTATCCACAAGGAAATGAATTTTCTCTAAAGGAATTTACTAATGCATATTGGGAAGGATGTATTGATGATAGAAAGAGCGCCACTGGAGCAAAATTTTACTGAGGAAATTGCTTGGTATCATGGCTAAGCAAAAAGCAGTCTTCCATTTCACTTTCAACAACAGAAGATGAGTCTATTGATGCTGCATCATGTTGTACTAAAGTCATTTGGATGAAACAAACATTAGAGTATCTACTTGTGATATATGAGGAACCAATTGTGATACACTGTGACAACACGAGTGCCATAAACATATCTAAAAATCCAGTTATGCACTCCAAGACCAAGCACATTCCAATACAATATCATTTTTTAAGAGAAAAAATGTCACAAAATGTTGTCAAATTAGAGTATGTTGATACAAAGGAACAAATTGTAGAATATTTACTAAACAACTGACTCAAGGGCCCTTTTCATATCTCAAATAGAAGATCGAGGTTATTTCTCTTCCTTAGGATAAAACTAGAAATTGTACCCTATCACAAAAGGTGGATACAGTCGACAGGGGGAGTTTTGAGATCCTTTGTCATTAATGTCAAAGGGGGAGAAAATTGCAAAGTGGTTGCCATCAATGAAAACAGGGGAGAATGTTGGGTATGATTGTTGTTGATGTCAAAGAAGTTCATTAATAACAAATGAAAAGTATAGAAAGTCGATTGTCACCATATTTATTTGAAAGTGTCGAAGGGTGGTGTCGACCTATTGTGTTATGGTTAATTCTTTGTAAATCAATAGTTGACTTCTTGTCGACCTATTGTCGACAATTGTCAGTCGAGTTGACCACTTGTCAACCATTTTCAGTTGAGTCTCATTCAGATTCAGAATTAGAGTTGTCAGTCATAGCCAGAGTCACGATTCGGAGTCATGGACATGTCATAATTGGAGTCAAAAAGTCAGAGTCAGAGTTCAACATATGAATTAGAAAGTCAGAGTCAACATAGTCTACTTCGAGATTGAATCAAAAAGTCGAAATCATAGTTTGACATCAGAATTGATAAGTTAGAATCAACGGATTTCAGTTCGACATTGGAATCAACAAAATCAAAATGATGGAATCAGAAATGTTGTAATACATAGTGTATTCATAAGGTTGATTCTCGACATCGGAATCAATCACTCGGACTCATAATTGAAAATATATACATATTGTAAATCAAAGAATAAAATAATTTGAAACGTAACATGTCTGAGTCGAGATTACGAAGTCGAATATTTCATAATCATATGGTTAAACATGTATGATTAATAGAGAAGGTAATTCTAAATTAGTTTTATTTGTTAAGGGCCGCGATGAAGAGTGGTGACTAGTAGGTAAAGAGGCACAATTGAGGGTAAATAAACAAATCTCTAGTCATTCAAATAAAGTGTCTTTGTAGACACAAACTGCTAACCATAAAGTGTACAGAAAACAGAGAACACATAATCATCTAAAGGTGGTTGGGAGGAGTAAGGGTAGGAAACAAAATCCTGTAGGAAGTCGTAGCTTCCTTCCATTCGTTGCTGGTAAACAAGGTGTTAGTGCATCTTTCAGTTGTAGCTGAAAATATTGGGTGTTGCAGCATCGAGTAAGTTGGTGCTTGCAAAATAATTGTAAATATAATTTTGTAGTAATAGAAAGTGTTTGTGGTTTTCTTAGTTGGGTTTCCATGATAAATTTTTGTGTTTTGTTTTTATTGTTGTTTTAAAAAAAAAATAAGGTGATAAAAATTAAAGAAAATTCTAAATACTGATTCACCCCATCTCAATATTACTTGATTTTCCAACACTTATTATGTCCCTGTTGGAGTATATTTTTAGTATGGGAAATATTGCAATTTTTTTCTCCTCGAATTTCGATGTTTGACAATATACTATGGTTTTGGTAAGTCAAGGTTGATGTCTATTAATGATTTCTTTCCCCGTTCATAAATTTGTGAGGTTTTTTCTTTACTCATTCATAAATTTGTGTGGTTTTGTTGGCATTTGATTGGGCAGCGAGGTGGTAACGTCTTCCTGTAGATTCGCTCTCGAGGCATTGGCAGTGGGGATGTAGCACTCAAAAATTTGTTCGCATTAATTTGCTGTTTCTATATTTGTTACGGGTCGAGGTTTGTTTTTTCGTGCAATAGTGGTAGTGAATTTATTGCATCTTCGATATGATGTTTATTTCACTTTGCTCAGGGTTATTCTTCATCGCAGGAGAGATATGAAGTTTCATTCGATGAATTCTTCGATAGGTTTTGGGGTACGACTAGTTTTAATGTTGGTGGTCTGAGCATGTGTGGCGATGGTTTTATCGTACTTTTGTTTTAGTCGCAGAGTGTTTTCTTTGTTTGTGGCATTCTTATTGTTTCTATGTTTCTGTTGGTGCCATTCTATAGCATTTTCTACCTTCTTGATGCTTTGGTGTTTCTTTTTATACATCATCGAAGTATCCTTTTCTTACTCCATACATATTGTTTTCTTTTCCCATATTGTGTTTTTTTTAAATGGAAACATGCGCTATGTAGAAAAGAACAATGGCAGTTTTTAAAACTCTAAAAAATTCATCATTTAGTATTCTATGGTGGTTGTGAGGTTGTTTTTTAAATATGTCCTTGTACAAGTATAGAATCTGCTATGCTCTATCAGGGATAATTTTAAGAACACCCCCAAAATTTATATGTATAATAAATGGGTGAATCTCTCTAAGATATCAGAAAATTTGAAGGCTATTTTATCAATAATATAATATCTATATATAATTTTTTGGTTAATATTTCATTCTTTTATAGAAGCTTGTAAAGTATTGGTGAATATTTAACTAAACTATAAGATACTGTAAAATCTTGGCGAATAATTCACTGAATTATAAAATATTGTAAAAACTTGGTGAATCTTTCATCAAATTATAAAATATTGTAACATATTGGTGAATATTTTGCTAGGAAAAATCAATTTTTGATTCTGCAGATTACTAAGGTAGTGCAATAAAAGAGCATATACCAGATCTTGACTCTCTCAACTCCTAGACCCTCAAATGAGCAAATGCATTAATTAGGAGAGGAGGGTTTTACTTATACATTTCACAATTAGTATTGGGTCACTCACAACTGGAGGTGTTGGTGAAACACAACTACACTAACTAGATCTAGGGTAAGTGGGGACTCAACTTTTTATCTCATCCCTTAATGGTCCAACAGACATGTAGAGACCCAAATCTTGACATGCCGACAAACTAATAGAACTGGACACTTTACAATGTGGAGTGATTATGGTAGCCACTGACCATTATTATAAGGAAGAGTATTATTGAGACCCACAACCTTAATATAGTGTACGAATTCTCAATTAGCATATTTTTAAAATCCATTATTTTAAGATACCCTCTAAGAAAACAATAACCTTCTTATCTGTTTGTAGATCAAAATTCCACTTTTCCCTTTCTTTTTTCAACAATCAAAATATGAATTATGTCATTTGATTTAGAATTTAGAGTTAGTTAGAAACTTGCAATGGTTATTAGAAATAAGAACATAAACTAAAAAGAATTGAAAACACATTAATGCATCATCACTCATATCATTAGAACTACTTTGTTAAAGAATATTTTTTTGTCAGATAAACTGAGGAGGTGTTTGTATCCATGTCCTTGAATATTTTGA
This sequence comes from Pseudotsuga menziesii, assembly GCA_001517045.1. NCBI lineage: Eukaryota > Viridiplantae > Streptophyta > Pinopsida > Pinales > Pinaceae > Pseudotsuga > Pseudotsuga menziesii. The sequence goes on along the minus strand of LPNX010525813.1, from coordinate 900,512 downwards.
AAGCATGCAAAATGTGGTAAAATTGTTTTATCACCCTCATTGAATTATAGATATAAAATAGAATAATGTCTACATCTCATGCCAAAAATTCCATGTACATATTATGTACAATTATGATGGAAATGGAGTATCATGTTCCAACTAAATCCTATATTTATAATACTAAAATAGATCCATTTACGGATAATGATAGAAATTACACATCAAAACCAATCACCAAAAAACATTTTACTTTTGAATGACCCTTACAAAAAACAAAATATCGTAATTCAAGTATTGAACCCAACAAATTTGGGCCACAAATAAAATTGATGAACTTGGAAATACAAAGAAAAAAATATACCCGTCATGAACTTCTCAATACAAATAAAAGAATCTACCATAATGCTTTGGACAAATATTAATAATACAACCAAAATAATTACCATTCCACTGTATCACAACAATTATAATGATTGTGAATTCATTTATATTACAAACATCCCAAACATCAACAATAACATATCTAAAATATGAACATATATACTCTCATTAACGCCTTAGATCCAATAATAATTGTAGAGCAAGATCCTAATATTGAACACATTTTAAACAACTGGGTCAAATTTAGTTTGAATATATAAAAACCATGTGGCGTCTCTCCATCAAGAGTAGAATCCACTGACAACATATAAATGCCAATCAATAGTTTAAAAATGCCAAGTCATAAAATAGATCATATCTTTTGATCTCTATAAAATTTTCACCAAACCAATACTCCTAGGATAGAATAAAACCCTAATAACATCGAATGAGCCCCAAGAATAAAGAGTTCTCTAGAATTCAATAGGCCTAAAACATAATCCATGATAAAAGCTAAATTTACAATATAATAATCTATTTTAATTGTGGATAAAATCATAAAAATCATGATAAAAAGAATACCACGTTAATTATTGGATAAAAGGTGTGATGCAATTTTGTATTCTCTGATAAATTGCATGTACGACATGCCCCTTCAAGACCTGATCTTTCATCAATGGAGATATTATGTGAATATTAAAATGTTGAGAAAACTAAGAATCAAAAGTGGAACTGCATCAACCGGAACCTTCACCCTGCAAGTGCAATCTGATGTGGGTGAATCTTGAATCATTGTAACATTTATATAGAAAAAAATAACACATGATTGCCCCTGTAATACTAGAAATCAAGGGATCAAAGAAGGTGCCACATGAATTTAACTAAAAATACAGGTGAATGCAACCATATGTCTGAATTACAAGGAAAATGGAGGACGAAATAACCCTTGGGAGCCTCTATTATTGAAAATTAGGGGCGAAATAACCCTTGGGAGTTCATAAATTATGATAAAATTGGATCAAATTTCTAAAGGCATGTATCATACTTTGTTTTCCTCGTCTTGTATTTGTTTTCCCTTTTTTTTCCCTTGTTTCTTTCGATTCAATGCATTGATTGATTTTTCAATTACATCAACTACAATGCTTCCTCTAGATTGGTCTAAGAATTGGTTCCATTTATTGGTTTGAATTCTTTGATTCGGTCACCTCTTCATTTTCTTTAAGTGGTTCTCTGTTATGACATCTTGCAAAGGAGGGGTTTAGCTGATTCGATGATGTAACTTAGTGAAGGGAAACCTAAAAAAATTAGGCTATTGTTATAGGGGTATAAGTATGAACATAAATGATGGAAACAAATGAATGAATTACCACATAAAAAAAATATAAATATAAAACATGTGTATTGTTGTGAAAAATTATGTAATTTTATTTGTGAAAGAGTGCAAGATTAGAAAATATGTTTTGATCCTATGCTACCTTTCATATCTTACATTTAAATAGATGTATGTGAGTTTCATAAGGTCTCTTTGGATTCCAAGGAATTCCAATTAGAAATAGTTGATGAATGTGTATCCCCGAGCATGATATACATTGTTGTTGGCGTGCAAGTTTAATTGTCCATGTGATGGTTTCCACTTGGCATGCACAAAAAATCATGGAGATGGAAATTCTTGTTAAACTCATTGGAGTCATACTTTTACACCCTACCATGAACTTGCAACCTATACTATGAAAATTCCAGCTGGGAATTGGTTAGATTTGTTAAAGAAATGTAACTGTGAAAGATATTCTATTTTGTATTATTATTGTTATTACCCATTTCATAGATGTTGTTCCTCCAATTAGGGATGTTATTTATGTAATTGGTCATATAAAATCTTGAGGTAAAACCTTTTTTGTAAGTCAGGTCAGTAGTACCCACAAAAGTATTGTTAAAATGTAGTTTTGAGTCTCCCAAGGCAATTCGGCCTTGATTGGGAGGAGAAGTCGACACAGTTGTTTATTAGGATTTTGCACCGATCAGTATAAATAGGGTATGCACCTCCCTAATTTTTCCACACACAGAACTCAAGAAGTTGCGTAGAGAGAGAAGAAAAAATCCATCTGGAGGAGAGGAAGCAGTCTAGTCTTGTTCTTTGGGTCTTACACTATACTTGGGTGAAGTCTATATAGAGGAAGTTTTTTCTGGGTTTTATTCCCCATGAGGGTTTCCCAGGATAAATATTTGTGTTATATTTTTTTTCTACTATGCTTGTTATTCTTTCAATGATCTTTTGTTCTATTTGAAAAGAAAACTTAACATGGTATTAGAGCTAACCTAAAAGAAGACATTGTACAGCAAATCATCCTGCAATCCAACTAGATAGGGATTACTATTCCGGGGACCTCCCTTCATAGATAATATGAAAATAAATTCCATTCAACTCGCCCTAGGAGGGTGCATCTTTCAGCCGAAGCAGTTTTTCATTCCGAGGATTTTCACTTTTTGACCTGCCACTGCTGCCGGGAGAAACTTGGGCATCAAATTTTTTAAGGTTCCATCCTCAGATTCCAAAAAATCAAAATACAATATATCTCACCTTGGTGAGGCACATATTTTCTTCCTCTCATATCTACAAGTGATCTTAGCTGGCAAATTAGGGTTTTCTAGTCAAACCCTAGGTCATCCTGAAGCCAGTTCTAGAAAAAGTCCTCAAACTGGTAAGTACTATGTTCTATCTTTCATTTGAGGTTCTCATTCATTAAATATGACAAACAATACCAAGCTAGATTAAAATATTGAGGGAGATGAGAATTTCATATCATGGAAGTATATATTTATGCTCATCCTTGAAGAGCATGACCTAGAAGGATACATCAAAGAAGAGGTCAAGAAACTAGGAGGAGAGGAGGAAAAATCCAAGCAAAAGAAGGATACGATCAAATTAAAGAGTATCATATATAACTCTATCAAGGATCATTTGATCCCCCAATTTTATTCAAATAATACTCCAAAGGAAATGTTTGATGCACTAACCAATATGTTTGAAAGGAAGAACATCAACAGGAGAATGACCTTGAGAAACCAACTTAAGGGCGTGAAGATGAAAAAGGCAGAAACCATGTAGTCATACTTCTCCAAAGTATCTCAAATCAAAGAATAATTAGAATCCATTGGTGACATTGTAGAGGAAGCTCAAGTTGTGATGACCACTCTAAATGGTCTTCCAAGAGAATGGGATTCCTTTATAAGAGGAATATGTGCTAGAAGAAAGCTAACCAAATTCACCAAGCTATGGGAGGAATGTGTACAAGAAGAAGGAAGGTTAGAAAATAAAAAAGAAAAGTCAAATGAATATGAATATTAAGAACTAGCTGTGCATACAAAGAATGGAAGAAATAAAAGGTAGGATCGAGGACCTCCTATAAGTAGATCACAAGAATTCAAAAAGAGGCAAGAAGTTTAAGAAGGATTACTCATCTTATGAATGTTATACATGTCATAAATTAGGACATGTCTCCAGACACTGTCCACTTAACAAAAACAAGGCAATAAGAATAACATAAAGTTTCATGCCCATGCAACCAAAGAGAATGAATCCGATGAAGAGAGGACCAGAGAGAATGAAGAATATGTCTTGATATTAGCCCTCACAGGATCAATATCTCATGGAAGTGATACTTGGCTCATAGATAGTGGTGCTTCCAAACATATTATAGGTCACACATATTCTCTCTCATGCATCACTCAGAAAGACTATCCACACAAAGTACAACTTGGATATAACTATCAATATTCCATCAAAGTAATGGGAGAAGCTTCCTACTAGCTGAAATCTGGTAAGTCCATGAAAACGAAAGAAGTATTATATGTTCTAGGTCTAAATAAGAATCTTATTTTCATATAAGCTCTAGATAAGAAAGGTTTCAGAGTTTACTTTGTAGATGGTGAAGTTCTTATGTAGTCAAAAGGAAGAACTATAGATGATGCAATTGTAATAGGTATTGAAGAAGGAGGACTCTACAAACTAAAAGGGAATACATATTCAAATTTCACTTCTTGTACTATGGGTCCATGTGAACTATGGCATATAATAATTTCTCATGTAAACTACAAAGCATTACCAATTGTGAGTAAGGTAGTAACATGTCTACCTGAAATACAGTTCAACAATGAAGGGGTATGCAAAGGATGTGCTAAAGGGAAGAATACCAAGAATCAATTTCCAAATAGTATTAGTAAAGAAAAAGGGATCCTAGAGATTATCCACTCATATGTGTGTAGACCAATGTCAACTACTTCCTTAAGAGGGTATGTCTATTATGTCTCTTTTATTGATGACTACTCACGTAATACTTGGATATATTTCTTGAAAAAGAAATATGAAGTATTTGAAAAGTTCAAAGAGTTCAAAGATCTTGTGGAGAATCTCTATGAAAATAATATTAAGATATTAAGATCATATAACAGATGAGAATTCACTTCAAATGATTTCAAGGACTTCTACAAAGAAGTTCGGATTAAGAGGGAGCTTACTACACCCTATAATCCTAAAAAAAATGGAGTAGTAGAAAGGAAGAATAGATCTATCATGGAAGAAGTCAAATCCATGATTCACGATCAAGATCTACCCATATATTTATGGGCTAAAGAAGCAAATACCGCAGTATATTTTCAGAACAAATTATCCCACAGTGCGCTTGGAAACAAAACTCCAGAAGAAATGTTTATTGGTGAAAAGCATGAAGTCAATCACCTGAAGATATTTGGTTGTCCTGTTTATTTACATGTTCCCAAAGAGAAAAGATCAAAGTTGGACCCCTCATGAAAGAAGGGAATATTTGTCGGATATAGTGATCAGTAGAAAGCATACAATATCTATATTCAAGTTTTTCATAAAATTGAGGTCAACAAAGATGTCACGTTTGATGAAGATGTAGATTTCAATAAATCTAGAAAGACCCATGTGGATGAAGAAGAACAAGAAAATCCAGAATCATAGAGATCAATAAGCCACCAGTTAGAGATGATAAAGAAGAGACTATACCAGAAGATCAGGACATGACAGAACCTCAAGAACCTATAGATACGCCTCATGAGACAATCTCAACAAGGAAAATACCAGCTTGGGCTTGTGATACAATTCAAGAAGCAAAAAGATATAGTGCACAAGAAGGAAGCAAGAGACTAAGACTCCACTCCAACTACGTAGCATTAATGTGTAACGTTTTTTATGAAGAACCCATATGTTTTGAAGAATCCTAAAAGAAGAAGGAATGGACGGATTCCATGATTGAAGAATATCAATCTATCTTAAATAATGATGTTTTAAAAGTGGTTCTAAGACCACATGATAAATAAATGGTCTCTTCCAAATAGATTTTTAAGACAAAGCATTCAACTGATGGTAGTAATAAAAAGTTCAAAGAAATATTTGTCGCACGAGCATCCTCTCAAAAAGAAGGGATTGATTATGAAGAAACATTTGTACTAGTAGCTAGATATACCTTAATTAGAACCATTCTTGCTTTGGCTTCCACGTTGAGATGGAAAATACATCAAATGGATGTAAAGAAAACCTTTCTAAATGGTGTCATAGAAGAGGAAGTGTATATTGAACAACCTCCAGGTTTTCTGACACATGACAAGAAAACAAATACGTGTCGACTAAAGAAATCATTATATGGATTAAACCAAGCACCTAGAGCATGGTACAGAAGAATTGATCACTTCCTGATGAGCTTAGGCTTTACCAAAAGTAAAGCATTTTCCAACCTTTTAATATAAGGTTGAAGATGATGGGATCATGATATTACTATTGTATGTAGATGATCTATTTTTGATAGGAAATGAGAAGCTCATCAGTGGATGTAAGAAGAATCTTGTGACATAGTTTGAAATGAAAGACCTTGGCATGATGCATTACTTTCTAGGTCTTGAAGTATGGCAGTACCTAGATGAAATTTTCCTAAACCAAGGAAAATATGCAGTTGAGATCCTAAAGAGATTTGGGATGTTGGATTGTAAGGAAATGAAAAATCCGATGGTGACAAACCTGAAGCTCCTAAATGATGACTCTTCAGAAAGAGTAGATGTCACACTATATAAACAGATTATTTGTCAAAACCCCAAATTTTCCGAAAAATTTAAATTTTTTAAAAATGCATATAAATTCCAATAAATGCATTCACTAATTGTTTGATTAGTTAAATGTTACCAAATTCATTATCTGAATTATCTATTGGTTATATTTAGCGATATACAGTTTACTGACTTTATTTCTTTTTGCGACCACAAGGTGAGACTGTCATGCAATACTGTATTTACCTAAAAATACTATCCTTATAGAGTAAATAATAAGATAGTAACTATTATTTATGATAATAACGTTGTTACCTTAACTGGAGTACTATTAGTTTTATTATTATTTATACTTAGTTTCTTTTGTAAGGATATAGGTAAATAGTAATTTATTCCTGATTATTTATACTCATAGAATAAAGTAATCTAATGCTAGCCTGTTGTTATCAGGTTCTTATACTTACAGTATTCAATACTTTGTAGAATTACTTTTTGTATTCTATAATATCTAGCTTTATGTTACAACTTAATGTTTGTAAAGAAAAGAAAGTAAAAGAACTAACCATGTTCTATACTGTTAATATCTTGAATAGTATATGTTAGAAGTTATATGTTTTTATTTAAATTTAACTAAGTAGAACATAAATAAATGAATAGTATGTATTACTTTTCAAAGATAAATTCTGCTAATACTAAAATACCTGTAGGAGTAGATAGAGATTCTAGCTATTCGTCGTTCAATTTGAATATTATACTTGCAATGGTTAAAAGGTAAATATGTAGGCTGTAAAGCATCTTTATGCAACTTAATCCTACTCTAGTTAACTATTATACTCTTCTTAAAATTCAAATAAGACATGAGATTACTGATAGTAACTACTGTTAGAAAATAATACAACTTCTTCTCTGTTTCTAATAAGCTGACAGTCTAAATCAGGTTTTAACACTACTACTGGTATAAAAGCTATTTCTTCTGACAATCAAAATAAAAGAAATATTCCATAAATTCTATTAACACTTTTTTCTACATTTTCATCTTACAATCTTTATTTATAAATTCCTCCCCTGCGCTGGAGTACGGTCTGGTCCCTCCAGATGAGGAAAAACATAGGGGGGTATTGTTATTCATCAAATATTCTGTTACTTAACAATTTAAAAACAATTTCATTACTAAATCATCTAAATATTTACTCCGTCACCTATAAACATGACATTCAATCATACCCAAATATATAAACAAAAACAAAAGATTTATAGATGGCAGAACTTGATTCTTGAACTTGGACAACAACAACAATGGGAGGCTGTTCCTCCCTACCAACTCCTGGAGAGCGCTCAAACAACGACTCCTCAGGACCCCCGAGCTTGCTCTGGTCTCCCTGGCTCGAACTAGGTGCAGCAATAATCCAGTACCAGTCTTCAGACTTAATACAACCCTGAAATTATCAGTAAGTTCTCCCAGCTTAACAAGCTGTAACAGACCAAGTTACTGCAACATTCCTCTCAGAACAGCTTCCTTACTATTTTTCCCTTTTTCCCCAATGAATTTCCTGAATAGCATTCCACCTGAATGATTCTTCTCTGGAAAATATCTGAGCAACCCCAGCTCTATTCATTGGGTACTTTTAAAAGATTGCCTAGGTCTTTTTGGGTTAGTTGTCATTTATTGAGCCACCTGTTCTGATCCCACTTTCTTGGGGAATCATGACCCCAATTGTAGGGAAGTTGCCACCTGCAACCTAGGAAGTGTTTGAGGATGCTGCCACTTGTCTTTTGCCCTCCACCTAGTTCCTTCCACCAGTTTGACCAGTAACCTCTTATTAACAGCTCTCCCATGCTGTTGTCTCCATTTTTTATTTATAAATAATAAAATATTCAGAATTACATTCCACTTCTTTTGACTCTGCTGAGTCATCAGTTCCTACTTAGCATTAAATTTAACATAATGTCTTGGGAAATATAATTAAAACAATTAACATTATTTTACAAAATTGGGGTATGTGACATTATCAGCTCATTGATGTATTTGACAAATACAAGACCAAATATATGTTTTTCCATTAACACATTAAGTCAGTATATGGTGGAACCTAGACATGTTCACCTAGTTGCAACAAAACATGTGATGAGGTACCTAAAGGGTACATTGGATTGTGGCCTCACATATGCAGATGATCATGAGTTTAGATTATGTGTCTACAAAGATTCAGATTGGGAAGGAAGTGTTGAAGACAAAAATAAAACTTCATGATTTTGTTTTAGTTTGGGATCAGGTGTGATCTCATGGCTTAGTAGAAAGCATACCAGTGTTGCGCTCAATACAAAATAGGATGAATACAATGCAATACGTTCATCCTGTAGTGAAAAAGTATGGCTTCAAAAATTATTGACAAGATTGTTTGATACTGAGATGGATACAACTAATATTTATTGTGACAACTAGAGTTGTATCAAGACAACATAGAACTCGGTGTTCCATTATCAGTCAAAGCACATAAATATAAAGTATCATTACATCTAGGATATGATGTAGAGAAGAGCCATAAAGCTCTAGTATGTTCCTACATAGGAACAAGTTTCAGATGTGTTAACTAAGCCTCTGTCTCGTGTGAAGTTTGAATATTTTAGAGACAAGCTTGGTGTAGTTCGAAAGGACCTCCCTAGAAAGAGGGAGCAATGATAATATTGTTATTGGTGATGGGATGGTATCTTAGTACATATGTGATCAAGTTCCTATAGATATCATTGTGGTGATTCATTCATTTACGTACGTTGTGGTCATGCATTCATTTGCAGACAATGAGATTCCAACATTTTTTGTTATGTTGTGGGTGATTCACATTAATTTGCGACATTGTGTTGTGTTTTTGTAACATTGCAGGTGATGCTTAGGATGAGGATACCTTCAATGAGATGTGATGAGACATGATACTCGTAATGATGCGATGAGATGTGATACTCATAATGATGTGATGAAATTTGATGCTCATGATGATGCGACGAGATGTGATACTTGTGATGATGTGATGAGAGGTGATGCTCATGATGATGCGATGAGATTCAATGTGTGTGATGTTGTGTTGAGATATGATGCTCGTACGAATGTGTTCGTGATGTGATGATCAAGATGTGATGCTCCGTGATGATGATATTCCACATATAATGATAATGTTGATATAGTTGTGAAAACCTCCTATGTTGATATAGTTGTACAAATGTATTGTTGTGTTATAGAATACCTTCCTTGTTAAGTGAGAGTGTTAAAGAAATGTAGCCACGGAAGATATTCTATTTTGTATTAATATTGATATTAACCCTTTGAGAGATGTTGTTCCTCTGATTAGGGATGTTATTGATGTAATTGTTCATGTAAAGTCTTGAGGTAAAACATCCGTTGTAAGTCGGGTTAGTAGTACCCACAAAAGTATTATTAAAATGTAATTTTGAGTCTCCCAAGGCAAGTCATCCCTAATTAAGAGGAGAAGTCGGACCTACTGGGTTATTAGGATTATCCACTGATCACTACAAATAGGGTAGGCACCTCCCTCATTTGGACACACACAAAACTCAAGCAGTTGCACTAGAGAGATAAGAAACAGTCCATCTGGAGGAGAGGAAGCAATCTAGTCTTGTTCTTTGGGTATTACACTATACTTGGATGAAAGTCTAGTCTTTTTCTATATAGAGGAAGTTTTTTTTGGGTTTTATTCCCCACGAGGGTTTCCCAAGATAAATATTTGTGTTCTCTTTTTGTTCTCCTATGATTTTTATTCTTTCAGTGATCCTTTGTTATATTTGAAAAGAAAACTTAACAAGATTGATGCCACAAGAGGTGTGGTCCTTGTTCATATTGTTTGCATTTCAAAAGTATTAGAATTATTAAAAACTTAATTGCATGCAATGAATCTTGTTCAATGGAATTCAACTGCTAAGAAAATAGTTGAATAAGCAAGGGCCAACAGAGGTTCGTTTGATGTCTCTCTCATAGACGACTCATTTAAATCATGACCACAATATTTGAATACATAAAAAAAAACTCTAGAGAAAAGACACATCTCATAAGTACAAAAAACAAAGTTAAAAAATTTAAAAATATCTATGTCCATCCAAAATTTGAAGCAATGTTGATTTTTCATTGTAAATAATAGGCTGTAACATATTCCGAACTTAAAACATAGTCCATGGTATGTAATGTGGAATTAGAATTTAATAGGTAAGTATAAGCATGTTCTGTGATTCTATTTATTTCTTTGATGTTGATATATTGCTGGTTGCAGTTTCATGCACCTGGTGTGTCACATGCCCCAATTTTGCAAAAAAACAACATTATCTTATTTTATTTTATTTAAAGACAATATGTTATATTTTATGGTAAGTTGTAATTGATGACTCATCAGAGTCAAGGATATTTAGTGTAATTATGAATATTTAATTATAAATAAATAAAGGTAGAGACAACAGCTTAGGAGAGCTGTTAAAAGAGTGTTTACTGGTCAAATTGGTGGAGGAGACTGGGTGGAGAGCAAACAGACATGTGGCAGCATCTTCAAACCACTTCCAACTGTTGCAGGTGGCAAACTCCCTACATTTGGGGTCATGATCCCCCAAGAAAGTGGGATCAGAGTAGGTGGCTCAATTAATGACAACTGACCCAAAAGACCTAGGCAATCTTTATAAAAATATCCATTGAAGAGAGCTGAGGCTACTCATTCTAGAGAAGTGATCATTCAGGTGAATGTACTTTAGAGAAATTCAATGGCAAGGGGATTTGTGGAAAGAGTTTGAGGGGTTAACTGCTAAGTGATCTAGTGCAGCTTTTCAGCTGAAGGATCTTACTGCTGAGTGCAGAGTGTTTATTGAGTCCTTAGACTAGTCTGTTGTTTGCATGCTCCACCAGTTCTCAGCCAAGAAGACCAAGAACAGGCTTGGGGGTCCTGAGGAAGCGTTGTTTGAGCGCTCTCCAAGAGTTTGGTAGGGAGGAATGACCTCCTAACGTTGTTGTTGTCCATATTAATAAGGTTCTACATTCTATTGTGTTACTGTGTTAAATAGTAAAATGTGAATCTGTCTGGTTAATGAATGTTAAATGTTTAGTTGTGAATTGTCAGAATTAGTAATCTTTTAGTTTATTGAAAGAATGAATCTGAAATAGATGGAAAATAATTCTAATATGTGTTTTTCCATGTCTGGAAGGACCAGACAGTACTCCAGCACAGACAGAGTATTTAAAAGTAGATGAAGGAAATGATAACAGACTGAAATGATTATATGTGTTAGGCATTTCATATTAGCAAAGTAATTTATTGCAGTATGCAGGTTATTATCAAAAAGACCAATAACTTGGTTAACTATGTTCCTTGTTTATGTAAATATACTGGTAATGAAATAGTCGTATTCCATTACAGGTAGAAGAATAATTATGTTAAGAGAATACATTAGTAGTTAAGATGATATGTTTATACACAGTATATTATACTTTCATTTCAAATTAAAATATGCAGGAGGGTAAACAGTGTTATGTTGTATACATATTTTCTTTATGTTTATTAAATAACCAGTTGCTTATGCAGTAAAGGAAATGTAGTTAAACTACTTTGTTTACATTCAATTCATTAAAGGTATAACTACTATTCATATAGCTTATTTACTAATAACATTAACTAAATTAAGTCTAACATTTACTAATAAGCAAGTAGTGAATTACTAAAGTATGTAAAACATAAAGAGCAAACTAAACTAAGTTACAAAAGCTAAATTCTGAGTATTTTTCAACCAGTCAACTTCAATAAATTAAACAATAAGAATATGATAATAATAAATTCATAAATGAGATACACATCTATGTAAGAACTGTTCTGTAATTATTAACAGGTTTATACGTGCAAGAGTAACTACAAGGTCGAAACCCTTTATTAATTTCTTGGTTTTAATAAAAGAAAAACAGTTAAGTTATAAATATATTATTTAGAACATTATCATTAAACAAAATGAACTATTGTAGACTGGTTACAGTCTTCATAACAAATACTTATAAACATATGCAAATTTAAGAAATTTCATTATATATAGATAGTAATATTAACTTAGACAATATTTGTTTTACAAGTAATAGAACCCACTTAAATTAATTAAAAGAATGATTTTAAACAAGGGTTTCATTCACGAAACCTTAGCTCGTAATTCATGAGCCAATAAGTAAAAAATTTTATACCATGACTGAATGGCAGTCGTAAAATCATTATCAATAATCTAAAGCAAATAATAAACAATAAATCAATATTACACAGTCAAATAGGGTAAATAACCCAAGTGCATGGAGTTACAATAATAGCATTTAGATAAACTAAGTCTGAGCATGAAGGAAAACCCTTTTGTTTTAAAAACCATGGGTATTGCTTGGTAGGCCAAAAGGATTAAAACATAAACAGAGTACAAAAACCAGATCTGACCCGATGCACCCATATCGTGATATGGGGTTTAATAAAAAAAAAACTAACAGACTTTATAATAACACTTACAACATTGTAAAATTATGTTTTCACAAGAAGAGAGCATTACAAGTCACGACATTGAGACGGAGTCACCCTGCTGTAAGCAAGGGTTTTAAAACGAAAACAAACTCATAAACCGAAGAACAATAACCCAAGACTGGGAAGGACCATGCTGAAACTTCTTCCAAATATAAACAATTCCCCTAAGTTTGTACAAGCAAGGAAGGCCATTTTATAACCGGGGCTTACTGGTAGACTGAACGCCGATCCAAATGAGAAGTGGCTCCTTGCAAATGTTATGCGAACTATCACCTACATTTTGAAAACCTAAAATTAATTAAAAACTTGAGCGTAGAATTGAAAATGTAAATTCCTTTAGTTTTCAACTTCTTAACAACGATGGGTTACCTTTAATGCTGAAAATCAAGGCCGAGGTCATGAAGAAGGCAGACCGATACCACAAGTACAACAACCCTCGTATTCACTTGAGAAGGAGGTAGCAGAGTTCGAGATATCAACCACATCGACAACTGGAGCAAGAGCAAGCTAAGGTAGTGGCCAAACCATAAATTTCAACACTGAAATTATCAACTGTGTAATACAATATTCACGAACAACAAGATTGGTTATAGAATCAACTCATTCACGATCTATGACTTACAACTCTCACCCTAAACAATGACTCTTTTAAAAAAATGCACAGACAGTGGAGATGGAGGCGAGTAACTGTGAGCCCTCATGGCCGCAGTAAACCCAACCATGCAGAGACCGAAACCATCGCTGAACAATGTGGACTAGGGTTGCAAGGTAAGCTTTTAAGTCAAGTATTGCATGGCGAGGAGAGTTCCACGTGCCCACATTTCGATCCACATCACGGTGGGTTCTTTTGTATAGTCTTCACTGCATTACTTCGGATCAAATAATTGTCAATTATTCACATCATTGCATACAATGATAATGTATCTTATACATAAAGTCAATATCATAATATTTTCACAACGAAGTCAAGCCTTCATAATGAACGAGTTTTGTGCTACCAATTAATCTAATGTTAAACCTTGTAAATAGGTTTGGTAAAGAACCAATTTGCATATGGATTTAATGCACTTGTTTCTCAAAGTTTTTATTTATGATTTTGATGCCTAGTTTTGTAAGGATCTTATAACCTTTCATAATCAAACTTATAAGAAAAGATCAAGAGGATAGTAGAAGCTTGAACATGATTGATAATGCCTTTATTAGCTTGGTCTTATAATCATGAATTATGATTGTTAAGCTATAGGAATTAGATTTAAAATAATAAGGTGTATATAGGTATAGTAACATTTATATACAGGAATAGCTCCTACTCTTAAAAAGGGATCTACAGTACTAGAGGTAGGATATAAAACCTACAAGTACATGATCTTTGACTCCATAATAGTTACCAAGTTCTAAGATGAATTCGAATCAAGATTAAGTTAAAATTTGGAGTTTAGAATAGTAAACTCTTTAGGATTTTATTGCAGTACTTTTACATTTAAGTAAATGGTAGGGTAATGTGAAGTTATCGCATGATGTTAGTCATAAAGAAAATGGGAATTCAACTCACAAATTGACGATATTTTTTTTATGCCGACGATACTTTAAAATTATGGGCAATGTTAAGCTGATAAATTCACTATATTGAAGCCTAATTAAAATAGAGCTAAAAAGTACATAGTAGGCTTATAGTTTGAAAGGCTTAGGTCAATTTATATAATGATAAGCAGCGCTTTAATTATTTTGATAATAATATCAATAGACTCTTATGCCCAAGGAAGAGTTATGAAACTATATCATGAGCTCTTTTAAGAACTGGAAATAATTTAGAGTAAAGTTAGAAGGAGGTTTTATCTATCTTAAAGATCTTTCTGATAAAAGACAAACAGTAGGGATACTTAAATAACCCTTACGACACAAAGAACAAGTAATACCATATTGTGAATCAAGTAAAAGAAACATTACTTTACCTTGCATGATCTTGAGTCTTCTAAGCAAACTTTTACTCTAGCAGTAATTTTATATGAAAAGAAGTATATATGGTTTAACGCCTTAATAAAATTTTACTGGGTCAAAATTTACCTGTCAAGCCTGTAAAGATCCAGAAATCCAGATACGTTAGCAATCGCTAAGTAAGCCCCAACTAGAAAATGACTTCTCACTTACTTGACATTCAAACCATCAATACATCTAATTATTCTAATGCAGATTACTTACATCACATATCAAATTTAAAACAACATTAATCTATATGTGTTGAAGTTTAATGGTTACTTTTATTTTCTGTTTCATTTCTTCTATTAGCTGCTAGCAGTTATCTAACTGCAACTGTAAACATTTTATGTTATCTCAAAATTTTAAAATTTTGTGAAAATTTGGGGTTTTGACATGTGGTATCTGAGCACAAGGTTCAAACACTAGGCCTTGATGAAGCCCAGCTAGCTTTTTATGAAACAGTAAATTGAATTATTATGCTGATGTATTTTCTTTTAAATGTTATTCAACAGAGAAATTGTTTCTGAAGTTTAACAAACAGGTATGGAAAGGGTGGAAGAATATGCAGAGGAGGAATCTCCATTTACTGAACCATAAAACTTACCAAGAAATCCTATACCAGAATATTTAACTACCAATTCCTCAGAACTGTTACAAATAGTAAAAGACCTAAAATCTGAAATGGAATCTGTAAAATGAGAGAATGAAAGGATTTTGAGGGCTCAGGAGGAGCTAAATAAGATCCTAACAGAAAGGTATCAAACTGAGGGTAGGGGTAGAAGAAATGAATCATAAGATACCAGTCATCAACATAAAATTAAAAAGATGAAACACACTAAAAATGAAAGTAGTTCATCCTCAGAGGTGTTTGGTGAACAACGGAATTTCCATTCTACTAGTGATAGTAGTAATGACAACCATTTCAATAAAAAGAGGAAATACAAACCTTATGATGAAATTTTTGGGGAATTCAAAAATATAAAACCACCAACATTCAGTGGAGAGACTAAGAAGGGAGAGGAAGCAGAATCCTGGTTATCTGGGATGAAGAAGTACTTCCAAATATATAACTATTCTAACCAATTAAAGGCTAGAATGGCTATCTACAATCTCTCAGGAAAGGCTGACATTTGGTGGCAGGACTTGAAGAGAGTTAAGGGAATAAAAGAGAAGAATGTCAATTGGAGTACCTTCAAGAGGTATTTTAAAAATAAGTTTCTGTCTAAGCAATACTATGAAGAGAGAGCAAAAGAATTTTATGAGCTTAAATTAGGATCAATGACAATGAAAGATCTAAACAACAAGTTTTTAAGTCTACCTAGGTATGTGCCATACCTTGTAGATGAGAAACCAAAGGTACAATGATTCCTCAGCTGTCTGCCTTATCATATTAAGGATAGGATTGAGTATGACAATCCAAAGACTTTGGAAGAAGCCATGAGGAAAGCCAACTTCTGTTATGAACAGAATCGGAAGAAGCAAAGCATGGCCAACTGGAAGGTCAAGAAGATTAATAATCAGTATGATCAAAAGAAGAAAGACTTTGTGCCCAACATAAATTCTAAGAACAATAAGGCCAAAAATTTTCCTAACAAAATTTTCCAAGGGAATAAGAATAATTCACCAAGCAATCAGAATAACTCTAAGAGTAAATAATTTGCTAATAACCATGGTAATTACACCAAGAACTTTGAGTGCAAAGAACCTATAAAGTGCTGGGAGTGTAATGGCCCACACTATGCATCAATCTGTCCTAATCAAAAAAAGACTGTCAGTAATATCCATACCATACAGGAGGAGATGACTGTTGGAGAATCAGCGAGGACTATGCCCAGAATCAATGCAGCCTTGGAGAATTGACAAGCAAAATATCAAACTTCCATGGTGGAAGTAGAAGGTATGATAAATCAAACCCCTATAGCTATTTTGATTGATCCAAGAGCTAGTCTCAGTTATATTTCACCTAAAATGGTAGAAAAATGTAAGTTGCCTGTTGAAAAATTTGAAAATTCTTGGTTAGTTCAGTTAACCACTGGTGCTAAAAGAAAGGTAACTTGTTTTGTAAAAGAATGCGCAGTGGTTATGGATCATTTTGAAACTGTTGTGAAGCTTAATGTATTACCGCTTGGTTCTTATGATTTACTGATCGGTATGGATTGGTTAGAGCAACATAGGGTAATTTTAAATTGCTATGATAAAACCTTCACATGTTTAAACAGTGATGGAAAACCACTAAGTGTAAAAGGAATCCCTAGAAAAACCACTATAAGGCATATTTTTGCTCTACAGCTTAAGAGAGCTGTTAGGAAGGGTTGTAAAGCTTATGCAGTAACAATAACTGATGAGGAGAATATAAATAAGATAGATAAATTAAAATTGGATGACATATTAGTCTTAAGAGAATATGTTGATGTATTCCCTGAAGAAATTCTGTGACTACCTCTGAAAAGGGAATTGGATTTTACCATTGAGCTGGTACCTGGTGCAGTACCTAGCTCAAAGGCCCCTTATTGAATGAACATAATTGAACTTAATGAATTAAAATCTCAATTAAAAGAAATAATTGATAAAAAGTATATCCGACCTAGTGTGTCTCCTTGGGGGGCACCTGTCATCTTCGTTAAGAAAAAGGATGGAACCATGCAACTTTGCATAGATTACTGTCAGTTGAATAAGATGACCATTAAAAATCGATACCCATTGCCCTACATAGATGATCTATTTGATCAACTACTTGGAGCCACGATGTTCTCAAAAATAGATTTAAGTTCTGGATATCATCAAGTTAGGATTAAAGATGAAGACATCTTTAAGACAACTTTTAGAACTCGATATGGCCATTATGAGTTTGTCGTTATGCCATTCGGGCTTACTAATGCCCCAGCTGTTTTTATGTATTTACTGAACAATGTTATGCATAAGTATCTAGATAATTTTGTAGTTGTGTTCATCGACTATATATTAATCTATTCCAAAACTGAAGAAGAACATAAAGAACATTTAAAAATTGTTTTGCAAGAGTTACGAGATCATCAAATCTTTGCAAAGTTTAGTAAATGCGATTTCTTCAAGGATAAGATTCAGTACTTAGGTCACGTGGTGACCAAGGAAGAGATTTCAGTAGATCCTGAAAAGATAAGGGCAATTGAAGATTGGTCGGTTCCTAAGGATGTAACTGATGTTCGATCTTTCATGGGAATTATCAGTTATTACAGGAGTTTCATTGAAGGTTTTTTGAGGATCATGAATCCGATAACTTCCTTGCAGAAGAAAGGAAAGAAGTTTGATTGGAACCAGAAATGTGAGGAAATTTTTAAAAAGTTAAAAATTTTATTAACCAATGCACCTAGAGAGGGTCATTTGATGTGTGTTTGATTGGTGGCTCCTTCAAATGATAGTAGCAATATTTGAATACGTAAATAAAAATTATAGAGAAAGGGCACATCTCATACGCAAAAAAATACATTTCAAAAACTTAAAAATATATATGGGCATTCAAAATTAGAAGTGATATTATTTTTTCATTGTAAATTACTTGTAACATATCTAGAATTTGAAACATAGTGTATGTCATGTAATTAGAAATTAGATTTTCGTATGTAATTGTAAGTGCATCCTGGGAAATCCTTGGGCATGGTCCCATGACCTCAGTATGTGCACTTTCTTATCCAAAAGTTTCATGAAATAAGCTTCCAAGAAAGGGATAAAAAATGATAGATAGATAATAGTAAGGTTGTTAGTATAGTTTGGTGAACACCTGGTTGAAGCGGGAGTCATAATTCTGCTTTTATTTTGATCTCAAATTGCAACCTCATATGAATTAGGACCCCCACTCGTATGATCTTCAAAGGCTCAATTTTTGAGCAAAAGAGAGCTAGTCTCATTCAACGTTGGCTTGTCCAAAAGTGGAGCTAAAAACTAATCAAATCCCTACATTGATATGTGTAGGAAATATGCATAAACACTTCTTGATATTGTTCTAAACTATTAGTATGTGTTTTTTCTTAGCCATTTAAAAAAAATTGTAGTAGGTACTGCTCCTTTGCTTCACTTCAAGAAACACATAGGCTGCACTAGCTCTAGTTATTTTAGGAGAAAAAAAAAAGGCTATGGATTCAAGTTCTCTTGTAGGGGTATTCAATTTGATCTTGAAATCAATATTTATTCTCTTCTAATTTGGTAACTCAGTCTACCCTTTACAATGATCCAAAGGCTAGTTATGGATATGGATTTCTTCTTTGGTGCTTTTGCATTTGCTATTGAAAAAACTTGTTGCTTTCCTCTACAACCACAAAACAATGAACCTATGTATGTCCTAGTGCTTGGATTTGTTTGATATTGAAACTTGTTTTTTTTTCATTCGATGGTTCAAATAAATTGGCCAAAGAATCTCTTTAGTGCATTTTTCAATTTCTTCTCATCTTGAATAATTGTTTTGCATGTTTGAATTTCACCTAGAATGAGTATTGTGAATGTCAACTGCTATGGTCCTTCCCAGACATAGTGCATGGAAGCGAGGGAAATATTGGACCTATGATAATTGGTCCTATTTATGTTCATGTTGCTCAAAATGCTATTCAAGGTTCGGATTTAGCATAGGCGATGCCCACAAATCCTTTTAGAGTAACCAATTTGTGAGTTGGATCCACAAATCTAGTTAATGATTCAAGTTTATAATTTATGGAAATAGGTGCAGTTCAGTAGTTGAATCTATTTTCGTTGTAATATTACTACAAATATTTTTGGAGTTCAATAAGGTGAGAAAAGTTCTAGGATCCATGTGATGCACCTCTTAAAAAAACATTTTTTTTTGTTGGTTTAAATTGTGTATGGTCCTCTGAATCCAATCAAAATATCCGTGTTTCTCATTTTTGGTTTTCCAAATATTGGTGGTCCTAACTTTGGATAAAACCCCTGGTTGTGAATATACAAATTATCCACCTTATCCATAATAGCATTTTTCCCTCCCTATTTTGACACACACCCACTCACTCTCTGATGTGCACATTAGGAGAGAGAGGACAAGTTCTCTAGAGGAGGAAGAGAGATATATGTAGAATACTTCTTATTCTTGGTATTTTTCCATGTTGTGATATTGTCTTATTGACAGAACTATACTGAGGAAGTTTGCGGGGTTTTCTCCTTTATGGTTTCCCCGAGGAAAATATTTTGTGTCTTGTGTATCTTGGATATATTGGTGTTCTTGTTATTCTTTTAGATAAAAATAGTAATTGAATTAAAGTATAGAAACTAACATGATATCAGAGTCTCTCTAAAAGAAGGAACCATGCAGCCGAAATACTGCTACAATTGCAGCTACTAGAAATCACGGTTTCATGCTTGAAAACCCTAGAAGACAAAATCTAGTCATCTTTGAACCTTCCCTATAACTTGATCTTGGAGAAGGATCAGGAGTTGAAACTTTGAAAGGCCAAAGATTAAATCTTTATGTACCATATGCATGTGTTTTATCCTTAGACTCTATATAATTTAGGATATATGATTCCTCCAAATTAGGGTTCCATCCTCTTCCAAAATTTAATATTAAACAGGTGACTTGGTGAGAATTAATATATCTCAGGCTAGGAAGGTCCAAATCAAATTTATTAATATGTTTCAGATAGGGAATGGAATTTAGTTTTTGTGGTGATAGTTTTTGAACCTGAATTTGAAACAGTGACACGTGGCAGTCCGTATATGTTCAATATACTGAACCAATCCTCAAACAAGTCAAATTGGGAAACTTAGCATAAGTTCCACTTGGAGAATCCAATTCCTCTCTAAACTGTGGGGTTGGAAATTAGACAAATCAATATACCTTAGGACAAATTTTCATATCTTGGGGAGTAGGAATTTCAGAGATACAACAGAATCAATATTACACAATTTTGTAGAAGAAATTGGAGAAACTGGGGCTTCCTGTTAGAGGCACTTCCCTCCACTGATCAGTTGAAAAAAGAGTACCATAAAAATCGCCATAGGAGGGTGCATATTTATATGGAATAAGTTTGTCATTATGTGGAGTTTTAATTTTTTACTACAGGACGAAAACTAGGGCATTGAATATTTTTCCATTTCATCCACAGTTTTGGGAAAATGAGTATGCTACTCAACTCGCCTTGAGGAGGTGCATATTTCTATTTAATCAAATCTAAAAGTTACCTAAGTTGAAAAATTAGGGATTCTCTATCAAACCCTAGGTCCACCAGATGCATTATTCCAAAAAATATTTCAAGCAAAGATTAAGTTGAATAAATATGATTGGTAAGTTCTATCCTCTCTTTCCATTTGAGGTTCTCATTTTTATCATAAGGACAAATAGTACCAAGCTTGAAGATAAGCTTGAAGGAGTTGATAAATTCCGAGCATGGAAGTAGAGAATGCTTCTCATACTTTAAGAAGCACAACTTGGAGAAAAATGTCAAAGAAGGAGCTGCAGATACAGAGGGAGATGAATATAACATAAGTTGGACCTAGTTAAATCCAAGAGGATTTTTTCTGTCTTCATTGGATCTCACATGTAACATCCTTGAAGAATCCCAAGGATATGTTCGATAGAATGACCATCTTGTATGAAGGAAAGAACATCAACAAGAATATGACCTTGAGAAATAACTCAAGGATGTGATGATGAAAATATCAAAAAGAGAGGTCCAACATGTTGCAAGAAGTGGACTAGTGGTTCTCTCAAATGCAAGCAAGGATGAATATATTGCAGATCAGAAGAAAGAAAGGGAAGATTCCTCAAGTGATGAGGAATATGTACTTCAATCTATAATAATTCTACCGATGA
The DNA here is from genome assembly GCA_001517045.1 of Pseudotsuga menziesii. Lineage (NCBI taxonomy): Eukaryota > Viridiplantae > Streptophyta > Pinopsida > Pinales > Pinaceae > Pseudotsuga > Pseudotsuga menziesii. The sequence goes on along the minus strand of LPNX010525813.1, from coordinate 878,810 downwards.
AGATGAAGATCATACTCTTATCCATTTCAACATTGATAATAAGGGATGCAGTTGTGAATGAAGAAGTGACACTCAGATTTAAAACCAGTACACGATTCCATGTGATCTATGGCATAGAAGACTTGCTCAACATGAGAAAGATAGACAAAGGTCCCCAGAACCAAGATGATTATACTGTCAAAGACTCCAGTTATTCTTGCAAGGACATAAGGATCAAAGGGGAATCCACCCACCAAACAAACAAATATAAGTGTTTAATTGTCATTTCATGTATATCTACTTAAATAATATTGTTTAGTTGTGTACATATTTATATTGAGTTGATGTATTATGCATAATTGAGTGTCTACATTTGTGAACAATATACTACTAAATTTCATATGATGGGTAAGTAGCCTATGGTATTGTACAACATTCCATTGCTACTTATCCAGAATGAAACCTCTTTGCTGACATATTGGGAGTAGTGCACACTCTTAATAAATGTTCTCGTTAAGATGGAAGGCATCTAGAAAGTTACCGTATGTATACGGGATATGGATGAATGTTGTAGAATTGGATAATATAGTTGCATGACTGTGTGATGTATATATTTATGCATTAGAATTTGTCACTATTAACATGTTTTGGAAATTATGAAATGTTTCTAATCATGCAACTGAATTTGACTTGTTTGAAATATTGTGTAAAATCACCGACAAGAAAAGAAGGATGAGGCTTGTTCTAAAGAACAAGTGATGACGATTCTACCATTACACTCAAAGAAGATTCACTCCAACAAAATGAATAGGAACCTGAAATTCCCAGGGACAAAGACACCATGACGGAAGAAAGAGCTTCAGAAGAATCATGATCACATAAAGCGGTAGATCCACCTCGATAGATGAAGACCATATTGGGAACGAGAGATAATCAAAGATGAATAAAAGTATGACGAGAATTCCAAATAAATTAATATGCCTCAGACACACTCCAGTTATGTGGCAATGTTGTGTGACATCATTGATGCATATCCTTCCATCTCAGGAAGAAGCAACCAAGAAGAAATGGAAGGAGATTATGATCAAAGAGTACCGGTTGATCATGGAGAATGATGTTTAGGATGCGGTTCCAAGATCTAAAGGGAAGTTCGTAGTGTATTCCATGTGAATATACAAGATCAAGCACACAATATATGGAAGCATCAAGAAGTACAGAGCAAGGCTCGTGGTTTCTCTCAGAAAGAGGGAGTAGATTATGGAGAGACGTGCTCCTTTGACCAGACACACATATCTAGTGAAGTAGAATTGCATATCAACATGAGAACCACATGTCCATAGAAGGATTTATACAATTTCAAAAGGAATTCATGGGATAGCACGTACATTTACATGAGGATATTAAAGGCCACCTAGAGTGATGGGGATCTCAACCTTTGCTACAAGGTTGAAGATGGAAGCGTACAGAGGACGACAAACTCAGAAATGGGTGCAAGAGGAAGTTTCAACAAAGTTCAAGATAGAGGATATTGGTATCCAGTGACCTTAATTGATGGCATAGATGGATACATAGGATATTAGTAGTAGAGGAAGCTACATGTTACTCCAGTACAGAATGTTTCGCTACATAGAGTACAAAATGCATAGGGACGATGGTGCTTCACTTCAGAGGGAGTGATTGCAGAAGATCTACAAGTTAGAGAATACTGACATGGTACTATAGGATAGAAAAATTCCTAATGAGCTTAGGATTTACCAAGAGTAAGAGGATTCCAACCTTTACTTCAAGGTTGATGGCAAAAGACTGGTGATACTCCTGATATATGTCGATGACCTATTTCTAATAGGAGAGGAAAAACTCATTGTAGATGCAAAGAGGAGACTTACCACTTATTTTGAGATGAAATACCTAGGGATGATGCACTACTTATTAGGAATTGAGGTGTGGTAGAGTACATATGGAATTTTCCTTGGTTAAAGAAAGTATGTTGTGGATATTATGGAAAGATTCAAAATGCTAGACTACAAGGAAATTTCCACACCTATGGCATCGAACTTGAAGCTACTATGTGATTCCTCATCAGAGTCAGTTGATGCCATGATATATCATCATATTATTGGTTCATTGATGTACCTGATGAATATGAGACCAGACATATGCTTTATTGTGAACAACCTGATCCAGTTCCTCATGGACCCGAGACGTGTTCACCTAATTGTTGCAAAGCATGTATTGGGGTACTTGAATGGAACAATTGAGTATGAGATCAATTATGATGTGAATTAGAAGACTAACCCACACAATTATGTTGATTTATATTGGGCAAGAAACACCATTGATAGGAAGAGAAATTCAGGTTGTTGCTTCAGTTCGGGATCTGACATGATCTCTTGGTTTGGTAGAAAAAATTCTTGCGTGGCGTTGAGTACAACCGAGGCATATTATGTCCCAACCTGTTCGGCCAGTTGTGAGGCAATATGGCTTTGGAAGCTAATGTCTTATTTGTTTGATCTCTAGTTAGAGGCGACTTGAATCTTTTGTGACAACCATATTTGCATGAATTTGTCGAAGAACCGGGTGTTCCATGAAAGCATATCGAGATCAAGTACCACTATATCCGGGATATGGTGTAGAGAGGAGCATCGAAGCTCCAATATGTGGTGAAAGACGAGCAGATAGCTGATGTATTAACCAATCTGTTAGCCATATTGAAGTTTGAATACTTCATAGGGAGATTTGGCGTGATCTAGATAGAGGTCCCTAGAAAGAGGGAATGATGAGTTCTTGCATGGTGGTAGAAGAAGGTTGTACTCAGACGTAATAAACCCTGGCATGCTCCCATGCAAAGAAGAAATCACGAAAGACCGAAATACGCAGATGCATTAGAATGAGATATCACATGGAAGGAATACATGTTGTCCTCATATGTAATGAGTCATGGCATAGTACGTAGGTTTTCCTAGGATTTAATGAGTCCTTTCAGGTTGTCCTCAGATGTAATGAGTCCTAATGTAGTACGTAGGTTATTCCTGAATGTAATGAGTCCTGGAATGTCATCCTTGAATGTAATCAGTCATAGCGTGGTACGTAGGTTATCCTTGGATGTAATAAGTCTATGAGGTTGTCATTGGATGTAATGAGTCCTGGCATGGTACACAGGTATTCCTTGGATGTAATCAGTTATTATGTGTTCACATGTTGGATATGATGAGAGGTCACAAGGCACTTCGTGTGCACCTACGATATTCTCACATAGTGGTAGACGCAGGTCATCATTGAGACGTAATGAGTGTTGGTGTTCTCTTATGGTGGTAGAATGCGGGCTGAATGTGGAGAGACATAATGCACTTGGTGTGATCCTAGGATATTCTCACATAGTGGTATACAAAGATCATCGTTGAGACGTAATGAGTCCTGACGTGCTCCTATGTTGGTATAACAAAGGTGGTCTATGGCATGCATCTGGGTTGTGCTCCGTGTATGATGATATGAATGTAGGAGACATAGGTGATTGTAATTTTAATGTAATGTATGGTCCTAGGATGTACCTATGTGGTGGCTTGCTGGTGGATTTGATGAAGACCTAGATGAGGACTAGGCCTACACCCAAAAAGAAATTGGAATGTATATGTAGAAACTTCTTATTACAGATAGATCCAATAGATGTCACTATTCAATGATCGATAAGATGAGGACTATGACAGAAACAACGATGATGATTCAATGATGGTGACTTGGCTAGTGTGATGATGACTGTGGAGAGAGAATACCTTCCTAGTTAAGAGGGAGTGTTGTTGTAATTGTAACTTTAGAATATATTCTATTGTATATTGTTGTACCCTCGTCGAAGATGTTTTCCTTCCATTTAGGATGTCATTATCATGTATGTTCATTGAGGTAAACCATCGATTGTAGTCGGGGAAATATTCCCCAAGATAAATAAAGTAAAATGTGTATGTGAGTATTCCTAGGTAGGTCGGCCCCAAGGAGATAACCTATCTGACCTAGTTAATTGCGTAAGTAACTCAACTGAAGAATGTAAAGAGGGAGGCACCCTCCCTATTTGGAAACACACTCACTCACTCTCTCATGTGCACATTAGGAGAGAGAGGAGGAAGAAAGAGAGAGCTACAAAAGACTTCTCATTCTTGTTTTTTTTCCATCTCGTGATATTGTCTTAGTGACGAAACTATTATGAGGAAGTTTGTGGGGTTTTCTCCTTTATGGTTTCCCCGAGGAAAATCTTTGTGTCTTGTGTATCTTGGATATCTTTTTGTGCTTTCTATTCTTTCAGATAAAGATCCTAATTGAATTAAAGTATAAAAACTAATATTCTCAACTATTTTCAAGGTAATGGCAAATTATATATTGGTTTTGTTTTAAAATAAATTGTTTGTATGTATGTATGTTTAGATGGCGATGAATCCCTTTACTTTTGGTTCTTATCCATGTCCATACCTCAAGCTTCAATAACCATCTAGAAATAGTCTTTTTTTGATGCACATACAATGAACACACTTCTACAAAATGTGTAATAATTTAACATGCACATTGTCTAGAAACATTGTCTGCAAGTCTTGTTTAACACATTTTGCGATTTATTCTTGTTTTGATTAAAAAAGCATTTTCCCGCATTTGAAGTTGTGTTGCAATAGATATTTCACATGGAAAGTGGCATGGGCCTACACAAATAGAATGGATGAGAATGAGCACAACATTGAGGAAAAAAACTGTAGAAGTTAGCCTTCATTGATGGTTTTCCTACCAAATGATTTGAAATACAAAAACATCTAATCTTATTTCACAACTCATTATATGATTTGGAATTTTTTATATTGGTGTTATCTATATGGAAACGTCACCATCTTGTAAATATGCATATAATAATAATAATAACAATAATCTATTTTTAAGGTCGTCGCCAAGCGAGACACCAATTTGGTGTATGAGACCCCCTTGTTTGTGGGACAAGGGATCCCCATCTTCCCAATGATTTAACTGCTAAATTCTATAGAGGCGTACATGTAGGTTCAAGTTTTCGTTGTCCATGCACCTTGGTGTTGTTCTATGTTGTTAGAACAAAGATGTTTTTCACAATTATTTGTTCCTTAACTTATTTCCACAGAGATATTATGAAACAATGTAGCTGTATTTACTATATACATGTCCAAAAATATTATGCAGTGCCTAGATTATGGCCTGCACGCAAAGAATTACTTGACAAGTCAAGTTTATAGTCTACGCCAATAGGTTATCTTTTAAATAAAGATTCAAGAAAAAGTCTTTTGTGTGAATTTAAGAAAAGCAATGGTCGAGCACCTTCAATTCTCTATTATTTTACATCAATCGCGCTTTCAGTTCCGTTGTTTTCTGAAAATAGAAACTATGTTATCTTGCAAATTTCAATGATGAGCTTACACCTCATAATACAATTTCGCAATGTTGTATGCCCTTGCTCAAGGCACTTGTTACAATGATTGTCTCGGAATAGTTGTCCCTTCAATATATTCTTGTGTAATTAAACTAGCAATTCAACGCCAAAATAAAAGATAGATAGCTTACTACATTTATCGTCAAAAGTAGATGCAAGGAATTGATGTTTGGGAATTCTAATATTTCCAACTAGGATTCTTCTCCTCTTGTTTGACGCTTAATGCAACAACAAAAAATGTCCATCATTTCTATATGATTTTGACAAAAAAAAGACTTCATCACAAAACACCATCATTGTTTTTCCTATTGCATTTACATTGACATTTTTTCAAGCTAATTTGAAATAACATCTTTTCCATTGCTTATGCGACTGTCTTTCATCTTGACCTGTGCAGATTCAATTGTCAGCTCCATTAATACATTTTCCTTTGCAAAGAACCATGTATCCTCAAAGAAGGGAAATTCTCATTGAAGAGCCCTCTGCATATAATCATGCCAATGACTTTGGTGAGAGAAATCAAGTTTGTCTAGGAATAACAAATAGTTTTGGTATTGATGCATGTCACTGGGAATCCATAGACAATACTATAGCTAAGCATAAATTGTTTAGACTATGCAATTTTCATGATGAAGCAGGAAATTTATTATTCGATGCATTGGTTGTCTTCTTACATTTTCGATGGACATCAACTAAAATAAGAGAAGTTGTTATGACACATTTTCGTGTTGCACTGCATTACAACGATCCTTCTGCTCTGCATTTGTTGCAGACATATTTACAATTGAATACTTGTGAACATTGCATGGTACCATAGATATTGAAATGTACTTAAACTGTATCTCTCAATATGCTTCCCTACCAAATGAGGAAAATATTTATGGTCTATGGGGGTGATATTTTCTGTATCAAATGGTTGAATGTTCCAGTTGCTTTTTGGTCAATGACAAAACAAAGAAAGTACTTACACTTCAATTGCAATAAAAATGATATTGCTAATTTATTGTTTCATGACCATAATCCAACTTTTGGGCACTTTGAACCATTGTTGTCATACAAATAGACAAAAAACCAAAGCAATGATGTAGATTTGCATTGTCAAATTGTAGGGTCGAATGCACTTAAATATAGACAATTTGCAACTCCATGTTCTAGACAATTTCCATTTTGACATTATCAATATCCCACTCTATTTGACAAGGAAAATTGCAATGATTCTTTGTTTCATTCAATTTGCAGGTTGACACAATTCTTCGATAATCAAAGTGTTTGAAAAGCAATTGCACAAACCTTTTACAATTGCTATATTTCAAATGACAACACATCAATATAATATTTGCAAACATATATCAAACCAAACACAATTAGAAAAAACATCATGTATTTTTTATTGGAAAACATATATCATAAAATTGTCAAAACCTTTTAACATGGTCCATGTTGCAGGGGACTACTTCGCTATCTAATGGCTATGCCATTTTCTACACGCCAATATTCATTTATGGAATGTTCAAACACAAAAAAATTGCTTCTAGTTTCCATCCTATGAAAATATCATAAAAAACCTTTTCTTAATGTAATATGTAGTAGACAACTTTTATGTGCAATATCAACCACTTTTGACTAAACCTAGCAAGCATCTTTCTTTTCCAAAGTTCATCTTTGCAAATGATTTGTCTCCGGGAATTGCAAACTAAGTTTGCATTGATGAAATTAAATAAAATCAAAGAGGAAATAAAACTCATTTTTTCATTGATAGTGAAATGCTCATTTTTTCTAAACAAAGAACCAAAAGAAAATTCACAACAAAATAAACAAAATGTCTGACATTGCAACAAAAAAAAACAAAGGCTTGATGCTACAAGCATACATATCTCAACTGTCAACATAAATCGAAAAGAAGGTGTAGACTCTTTGAAACACTGCATCTCCACCTTCCCATGCAAGAGATTGCATTCCTTGAAAATATACACACACATAAAAAAAATGGAAAATGAACAAAAAAAAAACCCATGTCCAAACAACAAACAAGGAAATTTCCAAATATCTTAAACTGATTCAAGACACACCCATTATGTATATTATGTATGTTTGCACTTGCATTTAAAAAAAGATATTTAAGCAATTGACATTCGCATTGCAACAGCTATAGAAAAATTGAAATTTACGAATGTGCCCACAAGATCTTTCATAAATAAACAAATTTGCAAAACTTCCAGAAAAGCAGTCATGAAGAAAAAAGACATGAAGAAAAAACAGGTGGCATGCCCTTGGAAGAGACAATTGATTCTTTGATAAGGAGACACCTGGTTCTTTGTAGTCGGTACCACAGACACAAAATAGGAGCATTGATATCTTTTTTTTTTTAAATGATACAATCTTTGGCAAAGTTCAAGATTATTTTTTCACAACTGAATTCCAACAAAGAGGAAATGGTCATGAACATGGCCTATGGCCTACTCTGGATTCAAGATGCACCAGTATATAGAAGAAATACCAACAATGAAATTTCCAAGTTTATTGATTGGTACATATCAACATATTCATCCTTGCTATTTGAAAACCTGGCAAAGATTCAAACACATTATCATACGAAGACATGTAACAAAATCAACATTCTAATTACTGGTTCAATTTTCCGATTCCTCCCATTGATAGAACCATGATCTTAGAGCCACTCTAAACTTTGTAAACATTGTAAATTTTGTAAGATTGTAAAACATTAATGATTGTTAAAAATAACATTAAGATTGTAAAACATAAATAAATTAAAACTATAACTGCAAATAATTAAAACATTTAACAGACCATCATGTTAAAAAAAAATTCCAATATATATATATCGATAATCATAAAGTACAAAATAATAAATTCCAAAATGATAACGTCCACAAATAACAGTCTACAAATCACTCCTACTCCATCTTCACTATGCCGTTGGTCTTGCTCATGCACATCAAAAAGAAAATTTCCTAGGTCTGAGAATTGCAGAAGTTAAAACTGTGAACTCTGCAAGTCAGTTACATACCACATATTTAAGTTACATGTAGAATGTGAGAAAAAATTAAATATATATATGAAACACAGATCTATGAACTCACCTTGCTCGAGTTGAGTGTCAGGTTTGGGAGGCTAGGTATCTGTCGATATGAGCCTTCATCAAGACCCGGTTGATGAGTGGCATCCCACTCATCCATAAACATCACAGTTGCTTCAACGGCCTCATCTGCAGCTACCTGTGTCTGTATCTATTTCCATGACATGAAAATAGTTATATTAATGAATTGCAATTTGAACTTGAGAATTACAATTTGAACATGTAAATTATAATATGAACATAAATATGCAAACAATTCGAACATAAATAACTAGTACCTCGTCGATTGGCGTGTCATGAGTAGGACTTGAGCGAGGCTGTGTAGAATCATGTGCAATGCCCTTGCCTCTATCCTGTACAATATGATCTAGATAAATGAGGAAAGTTGGAACAAACCAAAATATTGCGTGTTCAAAAATTGACTTGAATTTAGAAATTCAAATTTAGGATGACATTTAACACATACCTCATCGACGTGGGTGGATGGAACTACAATGGGACCTTGCACAGATGCATCACTTCCAAACAGGACCTCCATGAAATCAGGCTCCTGCATGGAGGTCTAACAAAAAGAAAAGTATTAGTTAAAAATATATATACCTGACAATAATGGCAATCAAATAATGACAATCAAATGATGACAATAAAGATATACCTATCCCATCAGTCGAGGCCTACATCTATGATGCAGTCTAAAATATGCATCATGGGCCATGATAGCATATTGCAACATTATTTCATGATCAAGAATGTTGAGAACATCATCGGCCACCCACTCTAACTCAGGCTCTGCAGGTGCAGTGGGTGCTCTGCGTCTCTCTTCCTGCACAACCATCATGGTACCATGCATTGTCATGTGTGTCACCTCTGCCAATGCACTACGCTCCTCAGTTGCTAGCTGAGATGACTTAGCTACATCATCTATCCTAAGCATGGTCCTCATAAAGCTACCTACCAAAGGCTCTGGCTTTGGTTAAGCTCTAGGGTCCCTCTTAGCCCCAAGACATGCATGACTGAGTACCCCACCAACACCATAGAAGCTCGATGGTGTGCTAGTGTAATCTGGATGCATATCTAGGAAAAAGTCTGCATAGATATGTTTTGAAAAGTATAGTGGGACCTAGTCATGGTGGGGAAACATGCCTCACGCTCCAATGAACCTGTCATATACATAAGGCGCTGTAGCCTCTAGCTTAAAATCCTTGAGTCTAAGTGGTTAACCAGAGGTGCGGTCAGGAGGGATATCAAATAATGCTCCCTTCACATCATGGCCAACTGTTGCATCTCTCATTGTGGCCCAGTTATTAGGACCCTTCACTACGACCCTTCTTCTGTGACATGCAGAGGCCCAAAGAGAACTCAATGGTTTGATGGACCTGTAGACCTTTAGTAGATTGTCTACTTCCTCTAACATCATGTGCATCGAACATGATGCTAGAGAGTTCTCAGGAATGGAGAGGATGTTTTCCCACAAACACTCACGCTGACTGGTAATGTCTTGTAGCGTGATACGTGTGATATAATCCTCCCATGGTGAATTTGAAATCAATATAAATTAAAGGTACTGATAACTGAAAGAAATATATATATATGCATTTAATGTACCTGTCTTGTGTGGAACCTCCCCACCAACACCAACAATATCCTGATCCTCGTCACTCACATGCACAGAGTGGCTGCTGCTCATCTCCCCAGCAGGAGCATGTGTCGGCATAGAACCCCTAGGCGAACTTGTGAAAATAGAGACATACAAGTTGATGATTAAATATACACACGTGAAACAATTTAATTTGATGTAACTAACAACAAAGAGTACATCATACACAATTGTATACTTACGAGTCCTCTGCCGACCTCCAAGGCGAGGAATGGCCGCAGATCTGCCAGTGCTTTGCCTTTGACGAACCGAAGATCCCCACTGTAGAGATGCATCTGCATGAAATAAGGCATAGTAAATGATTTTTTGTAAATAACTCAATGTAAGTAACTCCATATATGGATACGAATAAAAAATCTTACTAAAAAAACCAACAAAAAGTTTACAAAACAAAATGGATTGATGAGTTTTTTGTTTTTACTTTGAAGGTGATGTGAAGAAGACTATCGAATATGTGGTGTGATCGGGGTTATGATTTATTTTCATAATGTTTAGTACTCCTTTATTTCTTGTTCAATTTGAGATTATGGACATGTGGTACTTATTTGGGTGAATCTTCCTAAAATATGAGTTGAATTCTAGACATTAAAGGTTTTTCGGGTTATAGGAAATGCTTTGTGAGTTTTCGAAGAGGTGGAAATGAGTTACAAGTACTTGAGATTTTAAACTAATTCCTATAGATATTTATAATTTTAAACTAATTTTTAAAATTAAAAAAATTAAATTATAATTCTAGTTTTCCATAATTTAATGTATAAATTTATGTATTTTATTTGTAATATATTTTACTATTATTTTAAAATATTCTAAATTTATAATTTATAATTTTCAAAATGTTGAATATAAATCTATATATTTTTTCTAAAAAATATAAAAAATAATAATTTTATCTTAAATTCTGGATTTCTATTAATTTTTTAATTTGATATTCTTTAAAAAAAAATTAAATCATAAATTTCTATTAAGTTTTTAATTTGATTTTTTTTTCAAATTTACACACTTATTTATTAATGTTTCCTTAAAAAAAACAAAAAAAAATCCATACTTTTGTTTGAGCTTCAAAAAGAAACTAAAATACACTAGTACACTTTTTAATAAGCTAAAATCAAAATATGTCAACTAATAAGTCAAAACATACCTATCAT